>CM065740.1:47096531-47112278 GCA_033310375.1 Conus canariensis
TCCGCATGCGGTGGTGAATATGGTGGTGGGGGAGGGTGGCGGTGGTGGTAGAGAAGGAGGGAGGGGGTGGTTTTCGCCCTGTTCTAGCTGAGCAAGAACATGTTTCGGCTGCAGGAAAGTAAGGGAGGGAGGGTGGCGTACGTGACAGATTTTAATAATAATAATAATAATGAATACTTATATAGCGCCTATTCTCAGCTAGAGACCAAGCTCTAAGCGCTTTACAATCAACACTCGTTTACACAACGGGCTGCCTACCTGGGTAGTGCCGACTGAAGAGCTGCCAGCTGGCGCTTCATTCAGTCGTTTCCCGTGTCATCCAGTCAGTATCGTTCAATATCGATCACTCATTTTTCCTTACTTCCTTCATTCTTTCCATTTCTCACGCAGGGTGCAGGCTATGTGTAACGTGTCATCCATACCATTTTTGATCAATTTTGAAATTGATTTAATTTGTTTTAGCTTGGATTGTCGCAGCCAGGTTGTAGCCTGGTTTCAAAGGCTGAAGGGCGACATTGTTATGATGTGACATAAACTTGTCCTGCGATACTTTCGCTACATCAGGGACAGAAGGAAGGACGGGGGGGGGAGGGGGGGGGGGTTGAGAGGGGAGAGTTGGCATAGATTAGAATAGATCTGACATTGGTACTGTCATGTGTGGGACAGACGGGACAGAGAAAGGGGGGAGAATGGCGTGAGTGTGTGTGCAATTTGTACAAGAGGGTAGGTATTTGAGGCCGATCGGGTGGACTTGTCAAGTGACTCGTCACAAACCCCCGTCCCATCCTAACCATCAAATAAGCAATTGCATACTCATAACAAAAGAAAAGAAACGATCAATGTATCATCCCTGAACTACTCAGGCAAAAGTTTAATAAATCTATAGGCCGAATTATTTCTACATGTATATGATACAATATATGATAAACTTAGGATTTCATAATCCCCCCCCCCCCCCCCCTCATCTCTAATATAAATTTCATTGTGGGAAAATTGTTCGCTTAGGACTGCATGAAAAAAAAGGAAAGACATGTGTAAAGATGACTGCTTGTATAGTTTGAGATCAGTTTCGCCGTTGTCCATTTTCACGTGTTTACGCTCTCTCAGCATGTCATACCATTTCAATCAAAAACTCGACCCCGAGAGAGCTGCATGTATTTTGACTTTACGACAGATGATTAATAACTTAGCTCCGATAATTAAAATTACTGAATCTAATCAGCCACAGATAGCATTGCTGTCCCGATCAGTTGCTGAAAATCCCAGATGTGTGTGTGTGTGTGTGTGTGTGTGTGTGTGTGTGTGAGTGTGTGTGTGTGTGTGTGTGTGTGTGTGTGTGTGTGTGTGTGTGTGTGTGTGTGAGCACGCGTGCATTTCTTCACTTTCATTTGTTAAATGCATGAATATTTGGTCGACCGGTGGGAAACTGCACCACATTGGAGATCGATAGTAAAACACAAATTTAAGCCCCCTCCCCCCCTCTCTCTCTCTCTCTCTCTCTCCACACACACACACACACACACACACACACACACACACACACACACACACACACTTACTTGCCTTCAAATATAATTTCTCTATGGAGTCATTTTGTTTCTCTTCAAATTGATTGGAAAACGCCCTGAATATTCTCTATATTCTATAAATGCAAAACAAAACAAAAGAAAACAAACACGCTTGCAGTTTACTGACGTAATGTTAGCTCAATTCACAGCTGCCGTTACCCCTGATGTGTCTGTGCTGCTGATTTCTTCACAACACTTTGTTCAGAGAGTGTGTGTGTGTGTGTGTGTGTGTGTGTGTGGTGTGTGTGTGTGTGTGTGTGTGTGTGTGTGTGTGTGTGTGTGGTGTGTGTGTGTGTGTGTGTGTGTGTGTGTGTGTGTGTGTGTGTGTGTGTGTGTGTGTGTGTGTGGTGTGTGTGTGTGTGTGTGTGTGTGTGTGTGTGTGTGTGTGTGTGTGTGGGTGTGTGGGTATGCAAGCAGGCGCCGTTTGGAAATGTCTGTGTGTATGTGAGTTGTGTGTGTGCGTGCGTGCGTGCATGCGTGCGTGTGTATGTGCATGCGCGCACGTGCGCGCGTGCGCGCGCGCGCGCGTGTGTGTGTGTGTGTGTGTGTGTGTGTGTGTGTGTGTGTGTGTGTGTGTGTGTGTGTGTGTGTTTGTGTGTGTGTGAGGAAGAGAGGGAGTGGGGTGGGGAATGGGGTGGGGGGGAAGGGAGAGAGAGAGAGAGGGAGAGAGAGAGAGAGAGAGAGAGAGAGAGAGAGAGAGGAGAGAGAGAGAGAGAGAAATGTGTCAAAATTCTGGTTGAAGCCACCTGTGTGGAATGACATTTTTGGGGACTTTCATGTGGTTTTTTTTTGTCTGTTTTAACAGAATTATTATTTTTTTATATTGTAACAGCATTGATATGACCCCTTAAGGTCGGTTGGGTTGAGAGCAAAAGAAAAAAAAAGACCGAAAAAACCGTAAAACCTTTTCACTTTTAATATCAGTTTATTACTTTATATATACATACATCTATTCATATGTATGAATACATAATGTCTGAGTGTATATGTTATATATGCATATATATTTTCCGATAAATGGGTTGTATTGCTGCCAGATCCTTGCATGGGCCTCTGATCTGTGCGTGATAGCAAGTACAAGATATACAGTGTTGGATTGTGGATGCATGACTTGGTTTATGCGTGTTAGAATGTGCAATTCTTTTTCATCTATTCTTTTTTGATTTAATCAATGTATTTATTTAGCATTCATCGTATTTATTTGATTGCTATTTTTCTTTTCTTTTTTTTTTCTTAACTCAAATTAAATAAAAAAATCCAAAACAGTAGATCTGTCGATTATAGTGTTTTGGCAAGATAATTAAACAGTATATGTGCATATGTAATGTTTGGGGTCAGTTTGGTTCTACAACGGCAGGGCGCGCCAGGGCCTGTAAAGTGAGCCATCTGAGGGCACAATATCATTCTCATCGGAAGGCTTCACATCACGGATTTTTCCTTCCCCCTCCTTCCCCCAACCCTTCCCCCGACTTTCCCACCCCCCTGTCCATCTCCCATGCCCACCAATCCACAGGCATCCACACACTACAGAGCAATGCAGTGGAGTACAGTACAGTACGGTACAGATCAGAGCAGAACAGTGGAATACAGTATGGTACGGTGCAGTACAGTGCAATGGTGTATAATGCAGTGCAGTAAAGTGCAATGGTATACAATGCAGTGCAGTACAGTGCAATGCTGTACAATGTAGTGCAGTACAGTGCAGTACAGTGCAATGCTGTACAATGCAGTGCAGTACGGTGCAGTACAGTGCAATGCTGTACAATGTAGTACAGTACAGTGCAATGGTATACAATGCAGTGCAGTACGGTGCAATGCTGTACAATGCAGTGCAGTGCGGTGCAGTACAGTGCAATGCTGTACAATGCAGTGCAGTACGGTGCAGTACAGTGCCATGGTGTACAATGCAGTGCAGTACGGTGCAGTACAGTGCAATGTTGTACAATGCAGTGCAGTACGGTGCAGTACAGTGCCATGGTGTACAATGCAGCACAGTGCGGTGCAGTACAGTGCAATGCTGTACAATGCAGTGCAGTACGGTGCAGTACAGTGCAATGGTGTACAATGCAGTGCAGTATGGTGCAGTACAGTGCAATGCTGTACAATGTAGTGCAGTACAGAGCAATGCTGTACAATGCAGTGCAGTACGGTGCAGTACAGTGCAATTGTGTACAATGTAGTGCAGTATGGTGCAATGCTGTACAATGTAGTGCAGTACAGTGCAATGGTGTACAATGCAGTGCAGTACGTTGCAGTACAGTGCAATGGTGTACAATGTAGTGCAGTACGGTGCAATGCTGTACAATGTAGTGCAGTACAGTGCAGTACAATACAGTGCAGTACAGTGCAATGCTGTACAATGCAGCGCAGTACGGTGCAGTACAGTGCAATGCTGTACAATGCAGTGCAGTATGGTGCAGTACAGTGCAATGCTGTACAATGCAGTGCAGTATGGTGCAGTACAGTGCAATGGTGTACAATGCAGTGCAGTACGGTGCAGTACAGTGCAATGCTGTACAATGCAGTGCAGTACGGTGCAGTACAGTGCAATGCTGTACAATGCAGAGCAGTGCGGTGCAGTACAGTGCAATGCTGTACAATGCAGTGCAGTACGGTGCAGTACAGTGCAATGCTGTACAATGTAGTGCAGTACAGTGTAATGCTGTACAATGCAGTGCAGTACGGTGCAGTACAGTGCAATGGTGTACAATGCAGTGCAGTACAGTGCAATGGTGTACAATGCAGTGCAGTGTGGTGCA
Organism: Conus canariensis; assembly: GCA_033310375.1. Classification (NCBI taxonomy): domain Eukaryota; kingdom Metazoa; phylum Mollusca; class Gastropoda; order Neogastropoda; family Conidae; genus Conus; species Conus canariensis. The sequence goes on from CM065740.1 coordinate 47,100,859, forward strand.
GTACAGTGCAATGCTGTACAACACAGAGCAGTACGGTGCAGTACAGTGCAATTAATGGTGTACAATGCAGTGCAGTATGGTGCAGTACAGTGCAATGTTGTACAATGCAGTGCAGTACGGTGCAGTACAGTGCAATGCTGTACAATGCAGTGCAGTACGGTGCAGTACAGTGCAATGGTGTACAATGCAGAGCAGTGTGGTGCAGTACAGTGCAATGCTGTACAATGCAGTGCAGTACGGTGCAGTACAGTGCAATGCTGTACAATGTAGTGCAGTACAGTGTAATGCTGTACAATGCAGTGCAGTACGGTGCAGTACAGTGCAATGGTGTACAATGCAGTGCAGTACAGTGCAATGGTGTACAATGCAGTGCAGTGTGGTGCAGTACAGTGCAATGCTGTACAACACAGAGCAGTACGGTGCAGTACAGTGCAATTAATGGTGTACAATGCAGTGCAGTATGGTGCAGTACAGTGCAATGTTGTACAATGCAGTGCAGTGCAATGCTGTACAACGCAGAGCAGTATGGTGGAGTATTGTGCAATGGTGTACAATGCAGTGCAGTATGGTGCAGTACAGTGCAATTCTGTACAATGTAGTGCAGTATAGTGCAATGGTGTACAATGCAGTGCAGTACGGTGCAGTACAGTGCAATGGTATACAATGTAGTGCAGTATGGTGGAGTATTGTGCAATGCTGTACAACACAGAGCAGTACGGTGGAGTATTGTGCAATGCTGTACAATGCAGTGCAGTGGAGTGCAGCACAGTGCAGTACAGTACAGTGCAGTATACAGCAGTGTAGTACAGAGCAGTACAGTACAGAGCAGTACAATACAATACAGTACAGTGCAGTACGTTACAATAAAGTGCGGTACAGTGCACTGCATTGCAGTGTAGTGCAGTGCAACTCAGTACAGTGCAATGCAATGCAGCACAGAATAATGAAGTGCTGTACGGTACAGTACAGTGCAGTACAATGCAATGCAGTACAGTGCAGCGCAGCACAGTACAGTGCAGTGCAGCACAATAAAGAGCAGTCCAGTGCAGTACGGCACAACGTATTCCAGTGTGGTATGGTACAATGTAGTGCAGTATAGTGCAGTGCGGCACAACGTATTGCAGTGTGGTACGGTACAATGTAGGGCAGTATAGTGCAGTGCGGCACAACGTATTGCAGTAGTACGGTACAATGTAGTGTAGTATAGTGCAGTACGGCACAACGTATTGCAGTGTGGTATGGTACAATGTAGTGCAGTATAGTGCAGTACTGCACAACGTATTGCAGTGTGGTACGGCACAATGTAGCGCAGTATAGTGCAGTGCGGCTCAACGTATTGCAATGTGGTATGGTACAATGTAGTGTAGTAAGGTACAATGTAGTGCAGTATAGTGCAGTACGGCACAACGTATTGCAGTGTGGTATGGTACAATGTAATGCAGTATAGTGCAGTACGGCACAATGCAGTGTAGTACAGTACAATGTAGTGCAGTATAGTGCAGTACGGCACAACGTATTGCAGTGTGGTACAGTACAATGTAGTGCAGTTTAGTGCAGTACGGCACAATGTAGTGTAGTACGGTACAATGTAGTGCAGTTTAGTGCAGTACGGCACAATGTAGTGTAGTACGGTACAATGTAGTGCAGTATAGTGCAGTACAGCACAATGTAGTGTAGTACGGTACAATGTAGTGCAATATAGTGCAGTACGGCACAATGTAGTGTAGTACAGTACAATGTAGTGCAGTATAGTGCAGTACGGCACAATATAGTGTGGTATGGTACAATGTAGTGCAGTATAGTGCAGTCCGGCACAACATATTGCAGTGTGGTATGGTACAATGTAGTGCAGTATAGTGCAGTGTGGCACAACGTATTGGAGTGTGGTATGGTACAGTGTGCTGCAGTATAGTGCAGTGCAGCACAACGTATTGCAGTGTGGTATGGTGCAATGCAGTGCAGTATGGCACAACATATTGCAGTGTGGTATGGTACAATGTAGTGCAGTATAGTGCAGTACTGCACAACGTATTGCAGTGTGGTACGGTACAATGTAGGGCAGTATAGTGCAGTGCAGCACAACGTATTGCAGTGTGGTGCGGTACAATGTAGTGCAGTATAGTGCAGTGCTACACAACGTATTGCAGTGTGGTACGGTACAATGTAGTGCAGTATAGTGCAGTGCGGCACAACGTATTGCAGTGTGGTATGGTACAATGCAGTGCAGTATAGTGCAGTATGGCACAACATATTGCAGTGTGGTATGGTACAATGTAGTGCAGTATAGTGCAGTACTGCACAACGTATTGCAGTGTGGTACGGTACAGTGTGGTGCAGTATAGTGCAGTACTGCACAACGTATTGCAGTGTGGTACGGTACAATGTAGGGCAGTATAGTGCAGTACTGCATAACGTATTGCAGTGTGGTACGGTACAGTGTGGTGCAGTATAGTGCAGTGCGGCACAATAAGCACGGTACACTGCACTGCATTGCAGTTCATGTACTACAGTGCAGCATAGTGCAGTACAATTTTGTACAGTGCAATGCAATGCAGCACAGCATAGTGCAATGCTGTACAGATTGTGGTCTAGTACAGCGCAGTGCAGTACATTGTAGTGTAGTGCAGTTCAGCGCATGCAATACAGTGCAGGGCAGTGCAGCACAGTGATGCAGTGCGGTATAGTACAGTAGAGCGCAGTGCTGTGCAGTACAGTACAGTGTAGTACAGTACAATGTAGTACAGAACAGAATAGCACAGTGCAGTGTAGTACAGTACAGTGTAGTACAGTACAGTGTAGTACAGCACTGTCTAGTACAGTACAGTGTAGTACAGTACAGAATAGCACAGTGCAGTGTAACACAGTAGCGCAGTTCACGGCAGTGCAGTGATGTACAGTGCAGAGCAGTACAGTTTGGTGCAATACAGAACAGTTGAGTGCAGTGCGACATGGTAGAATACAATACAGTGTGTTGCAGTACAGTGCAGCGCACTTTCTACAGAACAGTGCAGTATAATATAGTACAGTGTAGCGCAATGCAGTACATCATAATACAGTACAATTTAGTACAAAGCACCTGTAGTACAATACAGTACAGTGTAGTACAATACAGTGCTGTGCAGCAAAGTGTAGCACAGTACAGTGCAGTACAGTATGTTATGTGTATGTGTGTGTGTGCGTGCACTTACATGCTGTATTCGATGGTCTTGTTCTTGTTCCTAAGTCATCTTCTGAACATTCTCGCATGCAGTCACAACACACACACACAAACACGCGCGCGCACTCACACACACACATACGAATGTGTGCGCTTATGTTCGCTCGTTCTTACCCACGCACATATACACATGTGTGCATGTGCACGTCCACACTGACTCAAGCGCACACACACACGCATACACATTAGCGCACAAATGCACACACATGCGCACAAGCTCACATACAAAGACACACACATACACACAGATATGTACACATATAGCCTATATGCAGATATGTGTGCTCACACAAACCCACAAATTACACACACACACACACACACACACACACACACACACGCACACACACACACATATGCACACGCACTTCTGCACACACACACACACATACGTGCACACACAAACAAATGCGCGCACATGCCTGCAAGGACACACACACACACACACACACACACACACACACACACACACATGCGCCCACGCACATACATGGGCCCATACCCACACATCATACACACACGTGTACATCCACTATACACACACACACACACACACACACACACACATACACACACACACATACACACACACGCCCACGCACATACATGGGCCCATACCCACACATCATACACACACGTGTACATCCACTATACACACACACACACACACACACACACACACACACACACACACACACACACACAAAATGATAGGTAGGCACTCAAGGTCTGACCAGCGCGTTGGGCTAATGCGTAGGTCAGACATACGCTGAGTCGTAGCCACGAGACCCTCTTCTTCAATTGTCTCATCTTTGTTGTTAATTCATCTATCCATCAGCTTCAAATCATGCGTAGTGTGGTCTCAAAACTTTTACGGATGTGGTGTAGCGTATATGACTAGTCCGCACGCAGTGACGCGTCCTTGATGAAACTGAACTGAACTGAACTGAGCAGTACAGTGCATGACAGTACAGTACAGTGCAGTACAGTGTAGTGCAATACAGTGCATAGCAGTACAATACAAAGCAGTATGGTGCACTGCATTCTAGTGTAGTATAACAGTGTAGAACAGTGTAGTAGAGAATACAATGCAGCACAGTATAGTACAGCACAATACTGTGCACTGCAGTACAATATGACACAGTACAATGCACTGCACTGTAGTACAGTACAATGCAGTACAGTACAGCACAATGCAGTGTAGTACAGCAGAATACAATGCAGGGCACTGCAGTACAGTACACTGCAGTGCAGTACAGTACAATGCAGTGTAGTGCAGAACAGTACGATGTAGTGCAGTACAGAACAGTACAACACAGTGTAGTACAGAACAGTATAAGGCAGTGTAGTACAGAACAGTACAAGGCAGTGCAGTACAGAACAGTACAAGGCAGTGTAGTACAGAACAGTACAAAACAGTGCAGTACAGAACAGTACAACACAGTGCAGTACAAAACAGTACAAGGCAGTGTGGTACAGAACAGTACAAGGCAGTGCAGTACAGAACATACAAAGCAGTGTATTACAGTGCCGTACAATGCAGTGTAGTACAGAACAGTACAATGCAGTGCAGTACATAACAATACAACGCAGTGCAGCAGAAGAACAGAACAATGCTGTTCCGAACAGAATAGTACAACACAGTGCAGGACAGGACAGAACAGTACAAGGCAGTGCAGTACAGAACAGTACAATGCAGTGCAGTACAGAACAGTACAATGCAGTGCAATACAGAACAGAACAATGCAATACAATACAGAACAAGACAATGCAGTGCAATACAGAACAGAACAATGCAGTGCAATACAGAACAGAACAATGCAGTGCAATACAGAACAGTACAATGCAGTGCAGTACAGAACAGCACAATGCAGTGCAATGCAGAACAAGACAATGCAGTGCAATGCAGAACAAAACAATGCAGTGCAGTACAGAACAGTACAATGCAGTGCAATACAGAACAGCACAATGCAGTGCAATACAGAATAGTGCAATGCAGTGCAGTACAGAACAGCACAATGCAGTGCAATACAGAACAGTGTAATGCACTGCAGTATAGAACAGTAGAATGCAGTGCAATACAGAACAAGACAATGCAGTGCAATACAGAACAAGACAATGCAGTGCAATACAGAACAAGACAATGCAGTGAAGTACAGAACAGTACAATGCAGTACAATACAGAACAGTACAATGCAGTGCAATACAGAACAGAACAATGCAGTGCAATACAGAACAAGACAATGCAGTGCAATACAGAACAGTATAATGCAGTGCAGTACAGAACAGTACAATGCAGTGCAGTACAGAATAGTAGAATGCAGTGCAATATAGAACAGTACAATGCAGTGCAATACAGAACAGTACAATGCAGTGCAGTACAGAATAGTAGAACGCAGTGCAGTACAAAACAGTACAATGCAGTGCAATACAGAACAGTACAATGCAGTGCAGTACAGAATGGTAGAATGCAGTGCAATACAGAACAGTACAATGCAGTGCAATACAGAACAAGACAATGCAGTGCAGTACAGAACAGTACAATGCAGTGCAATACAGAACAGTACCATGCAGTGCAATACAGAACAAGACAATGCAGTGCAGTAAAGAACGGTACAATGCAGTGCAGTACAGAATAGCACAATGCAGTGCAATACAGAACAGTACAATGCAGTGCAATACAGAACAAGACAATGCAGTACAGTACAGAACAGTACAATGCAGTGCAATATAGAACAGTACATTGCAGTGCAGTACAGAACAGTACAATGCAGTACAGTACAGAACAGTGCAATGCAGTGCAGTACAGAACAGTGCAATGCAGTGCAGTACAGAACAGTGCAATGCAGTGCAATACAGAACAGACAGTACAATGCAGTACAGTACAGAACAATGCAATGCAGTGCAGTACAGAACAGTGCAATGCAGTGCAGTACAGAACAGTACAATGCAGTGCAATACAGAATAGTACAATGCTGTGCAGTACCGTACTCTACAATGCAGTAAAATACAGAACAAGACAATGCAGTACAGTACGTAACAGTACAATGCAGTGTAGTACAGTACAGAACAGTACAATGCAGTGCAGCACAGTACACTACAATGCAGTCCATTAAAGAACAGTACAATGCAGTATAGTACAGAGCAGTACAATGGAGTGTTGTATAGAACAGAACAATGCAGTGCAGTACAGAACAGCACAATGCAGTGCAGGACAAAACAGTACGCCGCAGTGCAGTACAGTAAAGTACAAAGCATTACAGCACAGTATAAAGTACAATGCAGTACAGTACAGCAAAGTACAATGCACCACAGTGCAGTAAAGTACCATGCAGTACAGTAAATTGCAGTGAAGCCCGGTATTGCACAATTCAGGCTGGTACAGTGTAATGCAACGCAATACAACAAGACGCAACACAATGCAATGCAATCCAAATGCAGACGCAAATGCCATGGCAATACAAATGCCTAAACCCATGCCCATTGGATGCAACGCAACACAACACCACACCACACCACACCAACACACCACAACAACCACACAACAACATTAACAACCACACAACGACCACCACAACAACACCACAAAGACAACACAACACAACACAATATAACACGTATTGGTCAGGTCCAACGTAGCCTCTGAGATACTATCAGAATCAAAATGAGTAACCAAGATAGAAAGAAACAATAGCCCGCTTCGGTCCTTCCATTACTATCATTTTGGGGGGAGTGTGGGCTTCCAGGCAGATTAAGCCAATTTCAAACTTATTCACGCCGATGGCGAAAGCTGACCGCTTTGATGGGCTGCGATAACAGTTGATTAACTGTAATGCCAGGTAATCAATAGTGTGGTGTATTTCTTTACGCTGAAACGCCTCTCTCTTCATAACACTCATCCGGCCCCCGGTGGGGGGGGGGGGGGGGGGGGCGGGGAGAGAGAGAGAGAGAGAGAGAGAGAGATTGATTGATTGATTGATTGATTGATCTTTAATACACAAGGATGAAGATTTTAGGCCAAAGCCTAGTCTTACAATCTGTCCTTGTCATGCATACATTATTTCAGCACATATCATTCATACTGACAATTCAACATAGCAACATGGTAATCTAATTCTACAATGATAAGCAAACAATTCATAAAAGTACTAATGAGATGGGGGATGGTAAAACAGAAGGAAACTTACAAACAAACAAGAATACAGAGAGAGAGGTCAGAGGAGGGTGGGGAAGAGAGAATGGTAGATAGGGGGAGGAGAAAAGGGATGGTAGACAGAGTGGGAGTGGGGATGAGCGATTTTAACGGAGTAGGTTTTATGTTTAGACGATTTATTCAAGTATGGTTCACAGAAGACTTTGCGAATGGGCGCTAATCATTGTAATTGAATAATTTAATTACTGAGACATAAAATGTTTATGCAAATGTTCCTTGAAAAGTTTTAAAGCACTCATGTTTTGTAGATTCGGTGGAAGTGAGTTCCAGACATATGGTCCAGAGTAAGCTAGGCTTGTTTTGAATAGATCAATGCGTGGGTAGGGAAGAAGGAATTTCGTCGAGCCAGAAAAGCTGTTCGATCTTGTAAAAAGGGCATTGATATAACATGGCATAGTATCTGTCAAGATTGTAAACATAAATGATGCCTTGTTGAATTCCAATTGCCTATTCAGAGGAAGTATGTTCAGCGCTTTTAGTTTTTCGTCTGTTGTTAGAGATACAGCTGGATGGAGTAGCTTTGCTGCACGTCTATGGAGAGAATTCAGCCTTTTTTGGTGGACGTCACTACTGCCGTCCCACACTGTTGAGGCGTAATTGATACGTGACATTATGTGTGCATTGAAGAAAAGTTTAAGCACATTACTGTTGACGTAGCGCTTTAATTGAGATAACAGGAAAAGATGTTTTGAGACTACCTTGCAAACGTTATTGAGATGAGATTGCCATTTCAATTCTTTATCTATCGTTAACCCTAAAACACGATGCTCGTCTACCTGCTCGATAGAAGTGCCATTCAACTGAAGTTTTAGGCAAAGAGGAGTCAACTGGTGTTTTTGGCGGGTAGCTATAATCATAGATTTGGTTTTGGCTGGGTGTATGACCATTGAGTTTGAATGACACCAGTCTGACACGTCGTTTAGACTTTCCTGGAGAGAAGTTTCTATTGTCTGTAGATCACTACCATTCGTTTGGAGTGACGAGTCATCAGCAAATAAATCTGTCGTGACCTTTTCATCTGATACGGACAATGGTAAATCATTGATGAAGATGCAGAATAGTAGGGGGCCTAGTACAGAGCCCTGTGGGACTCCATGTCTGACAAAGTCTGAAGCGGAAGTTTTGCCATTAAGCACCACATACTGAGTCCTATCGTTCAAGTATGATTGGAATAATGAGACTGTCGGGGTATGGTTCAAGTAGACAGATAGTTTCTTTAGAAGAATGGAATGATCAACAAGATCAAACGCCTTTTTGAAGTCAAGAAAGACAACCCCTGTCATTTGTGATTGGTTCATATTTGAAAGCCATGAGTCACACATTCGTGATAATGCTGTGTGGCAGGAATGATTAGATCGGAATCCAGATTGGAGTGGGTGAAATAGTTTGTTTTTCTCCATGAACTGAGATAGGTGTGTGTGTATGTGTCTTTCAAGGGTTTGGATAGAATCGAAAGTAAGGATATAGGTCTGAAATTATTTGGATCCGTCAAATCATTTGATTTTGGAAGGGGGATCACTTTAGCGTTTTTGAACGCCTGAGGGAAAACATTAGTTTCAATGGATAGATTATATATGTATGTAAGAGACTCAACAATGTAAGGTAGAGCGAGTTTGAGAAGAAATGCGGGTATGTTATCAGGACCCATGGATTTTTTATTCTTTAATTGCGCTATGTGCATACCTACTTCATGTACAGCAAGAAGGGGAATTTTGACTGAGTTACTGGATCCAAGTTTTTGTTTGCAAAATGATATTAGGGAAGTCGGGCATGTATATTCATTTGGTGCTCTTATAGTCTGTGAAGCTTGAGTAAGGGTATCTGATAATGACAGAAAGTGGGTATTAAATTTGTCCGGGGTGATGTTTGTGCTTGAATTTTGTGAATCTGTACGCTTGTTGCGTACAATAGTGTTTATTGCCCTCCACATTGGCGCTGTGGATTTTGCGTCCGTTATCATTTGACTGAAGTAGTCTCGTTTGGCTTTTTCATTTGTTTCGTTTGAAACAAAGTTTCTCTGCTCTTTATATTCGTCAAACAAATTTGCTGCCTTGAGTTGGTCACGTAGTACCATTTCTTGCAGCAATTCTGGCGTTAACCACGGGTTCATCTGCGGATGCCTAACTCTTTTTTGATGTAACGGCGCGTGTTTATTTATGATGGTGAGGAATGTTTGGTACCAGAAGGACAGTGCATCATTGACGTCTGAGTAATTATAAGTTAAGTGAAATGGGGAAGTGTTTAAGTCATAGAGGTATGCTGCTTCATTAAACTTTTTGAAAGAGCGGTATTGGAGGGTCGTGTGACCTTTGGGTGGTGGTTTTGGGAGCCTTAAGGACCACGTGCAGAAAACTGGACAGTGATCACTAATACCAGAATGTACCACTGAAACATCTAGTATTGCAGATTTGTTGTTAGTGTATACATGATCAATAAGAGTCGCAGTTGTTTTGGTTATTCTCGTTGGGGTTTGTACTAACTGATGGAGTGCATGAAGTGATAGTGTACTTGTCCAAGCTGGTTGTTGTTTTAACATATCAATATTAAAGTCCCCTAACAGTAGTATATTTGAATTGTTGTGACAGATCCAATCCATCATTTGTACAAAGTTGTCATACCATTCGTATGTGGAAGATGGGTGTCTATATAAATGTCCGATTAATAATGGCGGTGATTTGGAGTTTTTTTATTTCAATCCAGATACATTCGACAGTATTAGTTTCAAGATCAGTTCTGCGTCGGGTAATGTGGGCAATTGATTGATGAATGTATACGGCAAGGCCAGTATGTTGGGGTTGATCACTGTCGCGTCGTTCTATGTTGTATTCAGGAATGCTAATAAGGTTATCTGTGATGCGAGAGTCTAACCTTGTTTCACTTATGCCAAATACTTGTACTGGATGCGGTGACTGTTTTAAGAGTGATGAGATTTCATGGACCTTATTAAATAAATGATAGACATTGAGATGTCCAACTTGAAGTCCTGGGACAGCGGGATTATGGTAAGGCATGGGTAGTAAGGGAACAGTGGCTCAAATCGACGAGGAAGACAGTTTTCACAAAACAGACACGGAGAATTATAGGTAAAAAAACAACAACAACAACAATAGCAACAACAACAACAACAGAATACAGGTGAGAAAAGTAACGTTTGTGGATAACGCACAATAATGGCAAACGCACAGAAAGAATTTAAAGGTTAACTATTATACCTAAAACAGATAACAGAATGTATCTTTAGAAAATTCAATTAGCCAGTAAAACAACAAACAACAAAAAAGAGGAATGGTTGAAGCACGATGTCGAACAAATAGAAAACAAAGTATTAAGCGTAAAGCAATGAATGACGATAACACACACACACCAAAAAAAAAAAAAATGTTTACAGCGGTGCAAATAAAGAGGATGCGATGAGTGCTATGAGCACAATTCACTTTAGAGCAGGTTTAGAGAGCGTAGATGAAGAAAAGGGAAACAAAGCAAAAAAAAAAAAGACAAAAACAAAAACAAACAATTAAGCAAACAACAACAACAAAACCAAGAAGAAAAGAAATTTTTTTTTTTTTTTATATCTGCGATTCACGAACGGTTTGTGGCGGTGAGAAAGTAGTCCTGGTCCCAGTGTCAGGAGGTTGGCCCAAAGTTTCTTCTCAGTCCACAAAACGACAGCACCAGCACGAGCCGCCTATTTCACTTTAAAGTTTGCAATGTCAGCCTAAAGTGACAATCGTCTTCACACGCCGGTAGATCGGAAGTGTAGCACAATGAACACAATCGATGTTCTGAGCACAACCAAAAATACAAATAAGTGAGTGTTCACACATCCTCAGTGTCCATGAGTAGACCAACTGATATACTTGTTTGGAAAAAAAAACAACACCAAAAAAACAAAAAACAAAAACAAAACAAAAAAATAAGAAAGGAAGGTGAAGGGATGGGGGGGGGGGGGGGGGAGTGGTGAGGGTATGGCTATTTAAACTTGTGGAACTT
>CM065740.1:47117378-47119878 GCA_033310375.1 Conus canariensis
GCTGATCGATGAGGATGAGGATGATGAAGATGATGCTACGGATTTGCATTTCGGTCTGAGACTACATGACAGGGCTGTACTCTATGCTTCCTTTCATAATATATCCCGGCGTCAACCAGGCCCGAAAGATACAGGCACCTGCAGTGTTGGTCAGGAAATTTGAGCAACACTCTCAGAAACGCATCCATTAAGTGGATGAAACTCGACTGTGTGGTCCCAGTCTTCCCAACTGAGTCCGCAGCAAACTCAACTCTGGGTAGGAGCCGGCCGGGGCAGAAAAACCCACATGACTCTGATGGGATTCGAACCCACGACCTCCCAGCCGGGAGTCCGCGACGCTAACCACTTCGCCACGGCGGCTGGTCAAATCCTGCTTCTTGTTTGTGACGTCTTTTTTGTTTTCTCCTCGTCTCACAGATCTTGATGTCATTCACACAGCAAAATCTGCATGTGCTGGCGTGTTTGCTTTCTGGATTCTCCAGTCTACAATCAAAACTGTAACCTGTCTCTTGACGGTACTGCCGCTGTTCCATGTTGTTGATACCCTTCTTGGTTGTCAGAGCAGGCTGAAATCATTAACACTTACGGAGATCTTAATAAAAATAAAAAAAAGATAATCCTTGTTACTATGATTCTATGCCAAGACTTGATAGATAGGAAATACGATTCACGGCTGAGAACAGTTCACCGGTTGAAAGGGGCGCAACTCGAGTGCGACCTGTGGTGCCAAATGTCTTCCGATGTTTTAGTGTTTTTGTAAATTTTTTGTGTGTTTCAGGATGGTGGATGAGACTGAATACATGGAGTACTTTTATCTCAAATTTGTTCCCACTTATATGTACAGACTGATACAAGATGAATAAATGAATTGACAATATTTTTAATGATATATATGTTTATGATGTGTTGTAATATGTGAATAGTGATGATGACACCACATATTTTTCTTGTATTCTATGAGGACAAATATAATATCGTGTATTGTGTGTGTATTGCTACTGACTCAGTCGACGCTGCTGCTGCTGCTGCTGCTGGCACCACTACTTCTTTTCCTGCTGATGCTGCCGATAATGCTAATACTACTCCTGTTTACATTGTTGATGTGCCCTCTCCCCACCCGCCGCCCTCCCTCACCTGCACCACCTCATACAAACACTCGGTGTTACAGTCATGGACATTGGTCCCTCTGCTGCTGTTGCTGCAATGATTTTGGCTGCCGTTGAGCGTTGGTGAGACCATTACCACCTATGTTATTTCTCTTCCCAATGATTGGCAGCTGCTAACCTATGCAGTATGAGCAAGAACAAGAACACCTGTACCATCCCGACAGAGAAACTACGTCAGATGCGATAACGGAGGCAAGAGCAGCGGCGGACTAAACAACAGGAACATCACCTTAACGAAAGATGAATATAAATTATCTCTAAAACATCAAAAGTCATACTGCATTTCCTGTTATCATCACTGCAACAGATTGTATTATTGATAACATCTAATAATAAGGATATAATATTTCGGATAGTGTGAACGTAACAACATCTCACGCACGCATATACACACGCGCGCGCGCAACGATTAAGCATTCCATGAGTGATATACTCATCGCGTCTCACCATTATTAGGCGATTTTTTATTACCTCGAGCTAACGATATATATATGAACTGATTAACAGATAGATCTACTATGCGTGCACGAATGTCGCTGATACGTGGGCCTACCCACACGCAGAGGGGCCGCAGTGGTTACAGCGTCCGACCTTGCAGATGACAGTCTGCAGTTCGAACCACTTGTGAGGCAGACCTTTTTTTTTCATGACCGCCCCCCCCCCCACCCCCTCCCCCCACCCCCCGTACACACACTTCCTCCCCTCCCTCTGAAGCCTCATTAGTAAATGTGTAACCCGTTTGGCCAGTTCTCAGGATCCACATACAGATCCACATACAGACTTTTCCTCAATAACAGGGATGTCTTATAATCACTATAGTCGCTGCTGCTACACACACACACACACACACACACACACACACAACTACACGCACGCACGCACGCAAACACACACACACACATGCTCACGCGCACACACACACACACACACACACACACACACACACACACACACACACACAATCGCACGCACGAAGTGAATACTTGTATCACGTAGCTGGTTGCGTATTATTGTCTGTTCTTTTTACCGCGTCTTTGTTGTGCATTTAAGTCCCTGCTCGTAATAGTGACAGCACTTTGTGCGTGCGTATGTGTATTTGTATGTGTGTGTGTGTGTGTGTGTGTGTGTGTGTGTGTGTGTTGTGTGCGCGCGCGCGCGCGCGCGCGAGCGCGCGTGCGTGTGTATGTGTGTGTGTGCGCGCGTGTGAGAGTGTGTGTGTGTGTGTGTGTGTGTGTGTGTGAGAGAGAGAGAGAGAGAGAGAGAACGTGTGTGTGTGCGTGCATGCATGCGTATGTGTGTGTATGTGTGTGTGCGCGCGCGCGCACGCAAGTGTG
>CM065740.1:47122378-47134878 GCA_033310375.1 Conus canariensis
GCTCCAATTTCTGCAGTGAGGACTTTGACCTGATAGCCTTCTCTCCTCAGGCTGTTTGCCAGATCAGCATACTTTTCAGTCTTGTAGATTTGAGCTGCCTCCATTCTGTTCTCATATGGCACCGTGAGCACGATCATGATCAGCTGCTTGGTTGACTTAGAGTGGACTACTATGTCTGGTCTCAGCCACTCTTGCTGATGATCTCTGGGTGACTCTTCCATTCTGGGAGGTCTGCAGTGCACTCCCAGTCATCTGCCCCGTCCAGCAGACTCTGTCTGCATGTTTCGAGTGGCACTGTTGTTCTTGGCCATGATTTGCTGCCTCCTGCCGTGAAGAATGTTGCGGGTGCTTTTGGAGTCCTGATCTTCCATTTTGTGGTGTTGGTACTAGCCCAGACTACTTGTACAATCTCTTTGAGCACTTGGTTGTGCCTCTATGTGTACCTTCCTTGAGCCAGGGCTACTTTACATGAGCTTAGAACATGCTCCACTGTTTGTTTTTCATGGCAGAGGGGGCATGCAGGATCGTCTGTTTTCCCCCACTTCACCAGGTTTGCATTTGAGGGCAGAAGGTCATATGCAGATCTGAGAATGAAGCTGATCCTGAGAGGGGCCATGTGCCAAATGTCATTCCAAGTGAGACTTCTTTGGAGTGCATTCTCCCACGTTGTCCATTGCCTTTGCTGGCTCTGCTGGACTGCTTTTTGGAGTCTTTTTTGGTCTTCTTCTTTTCTCATCGGCTGACTATGTTGATATATGGACGTAGATAAGAGCTAGAACACAACGATAATCAGGAAGTACCAATGATACCGGGTTCTGGCTGCGTGATCCATAGTTCTTTTTGTACTCCCAGTTCTTATAGAACAGGGAGTACTTTAGAATGGGAACGAAGAAATGCTGTCTATGTGTGTGTGTGTGTGTGTGTGTGTGTGTGTGTGTGTGTGTGTGTGTGTGTGTGTGTGTGTGTGTCTGTCTGTGTGTCTGTGTGTCCGTGGTCAAAATGTGTTCCACTCGCTCCAGACAAAACTACTGGGCCGATCTTTCTGAAAATTTGTAGGTATGTTCAATATGGGCCACGAATAATGCCCGATGCTTTGATTTACCGTTATAGCCGTTACTAACGGCTGTAACGGCCTGTAACGGTTTTTCTTCTTTATGGAATATCTCAGACAGTACTTGGCCGATCTTTGTGAAAATTAGCAGGTACGTTCATTAATGGTCACGGATGATGCCCGATGTTTTAGTTTACCGCTATAGCCGTTACTAACGGCTGTAACGGCCTGTAACGGTTTTTCTTCTTTATGGAATATCTCAGAAAGTACTTGGCCGATCTTTGTGAAAATTAGCAGGTACGTTCACTATGGCTTACAGATGATGCCCGATGTTTTAGTTTACCGTTATAGCCGTTACTAACGGCTATAACGGCTCATAATGGTATTTCTTCTTTATGGAATATCTCAGAACGTACGTGGCCGAACTTTCTGAAAATTTGTAGGTATGTCCATTATGGGCGACGGATGATGCCCGACGTTTTAGTTTACCGTTGTAGCCGTTACTGACGGCTGTAGCGGCCCATAATGGTTTTTCTTTTTTATGGAATGTCTCAGAAAGTACTTGTCCGATCTTTCTGAACATTTGTAGGTATGTTCATTATGGGTCACGGATCATGTCCGACATTTAATTTACCGTTACCGTCGTTACTAACGGCTATAACGACCCATAATGGTTTTTGGTTTTTTTTATGGAATATCTCAGAAAGTACGTGGCCGATCTTTCTGAAAATTTGTAGGTATGTTCATTATGGGTCACAGAGATGCCCGATGTTTAAGTTTACCGTTATAGCCGTTACTAATGGCCCATAATGGTTTTCTTCTTGATGGAAAATCTCAGAAAGTTCTTGGCCGATCTTTCAGAAAATTTGTAAGTATGTTCATTATAGGTCACAGATGATGGCCGATGTTTACCAGAATAGCCATTACTAACGGTTACACCAGCCCAAGACGGTTTTTACTTTTTATGGAATATATCACGCGTATTCAGGATAAACTGGGAGTACGTTTATATGCTTTGCATCTTGTTTCTTTTTCCTTTCTTTCTTTCTTTTTTTTTTTTCGCCCTCTGGGCGCTTTTGTGACATCATCTCGGTTTGCGTTTCAATGACGAAATTCTCCACTTCATGTTCATATCTCCTACAACTACCTCGCTCTGTGGTCATGACATCATTCATTTCAAGTTGTACATCACCTGTAGAATACTGGTTCCATTCCTCACTCAGGCAGGACAATCGTGTTCACCTGCGCTGTTTTGTTGTTTTCATCTTAAGCAGCTCTAATACAGAATACTAGATTTACTACAGTATTACATTTTTTTTCTCTCACGTTAGAGCTTTAAACAGGTGGAATACAGTCACAAGTTGTTAAGAGTATTTCAGTTCTTTTACCGGGTACTTGTATCACTTGGCGAAATATAGGACAGTGGATGTATAAAGAATATAGAATTTTCTTTACCTATAAAATGGTCAAAGTGGTGAAATACAGGACAATGCATGTACAAGAATATTTCAACCGTTTTATCTGTTTTATATCTAAACAGGTGGAAAGTAGGACAACTGATTATTAGAGTATTTGACCATAGGTAGATGTTAATACAGATGGGACACAGGCCAACAGATTCCGGACAATACTTCAGTACTTTTACACAGCAGATGTTTAAATCGGTGGAATACAGGACAACAGATTTACTAGTTAATTTTAACAGTTTTATGTCTTAAACAGGTAGATTACGGGACGGTAGATTTCATAGAGTATGTTAAAACTTTCGCCTGTCTGGTGTAATGGAAATATCGATTATCTTGTCAAAAGAGGAGATGCAACTAAAGTCCATACAATATTAAGAAAAGGCCTTTATGCGATAATTCAAGGCAAGAAAACAGACCACAGAACACAGACGACTGCCTGAAAACAGACTGCTAGAAAACGGAACACTGTATACAGAACACAGACGACTGCACCGTATACAGAACACAGACGACTGCCCGAGAGCGGAACACTGTATACAGAACACAGACGACTGCTTGAAAACAAAACACCGTACACAGAACACAGAAGAGTACCTGGAAACGGAACACTGCATACAGAACACAGAAGACTACCTGAAAACGGAACACTATACAGAACACAGGAGACTACCTGGAAACGGAACACTGTATACGGAACACAGACGACTACTTGAAAACGGAACACTATACAGAACACAGACGAGAGCCTGAAAGCGGAACACTGTATACAGAACACAGACGAGAGCCTGAAAACGGAACACTGTACAGAGCACAGACGACTGCCTGAAAACGGAACACTGTATACAGAACACAGACGACTCCCTGAAAACGGAACACTGTATAAAGAACACAGTAGACTGCCTGAAAACGGAACACTGTATACAGAACACAGACGACTCCCTGAAAACGGAACACTGTATACAGAACACAGACGACTGCCTGAAAACGGAACACTGTATACAGAACACAGACGACTCCCTGAAAACGGAACACTATACAGAACACAGACGACTGCCTGAAAACGGAACACTGTATACAGAACACAGAAGACTCCCTGAAAACGGAACACTGTAAACAGAACACAGACGACTCCCTGAAAACGGAACACTATACAGAACACAGACGACTCCCTGAAAACGGAACACTGTATACAGAACACAGAAGACTACTTGAAAACTGAATACCGTTTACAGAACACAGTAGACTGCCTGAATACGGAACACTGTATACAGAACACAGAAGACTACCTGAAAACGGGGCACTGTAAACAGAACACAGAAGACTACATGAAAACTGAATACTGTTTACAGAACACAGTAGACTGCCTGAATACGGAACACTGTATACAGAACACAGAAGACTACTTGAAAACGGGGCACTGTAAACAGAACACAGAAGACTACATGAAAACTGAATACTGTTTACAGAACACAGTAGACTGCCTGAATACGGAACACTGTATACAGAACACAGAAGACTACCTGAAAACGGAACACTGTATACTGAACACAGAAGACTACCTGAATACGGAACACTGTATACAGAACACAGAAGACTGCCTGAAAACGGAACACTGTATACAGAACACAGAAGACTACATGAAAACGGAACACTGTATACAGAACACAGAAGACTACCTGAAAACGGAACACTGTATACAGAACACAGAAGACTACCTGAAAACGGAACACTGTATACAGAACACAGAAGACTACCTGAAAACGGAACGCTGTATACAGAACACAGAAGACTACCTGAAAACGGAACACTGTATACTGAACACAGAAGACTACCTGAAAACGGAACACTGTATACAGAACACAGACGACTACCTGAAAACGGAACACTGTATACAGAACACAGAAGACTACCTGAAAACGGAACACTGTGTACTGAACACGGAGGACTGGCTAAAAACAGAGCACTGAACACAGAAGATCAGCCTGGTTAAAAATAGAACACAGAAGAGGGGCTGGGAAGAGAGCACAGAAGACTGACTGAAAACAGAGCACTGCACACAGAACATAGAGGACTGGCTGAAAACAGAGCACTGTACACAGAACACAGAGGACTGACTGAACACAGAGCACTGTACACAGAACATAGAGGACTGGCTGAAAACAGAGCACTGTACACAGAACATAGAGGACTGGCTGAAAACAGAGCGCTGTACACAGAACATAGAGGACTGGCTGAACACAGAGCACTGTACACAGAACATAGAGGACTGGCTGAAAACAGAGCACTGTACACAGAACAAAGGAGACTGACTGAAAACAGAGCGCTGTACACAGAACGTAGAGGACTGGCTGAAAACAGAGCGCTGTACACAGAACACAGAGGACTGACTGAACACAGAGCACTGTACACAGAACATAGAGGACTGGCTGAAAACAGAGCACTGTACACAGAACATAGAGAACTGGCTGAAAACAGAGCACTGTACACAGAACACAGAGGACTGACTGAACACAGAGCACTGTACACAGAACATAGAGGACTGGCTGAAAACAGAGCACTGTACACAGAACATAGAGGACTGGCTGAAAACAGAGCGCTGTACACAGACCATAGAGGACTGGCTGAACACAGAGCACTGTACACAGAACATAGAGGACTGGCTGAAAACAGAGCACTGTACACAGAACAAAGGAGACTGAAAACAGAGCGCTGTACACAGAACGTAGAGGACTGGCTGAAAACAGAGCGCTGTACACAGAACATAGAGGACTGACTGAACACAGAGCACTGTACACAGAACATAGAGGACTGGCTGAAAACAGAGCACTGTACACAGAACATAGAGAACTGGCTGAAAACAGAGCACTGTACACAGAACATAGAAGACTGACTGAGAACAGAGCACTGAACACAGAACATAGAGGACTGACTGAACACAGAGCACTGTACACAGAACATAGAGGACTGGCTGAAAACAGAGCACTGTACACAGACCATAGAGGACTGGCTGAAAACAGAACACAAAAGACCGTCTGTCTGTCTGTCTGTCTATCTGTCTGTCTGTCTGTCTGTCTCTCTCTCTCTCTCTCTCTGGCAAAAAAATGAAAGAAAAGAAAATAATGAAGTTTTTTTTTGTTTCATGTATGTTGTTCTCTTTGCATAAGCAGCACGTTATCAGAGTGAAAGTGCCAGTACACAACACAGAACTTTAACAAACCTAGACACTTTGTATCAAACGCCAATACACTTAAATCAGCAAAAATATACCCATTGGAGAGAACATACAGACATTGCATGGTGTGTAAGAGACTGGTTGAAGAAAAAAAAAAGGAAAAAAAAAAGATAATGGATTTTTTTTTCGCTTTCTTTTTCTTTTTCTTTTTTTTTTCTTCTTTTTTTCTTTTTTTTTTTTTTTGCAGAAGAGGACAATGTGCAGCACCAAAA
Source organism: Conus canariensis (assembly GCA_033310375.1). Lineage (NCBI taxonomy): Eukaryota > Metazoa > Mollusca > Gastropoda > Neogastropoda > Conidae > Conus > Conus canariensis. The sequence continues at coordinate 47,128,340 of CM065740.1, forward strand.
AATGAAGAGGTGGATTTCGGCCTTAGGAAAAAGAAAAAAAAAAAGTCACCGCCTTCGGTGCTCCATTGATCCGATAACTGATGCCACAAAAAAAAAAAAAAAAAAAAAAAAAAAAAAACCAATACTAGGCAGAAGACTAGCAGAAATGAGATTTACATTTGCGGCACTAGGCCATGTTTACGAGAGAAAAAAAAATCAACATTTCTGTTCAGTAAACACAACGTCGTAGGTCAGGAAAGAATAAAATCACTGATCTTCACCTGCTGTGAATGTGAACGTGCACGACAGAGAGCAGAAAACTGGCCTAAAACAAAACGTGAAAGACTCTGTGTGTGTGTGTGTGTGTGTGTGTGTGTGTGTGTGTGTGTGTGTGTGTGTGTGTGTGAGAGAGAGAGAGAGAGAGAGAGAGAGAGAGTGCGCGCGAATGTGTGTGTGTGTGTGTGTGTGTGTGTGTGTGTGTGTGTGTGTGTGTGTGTGTGTGTGTGTGTAAAATTTCACTGTCACTGAAAAAATTTCACTGATACTTCCACCGTAAAATTTTACTATCATAGAATTCATCAAGATCTCCCCCCCCCCCCCCTCCCTCTCTCTCTCTCTGTGCGTGCGTGCGTGCGTGCGTGCATGCGTGTGTGTGTGTGTGTGTGTGTGTGTGTGTGTGTGTGTGTGTGTGTGTGTGTGTGTGTGTGTGTGTGCACGCGCACGTGTGTGTCTGCAGTTAGACACAGCTGACAACAATGAATCGCCACGTCACAATCACCAGCCTGGCCTTGCTGGCGATCATCCTGTTCTCTGCTGTGAGTCTAATCAATGACATCATCGTTATAAAGTGGTTTTTTCTGCTGTGAGTCTAATCAATGACATCATCGTTATAAAGTGTTTTTTTTCTGCTGTGAGTCTAATCAATGACATCATCGTTATAAAGTGTTTTTTTCTGCTGTGAGTCTAATCAATGACATTATCGTTACAAAGTGTTTTTTTCTGCTGTGAGTCTAATCAATGACATCATCGTTACAAAGTGTTTTTTTCTGCTGTGACTCTAATCAATGACATCATCGTTACAAAGTGTTTTTTTCTGCTGTGAGTCTAATCAATGACATCATCGTTATAAAGTTTGTTTTTCTGTGTGTATGATCAATGACATTACTGTTGTCTTGTTCTCTTCTATGAATGACGTTGTACTCACGTCATTTTGGGTGAGTATGACCAGTGCCATTCTTGTTGTCCTGTTCTCTTCTATGATGTTGTAATCATCTTAGTTTCTTCTATTTCGCATAATGAATAACGTTACTGTTACCATGTTCTCTTCCCTGAATTTATATATAACATTGTAGATACCCTGTCCTCCTCTGCTTGCATAATCAATGAACTATTTATTACCCTGTTGTTTTACCTCGAATAATAAATGGCATTATAATTACCCTCTATCTCTTCTGTTTCCAAAAGTGATGACTGTGGTTATCCCGTTCTCTTCCGGGAACAATAAATGACATTATACTGATCTCTTCTGCTTGCATAATTGATTATAATTATTGTTATCCTGTTCTCTCCGTCAAATAATAAATGAGAAAATGATTACTCTGTATCTCTTCTGTTCGCATAATTGGTGACAATATTGTTCCCCTGTTCTCTTCCGTGTATAAGAATTGACATTGTGATTACCCTTCATTTCTTCTGTTTGCATAATTGATGGCATCATCGTTATCCTGATCACTTTTGCAAAACAATAAACGACATTGTAAAGACTCTTCATCTCTCCTCTTTGCATAACTGATGATATAATGGTTACACTGTCATCTTCCCTGAATAATAAATGACATCATGGTCACCTTCAATCTCTTTTGTTTGCATAATTGATGACATTATCATTGTCCTGGGGGTTATTTTCCCCAAGAATAATCAATGGTATCATATTTACCTTTTATCTCTTCTGTTTCCATAACCGCTGACATTATTGTTATCGTGTTCTCCTCCAAGAAAAAAAATCACTGTAGTTACTCTTTATCTCTTCTGTTTTTATAATGACAGTTTTGTTATCATGTTCTCTACCAAGAATAATTATTGACGCTAAAGTTATTATTCATCTTTTCTGTTTGTACAGTTGATGACACTATTATTATCCCGTTCTCATCCTTAAATAAGAAACATAACAATTGCTCTTTATTTCTTCTGTTTGCATGCTTAATGACATAATTTTTTTTTATCCTGCTCTCGTCCGGGAATAATAAGTAATCATTATAATTATCCTTTACCCTCTTCTGTCTGCATAATTAATGACAGTTTTGTCATCCTGATCTCTTCTGCGAACAAAAAATCTTCTTATAGTTACCCTATCTTCTCTTCTTTTTGTATAATTTATGACATTGTTGTTATCCTGTGAGGGTGCATTTCAAAACAATGTTATCCTCTGTTATGGACAAACTTACTGATACTTTTGTTCTCCGTTCTAATATGAGTGTACTTGTTGACATTACTGTGATCCTGTACTCTTTTGAGAGTTATCCAATTCACCTCTCTGTGTATGACATTGCTAATTATCTTGTTCACTTTTAATTCAGAATATCGTAGTTATCCTGAATTCCTGTGTGAGCCTGTTCACTTTTAATTCAGAAATATCGTAGTTATCCTGAATTCCTGTGACTCCTGTGTGACTGTATTTCGCATCACTGTTGTTACCCTCTTCTGTTCCCTGAGCATAACTAATCAGATTATTGTGATCCTCTGAACTTCCCTAACTGTTAGTACCATCGTGTACAAAAGTGTGAGATGATTCATGATATTCTTATCCTGTTCCCTTTTTAAAGTGTAATTTATGACTTTTTTTTTTTTTTTTTTTTGCTGTCCCAACCTCTGCGCCACCTCAGAGGCAGTGCACCCACGCCGCTCATCCCGACACCCCCGTCCACAGCCACAGCCCGGTCGGCCCCGCCGCAGCCCCGGCACCGGCAATCCACAAGGAGCAGTCAATGTCAAGTCGTTAAGAGGGAACCCACCGGAGGAGACACTGCACTGCTGCCGAGTCACTTCGGTGGTGTTCAGTGGCGCCTGTTCTGATCTAACATACGCAGGACACCACCTACTAAGCCCCCTACTGACGACAATAATTGCTTAGTCGCGGAGCCGGCGTGAGTGAGCTCTCCCTCCGGAGGGCGTCACCACGTCCATCCAACGACAGCCCCCATGGGCTCGCCGATACTGGTGACCCCGACGGAACCAAACCAAGGCCACAGACGTGGAGAGGACATCGAAATTGAGGTCACCATGAGAGCAGGGCATGAAAAGCCACAGAATTTGAGACTTTTTTTTATGCTGATCGATGAGAATGAGGATGATTAAGATGATGCTACGGATTTCCACTTCGGTCTGAGACTACATGACAGGGCTGTACTCTACGCTTCCTTTCATAATATATCCCAGCGTCAACCAGGCCCGAGAGATACAGGCACCTGCAGTGTTGGTCAGGAAATTTGAGCAACACTCTCAGAAACGCATCCATTAAGTGGATGAAACTCGACTGTGTGGTCCCAGTCTTCCCATCTGAAACTCAACTCTGGGTTGGAGCCGGTCGGAGCAGAAAAACCCACATGACTCTGATGGGATTCGAACCCACGACCTCCCAGCCGGGAGTTCGCGACGCTAACCGCTTCGCCACGGCGGCTGGTATTTATGACATTAGTAATATCTCCTGCTTTTTTGTGAGTGTGGCTAATGGTCTAGCCTTTTTTTTTTTCTCTCTGTATCATTAATAACTGCTGCGTTTAAAGTATATTTAAATACATCATTATTATCTTGATCTCTTTTGTGGGTATGATTGTGGGTATTGTAATCATTTTCTCTTCCGTAACTTTTACTAATGATACTGTTATCATGACCTCTTCTGTGCCGATGATTAATGACAGTATTGTAACTTTTTTTTCTCTTCTGTAAGTGTACATCATTACAACATTTCTATCCCCATCTCTTCTATGAATATGATTAATGACAGTATTATAACTTTTTTTTTATCTTCTGTAAGTGTAATATTACATATTCTACACATCTCTATGAATTGATATGACAGTATTAAACTTTTTTTTCTTCGTAAGGTTCTTTACAATTTTTCCCATTCTTCTATGAATATGATTAATGACAGTATTATAACTTTTTTTTCTCTTCTGTAAGTGTGTATTTACATTTATCCCATCCTTCTATGAATAGATAATGACAGTATCATAACATTTTCTCTCGTAATTATCATTACAACATTTATCCCATCTTCATGAATATATAATACTATATAACTTTTTCTCTTCGTAAGTGTATGTCATTACACATTTATCCCCTTCTCTTGATATGATAATGACAGTATTATAACTTTTTTTTCTCTTCTGTAAGTGTGTATAATTACAACATTTCTATCCCCATCTCTTCTATGAATATGATTAATGACAGTATCATAACTATTTTTTCTCTTCTGTAAGTGTATATCATTACAACATTTCTATCCCCATCTCTTCTATGAATATGATTAATGACATTTACTCTCATTCTGCTTTCGTCTGTGAGTCTATGCAAAGAAATTGCCATTATCGTGGTATCTTAGGTATTTAAAGATGGTAAGTCATTCTGATGTCTTTTGTGATTATATCCAATTAGATTATCGTTACTCTGTTCTCTCCTCTGAGAATAATGAATGACACCATTGCAATCACCTGCTCTTCTGTGAGCGTGTTTCATGAAGTCTTTGTTGTTCTGTGTCTGTGTGGTCGGCTGGGCTATACCAATAAAAGTCTAAGAGTTATCTCTCCTCTGTGGATAGTCTAAGAGTTACCTATCATCTGTGAATAATCGAAGGTTACCTCTCTTCTGTGGATGGTCTCAGAGCTACCTCTCTTCTGTGAATGTGGTTAATGACATCATTGTTATCCTGTTCTTTTCCTGTGAGTGAAATTCATGATATTGATACCATGTGCAATGTTGCGAGTATGATTATTGACATTTTTGTCCTCCGGCTCTCTCTCTCCCTCCCTCCCTCTCTCTCTCTCTCTCTCTCTCTCTCTCTCTCTCTCTCTCTCTCTCTCTCTCTCTCTCTCCACACCTGGTAGCCTGTGTTCTCATCTGAACAGACCATCTGTGTTCAGCCAGTTCGACTGTCAAATTGGTCGTGTGTGTGTGTGTGTGTGTGTGTGTGTGTGTGTGTGTGTGTGTGTGTGTGTGTGTGTGTGTGTGTGTGTGTGTGTGTGTGTGTGTGTGTGTGTGTGTGTGTGTGTGTGTGTGTGTTGTATGTGTGTGTGTGTGTGTGTGTGTGTGTGTGTGTGTGTGTGTTGTGTTGTGTTGTGTGTGTGTGTGTGGTGTGTGTGTGTGTTGTGTGTGTGTGTGTGTGTGTGTGTGTGTGTGTGTGTGTGTGTGTGTGTGTGTGTGTGTGTGACAGCCCTGATATGACCCTTTGCAGTCTGTCTTACTATCTGTCTTTGGCATGTCTGTTTCACATGGTTTCGTTTTGCAGAAAGAGACCGAAGGAGCCGCAGGGGCTGTTAATGGTAAAAAAAAAAAAAAAGCAGCTGACGTCCTGTCTGTCTCTCTGTCTGTCTGTCTGTCTCTCTCTCACAGACACAAAAAGCAGCTGACATCTATTCTGTCTATCTATCTGTCTGTCTGTCTGTCTGTCTGTCTGTCTCTCTCTCCTCTCTCTCTCTCTCTCTCCTCTCTCTCTCTCTCTCTCTCTCTGTCCAAAATATCAAGGATTAAGGGAACAGTATATTCCTGCTAAGTATTACAACGGTCCATCACAGCACAAATTAACAATGCTGTTTGCATCAGACAGTGAAGTATTGATGGTTCGGCTCGCTCCGTTTCTTGAAAAAGCTTTTGAATTACAGCATTCGTGTCTTAATTTATAAAGGAATTGCTATTACAAATTGTCTAATTGAATGTATCATGTAGTTGTTCACTATCCAAACAAAAACTAAAGTGATACTTGGTATCAAATGCCCTGTGCCATGTCGCTATAATCGATGTTTTGTTTTATAACCACCCACCATGACATAGGCCTACGGCCTATTCATTAAACCATTTCAGTTCTCTCTCTCTCTCTCTCTCTCTCTCTCTCTCTCTCTCTCTCTCTCCTCTCTCTCTCTCTCTCTCGAAAGGAGGAACTTACATTGCCATCCAAAGCGTATAAAATGTTACTGAATTTGGCCAATAGAGGAAAAATAAATTGGGCCTCAAAAGTTCATGATATTTTGAATAGTCATGGCTTCTCCTATGTACGGGAATACCAAGGCGTGGGGTGCATAAATTCCTTTCTAAAGATGTTTAAACAAAGACTAATCGACTGCAGGTGGCAGAACTGGAACTATCATATGGATAACAGCGACAGATTTATAGAATACAGGAATTTCAAGACATCGCATGATCTGGAGCCATACTTACTATGAGGTTTGGATAGATTTATTCGATACATACTGACATGATCTAGATTTGGAATGTCTGATTTATCAGTACATAGTTCAAGATACAAAAGGAATGGTGAATGTAGGACAGAATGTCCGTTGTGCACATCC
>CM065740.1:47137378-47144878 GCA_033310375.1 Conus canariensis
ATGCCTATGTGCACCTGCGCGACAGGGTGTGCAATATGTATTATACTACAATGAGAGACACGCACACATGCACTTACAAGCCACACACGCACACTGACAGACTGACGCACACAGATACATGCGCACACACAGACACACACACACAAATTCTCTCTCTCTCTCTCCCTCCCTCCCTCCCCGCCCCTTTCTCTCTCCATCTACCCTGCTTGCCTCCCTCCTCTCTTCCTTCTTCCCGTTCCCTCTTTCTCAATTTGTTCTTCTCCTCCCTCCCTACTCTCTCTCTCTCTCTCTCTCTCTCTCTCTCTCTCTCTCTCTCTCTCTCTCATTCCTTTCCCTTCGACTGATTCGTGTTTTCAAGGTGGTCTCCATAACGAAGACTCGAACTCAGGCCTGTCACGTCAGAAGCGAGGGATCCGAATCGGCGCGTCGTCCCAAGCGGCGAGCAGTGACGACAAGTGCATCGTCATCAGGCCTGACGGAACCGTGTTCGTGGTCCCCTGCGACCGTTTGACCTTTGAGTTAAACACTGGAAGTTAACGGGATAAACCCATGCTGTGGGGTTGGCACATGTCAGGTAGGGACCTGTTTAGGCTGTATAAAGTTTTAATCCGGAAAAAAGAAAATCATTATGCTGCCAAACGAAAGAAAACAAAACAAATTACATGGCAAATACGACGGCGTTTCGACTTCTTTGGCCTTCTTTAGGTAAGGTTAAAAGAAAGGTAGCGGGTTTTTTGTTTGTTTGTTTGTTTTTTGGTGTGTGTGTGTTTTTGTTTTTTTTTGGGGGGGGGGGAGGGGGAGGGGTTAAATTTGTTTCAATTCCTGAAGTCACCTCACTTGGTAACATACCTTTAAATTCAGTGCTGCTGTGTTCAGAGTTTATGCTGCCCTTCTGACCTGACTCAAACGGCGCAACCGTAAGAACGAAAGTTCGTTGGTTTATGTTTGTTGGCTGTTTGTTGTTTTTTTTTCTGTTTCATCTTCTGTGCCACTCCGCAGGCATCATGCCCCCCCCCCCTTTCCAGCACTCATCCTGGCTCCCTGTCCATAGCCACACCCTGGCTGATCCCGTTGCAGCCCTGAGAGCAGCAGTCCACCGGCAGAGTTGGTGTCGAGTCGTCATGAGGCAACCCACCAGAGGAGACACTGCTCTGCTGCCGGGTCACTTCAGTGGTGTTCTGTGGTGCCCCCTCTACTGACAAGATAACTGCTATGTCATAGGGCCAGGATGAGAGAGTGTCTTCCTCTGGAGGGCACCACCATGTCTGTCCAAATCCACAGAACTCACCAAAACTGGTGACTTCGACACGAACCAACAGACAATGAAATGCAATGGAAACTGAGGTCACCATGAAAGCAGGGCATGAAGGGTCACAGAATTGGAGACTGTGTTTCCGTTGTTAATGCTAATCGATGAGCTCACAACCACAACCATGGTCATCCCACAGTAGCCTGCACCGGAATTCCACAAAGGACCGATCACTATCCAGTCACCATGAGGCAACCCATCAGAGAAGACTCGGTTGGGAAGACTGAGTTATATCCATGTAACTAAACGCTTGACAAACCCATCCGATTGGTCCCACTCCAACCCCAAACGGAAGTATAGATTTCAAATCTATGCCCACTCTTCCCTCTCAAAACCCCCCTCCCCCACCCCCTCCCCTTTCTCTCTCTTAGAACAGTGTGAGCCGCCCAACTTACATGATCTCTTACAAGAGAAAGTTGCATCAAGGGAAACGCGTGTTGTTATTCTCGATCCACCTTCTGTCCCCTTTCAACCCTCCCCTACTCCCACACGGGGCGCCTGATGCCGCAGGAAAATTTACATTGCATTGTAACAATTGCCTGTCTCACCCCCCCCCCCCTCCCTTCCCGGCGCTATCTTCACCCCCCCTCCCCCCTCCTATCCCGTGACACAGTGACACAAAGAGTAACCGGCAAACCTCCCTCCTTCTCCTACTCCCCCTCCCCCCTCTCTCTCTCTCTCTTTCATATCCACCGTCTGCGTGCCGTGGACCGCTGGTAAATGATGTCACTGTGTATTCCCCGTGATGGTCTAAATTAGCATTCGTCTATACGGACGCATAAATTAACCAACTGCTGATCTCAGCCGGTCGGCGCCGACGAAGTTCAAACAATTTCCGAGGCGAATAATGGTAAGAAGAGATCCCTCCCCCTCTCACTCCCAGTGTTTGACTGACACCTTGTCAGCCAGATCAGAAACCCGATTTGGCAGTTTAGAATACATACACCAGACACGTAGGGTCGCAACTTCACTGACCCCTCAAGACTGCCTGTAGGTCAGAACTGTGGAAGACAGAGGGACGACCAGAGAGAAGGCATGATAACCTACTTCTTGATCTCAAGTCTAAAACCACTGTTTCATCCCAGGAAAAGTGGGTTGGAACTATGTTTTACATTTTCGAATCTATGTATTGATTTTATGTATGCTGTGTGGGTTAACATTGTAACTTTGTACAAATACTTAGTGACATTTATCAAACTGATGAATGATCATTCTGTGTAGTAGTTTGCTTGCCATCATATGCCCAAAGCTCTCTCCGGGTGGTTATGATTCTTTGTTAACAATCTGACCACTATTCTTTGTGTTCACCCTGACTTTTGCCAGTATGCAGTTCTATCTGTTAAGACGATGATTCAATGATAAATTTAGATCAGAAAAACAGTATGCCTATGCTAGGTTAAAAACTGCTAAGCTGATTTTGTAAATACTGGGGATTGTTGGAATGATTTGTAGTGTATGACTTTAAGTCTACACCACATGTGTACTTGGACTAAGGGTAGCCCAAGTTAATGTGATTTAATTCATAAGAAACATGGAAGAGTTGTTTGACTGAAACTGTGTAGCAGTGTATTACTGTCTCCTACCCTTTTGTAAGCTTAACTCAGCCTTTAAACAAAAGTGGAGATTGATAGTTATAGTAGAAACTCTACCATAGAGAAAACTTTGCTGGCTGAGTCCCATCCCTCTTCTGAAAGATAAAAGGGTAAATGTGTGAACTCGACAAATCAGCCATCAGCTTCTCACCTACAGACCAAGTTCTGTTCATCGCAGAACTGGGATCCTGGTCAGGCTACAAATTGTGGCTAAACCATACTCTGTGGCTATGCCAGAAACCGGGGGAATGCCAGACACCATGGCTACACTTCAAACCGGGGCGATGCCATACAACAGATCTACACGGGAGGGGCAGTCACCAGCCACAGGAGAGATCAACTACCCTCTCCGATACAAGTTAAGATATCAATCCCCTGGACTCAAATCCATCAGACCCTTACCCTCACTTTATGATGAAACAGTGAGAACCTGTCTATGAGCACCACTTTGGCTACTGCACTGAGTGTACGCAAGCGAAGTGGATGTGTAATAAAAGTATGCATTCAGAGTAACTTAGACAGGCCCACTGTATTCCAACTTAAGCGGTTGCACGGAGTGTAAGCAAGTAAAGTAGGAGTGAGGAAGGGCCCTTCATTGTCATGATTCAATGAGAACTAAAATTAAGCCTAGAGAATAGACATACATATACTTACCTATGTGTAAGCAAGTAAAGTTGATGTGTGAAATTGCACTTAACTTGTGTCAGTTCTCTGTTGTTCAATCAATGTTAAATGTTTGAACTTCTCTCTTCAATTCTGTCTCTCGGAGCTACAAGTACTTTTAAAAGTACAGGCCTAAGGAAACTTATCTCAGAGCCACTATCAAGTATTTTAACAAGACCTGGAACAAATATAAATTTCTTTCGATGACTAGTACCGGAAAGTTGCTCCTTCCACCACTAGTAAGAGAGAGGGTGTAGGTGAAAGGTTAAGATAATTCTCATAGAGAAATTATCCCAAGTCCTTCCCCTAGAGGACCCACCTACCACTCATCCACCTCTCGTCACAATCCACTTGTCACCGATCGGCGGTACTAAATCCGTATGTCCATGTGTTTAAGAGTAGTGGTGGTTCAAGATAGAGAGCGTGTGCGCGTATGCGTGTGTGTGTGGTGTGTGTGTGTGTGTGTGTGTGTGTGTGTGTGTGTGTGTGTGTGTCGCTCGCGCGTATGTGAGGTTGGGGTTTAGTTAGCTAGAGTTAGGTTAAGTTCCTCAGGGTTAGGTAGAAAGATTAGGCTAGGTAGGAGGCTGGGGAAATAGGACATACAATATTCTTTCATTCCAGTCTTCACTTATTGAAGGAATGGAATGGAAGCGGGAGGTTGGTTTCGTTCCCGATTGTTACCCTTTTGTTACTTTGGTTCTACACCAGAGAAGGCGGGCAGGATATCGGTTGTTGTTGTGTTGTCAAGTCTGTGAGTTGTTGTGGTAAATTGTCGTGTTGTTGCACGAGCAATAACTAGTCCGTTGGTCAGGCGTGTCAGCTCTGCGGAGGGATACACTGCTCTGACCAATCGTTGTTTTGTGTGGTGAGTAGAGTTCGCTTGATTCCGACCAGGGCGGAATGCGTTGGGGTAGCTTCACTTCGGTCCCTGGTGTTCGTCGGAGTGGACGTATGCCTTGTAGGTGCGGCGGCAGCGCCGTTAGTTTTTGAAGAGTGACTTCAAGTCATAGTTAGGGCCAGGTCCTCGTCGGGTTTGGGTGCCCTTGGCCTGTGCTGAGTCGGTGTCGTCCTTGTGGCAGCCACTGTCAGCCAGTTGCAGAACTGGTGTGGTTGATCGTCTGTATGTCCAGGTTGGTGATCTGTTAGGTTCGTTGTGTTGTAGTTCGTCGTGTTGTCTTGTACTATGGTGAGTTGTACTGTGGTTGTCTCATGTTGGGATTAGTTGTATGGTGTTCGTTGCGTATACTGGTTGTCTGGTATGATGTCTTGGTTCCGTGATTGAAATTTGTTGTCAGCCGGTTTGAGTTGTCACCTTTTTCCTGTATATTTTTGTAAGTAATGTACATAGTGGTTCCTGAGTTCGATTTTCTCAGGACAGTTTGGCTAGACAATGTGGGTTCAATATAATGACCGTTGATGGACGGTGATGTAGATATTGTTTGTGGTTAGTTCGTGTTAATGTCAGTGGGTTTAATAAGAGGGTAGTACGAGGTTGCATTTGGTTGAGGATCATAATATGAGTCAGGTGCAGATGTGTCTGCGTGAGTCATAGAGGGGTTTGATGATTGTGCTCAATCTCAATTGTAAATAGTAGGAGTTCGTTGAAATCGATTAACGATTTCGGAGTTGACCTGCACAGCATTGGAATCGGTTAACTGTGTAGTAAGGCCAAGGCCAATTTGTGGTCGAGTGGTTTATACTGGGGTACGGTCGTAACCATTCAACTTATATTGGTGTCTTTTCACTTTCCTTACGAGTCAGGGTTCTCGACGCGGGTGTCGTGCGCGTGCGGACTGTATCTGTGACGTTCGCATTTGGTACAGGATAGTGAGTCCATAGGGTAGAAGTTTTTGTAATACAAGTGACAGTCGTCACACATGCAGGGATGTATGTGTTTGTGACAGAACGGGGTTGGAGAAAGGTGTCTTAGGTTGTGGGGAGACAGTCCCATTATGAATTTTAGTAGTCGGAAAGAAGGGAAAGGTAAAGTTTAAAGCGAGTAGCTTAGCAGTCGATAGGATAAAAACGGATGATGTGCAGCATGTAATATTGTATGAAGTGTGGTTGTGTTGGCATAACAAAGATTAACCACTGGGTTATCTGACAAGAGATGACATGAGAGTGAGGTGCTGGATGGAAATTTTGGCGAACAAATCATTTTTTGATATATGGTTGTAACTGACAGTGCAAAGAAGGGTAATAATGTGAAGGATTGTGGCTGCGAGCCGATTCTCTTGTGTGAACATGCTGGAACTGTGAACCGCTAAAAATTATAAGTTTTTTTGTTTTTTTTCTCTCTGAGAGATGTGTATTACTACTGGTTATTGTGTGGAGACATTTCCTTGTGAAATTGGCCATTTCCTAGATTATTTAGTATGTCCTAAGGGGGCCCATGAAGTCCGCGTTGGGATCGCTTAGTTTTCTTTTCTTTTCCGAGAACTGGGGTGATTCATAATTTCATATGTAATAGCGTGGATTGGCTCAGAGAGAATATTGTTTTACTGCTGTTGTAAGGGTTGGCAGGAAATGGGTCTGATAACCCCAAAGTGAGTAATGGGTTGGGGGATGTATTCGAAATTCAAGGGGTCACTCTCATGCCCGAGTGGGAAGTAGGCAAGGGAGATGGAGAGTTAAAGCTTTACCAAGTAGCCTATGTGCCTTGATGACTCGGGTAGTAGCAACACTACAGTAGTGGCCTCCAGTTGTGTCAGCAGGTATCCTGTTCCGTCCTGAGGCTGGGGCCAGATCACCGCAGTCTACTGCCGCGTGCCGGCAGGTGAGCGGCGCTTTCCAGTACCTGTGGTTTTCCCGGGAGAGGGAGACCACCCAGGCCGTCTGCCTTCTGTGGGGCAGCTCTCCTCCAGCTACCGGTGCTCTTCCGGGAGTTCTCCGGCACTGGTTCCTCGTCCCTGTTCAGGCGTCCTGTGAGAGGGCGCTGCACCAGGCCTTTTTTTCACCCTTGGTGTCCGGCGGGGCCTTCAGAGGAGGAGGCGTCCTACGAGCCCCGGACCCGTCGAGAGGGCGTCTGGTGTGTGTACGTTGGGTGTCGTGCCCATTGCAGGGAGGAGTCACACTGCGGGAAGCCACGGTCAGCGCCGGGGTGCAGAGTCTTCGGGGAGGGTGTCGGCCCGCGGAGGAGCCACGATCAGCGCCGGGGTGCAGAGTCTTCCGGGGAGGTGTCAGCCTGTGAGGGGCCACGTACAGCGCCGAGGACTGGAGCTTTCTGGGCCGGGATGGGTGGTCCCATGTTTGTGGTAGAAGGGGTGTAGCGTTAGGCAGTAGGGTTAGGGGTGTTAGCTACTGCCTCCTTTCAGGACGTAGTGGCCAGCACAGTGTAGGGTACTGGTCGATGCCTCCCTTAGGGACGCAGCGATCAGTGCAGTAGTGGTCCCGGGTGAAAAAAAGAAGGGTGAGTCCTGGGGAGAGGTATGGGTGGTAGCAGTAGTTAAGAATTTAGAGTCCCTTGGGTAAATCCTCGTCCCTAGTAGTCACCACGTGTGCGGGCTATCGCTGTGTCCCAGGTTACAGTGATATACTGCAACTGGTAGGTTAGGTTAGGGTTTTCTAAGTCATTATAGTAGAGTAGGGTAAGTCAGCGGGAATTAAGATACTTGTGTGCAGTTGTGGATGTGCGTGAGTGGTGGCGCCATGGAGTGTGTGTGAAATAAAGAAGCGGGCGTGATTGTAAAACTGTGTGCTGTGTTGTCTGACCTAGTGTGTGATAGGCGTGGGTAAGGGTGGTAGGGCCGTCTGGCTTAGCGACCGTGACACCACTATATGGATGCGTCTCTGAGAGTGTTGCTCAAATTCCCTGACCAACACTGCAGGTGTCTGTGTCTCTCGGTTCTGGTTGAACCGGGATATATTATGAAAAGTAAGCATAGAATACAGCCCTGTCATGCAGTCTCAGACCAGAATGGAAATGCATAGCATCAT
>CM065740.1:47149878-47152378 GCA_033310375.1 Conus canariensis
TGTGATATGTTTGTTTTTGTCACATTTGTTTTACTTACACGTTTTTTACTTACTTTTACTTACTTGTTTTATGTTATAATGCTAACCAAGAAACTTGCACTTTTAAACGTAGAAAGTAAAATAAACATCCTTTACAAATTACTCAACATAAACCCATATAGGATATAATACATCACAAATAAGAATTTAACGGTGCCATTTTTTCCACTTTCTCATATTTCTATTATTTTTGGGTGCCGTTATTTCCGGGTGCCATTTTTTCCGGTGCCCTTTTTTTCCTACGTTCTAGTATTATCATTAAGAAAAGTCCGCAGGATTCTTCATTATGAAAAGAGATCATTTACATATTCAGAAGAAAAAAAAAGAGAGGACCTAATTCTGAATCTTTGGTTCACCATATCTGAAAGGGAATATACTCGACGTTGAATGATTTAGACAAACTGTCGCAACTGTATGTAAATCAGGAAATCACTTGACAGCTTTACCTGTCGTACCATATAATGATAAGTTTGTTGTTGTTGTTGTTGTTGTTGTTGTTTTGCACAATTCTTTATCTATACTGAGAGGCATAAATTCCGCACATCATGCACACAAGTTCCACGGGAAAAGTTTGATTTGTTGCTCCTTTTTTGACCCATTCTTCAGTTGGTGGGAGTGTGACCCACCTTTCTACAGCGACGTTTCTCGTGCAGCACGTGCCAACGAACAGACAACAGCGCCAGAAGCAAAAATCCAAACTGGGCGACAACTCAGTTCAGAGTGAATATTGCGTCGCTTTCTTTTCACGTGATAAACACAGTTTAATCCCATAAACTGCCGCAACCAGAATGATTTTATCACACTGCAAGAAAATGCCACGGCTAGACAACAACCAGTGAAACCGCGCTGTTGGGATGCTGAGGGCCGGTTATCAGTCCGACAGGTGGCAAGAGCCATGAACGCCCACCATACCACTATCTACCGCCTACAACAGCGCTTGGCAGCCACCCTGTCAGTTTCTGATCGTCCTCGACCAGGCGCACCTCGAGTGACGACTCAAGAGACAAGATCGAGCCATTCGCCTTTCCCACCTCAGGAACCGATTCCCGACTGCTGCTGCCACCACTAGAGCAACTTTGGGGAGCGGTGGCGACCCATCAGCAGCCGCACTGTCAGATGACGCCTGTCACACGCAGGAATCAGGTGTCACAGGCCCTACGTTGGCCCTGTATTGACTGACAGATACAGGCAGGCCCGGCGCCACTGGGCAGCAAATGGTGCATTCCTGGGAAGACGCGCATGGAGGAATGTCATCTTCTCTGACGAGTCACGTTTTTGCATGAGTAACGCTGATGGGAGAATCAGAATTTACAGGAGACGAGGAGAACGGTATCATGACCCTTGTGTTAGGCAGATCGACCGGTTTGACAGCCCTTCAGTGATGGTGTGGGGTGCCATCAACGCCAACTTTAGATCCCAGCTCGTGGTGATCGATGGCAACATCACGGTACTGCGTTACGTGAACCACGTTCTCCAGCCTGTCCTGCTTCCACTCCTGGATCACCATGGTGGACGACGCAGATTTGTGTTCCAGCATGATAATGCTACACCTCACAGTGCCTGGATGACCCGTCAGTTTCTGCAGCAGAATGGAGTGGAGGTGATGCCCTGGCCATCCCTGTCACCTGACATGAACTGCATTGAGCACGTCTGGGACGCGCTCGGCATGAGAGTGTAGCAGCATCAGCCAGACGAGAGGTGAACTGATCGCCGTTCTTCAGCATCACTGGGTCAACATCCAGCAGGTGCAGATCCTACGTCTCGTGCAGTCCATGCCTCAGCGTCTTCGAGCGTGTGTAGCTGCCAATGGTGGATACACCAGATATTGACAGAATCATCTCTTTTGAAAGATGGTGTATGCTGTGCAATAACCATGTTTGACAGTTGTTTATGAATTTGATTCAGGTCGTTTTTTTCTGTTCACACAAGCCCTTTTCAATCAAATTTTCTAACGCAGATTTGGTTTGTTTAAGTTGTTACCAAGTTTCCATTTAAATCACTGACAAATGAGATTTTTGTGCATGATTTTTTTATATTTGTGCGGAATTTCTGCCTCTCAGTATATCACGTCAGAAGCCCTTACAAGGTCAACAAACAGTGCCCCACAAAATGAATTTTATTAATGTTTGTGTGCCAGTGGCTTACTAGGTTTGTTAGAACAGTATGCCATGAACGATTTCTTTTTAAGATTTAAACCAGACTGAGTTTTATTTAGTAGATAATATAACTCAAGAAGATCATAAATGGTTCATTCATGTGCTTTTCCAAGGGTTTGGATAATACCAGCAAGGGATATTGGTCTGTAATTCGTTCTTCAGAACTGTCACAAGATTTATAGATGGGATTGACTTTTGCAACTTTTCAATGCACAGTTTATAGACATATTCAGCAATTGTAGAACTTTACCATTACTTCCATCGTGACCACGACTTCTTGTTTTGAATAAATGAGAGAGAGAGAG
>CM065740.1:47154878-47174878 GCA_033310375.1 Conus canariensis
CACATCAACCACCTAGATGTAAAACCCTGATTTCTGTATAAATTATATCACACACACACACACACACACACACACACACACACACACACACACACACACACCGCGCGCGCGCGCGCGCGCGCGCGCGCGCGCGCGCGCGCGTACTCACATAAGACATACTTACTAAACAGAATAACATGTGCATTTCAAGTACAAAACACTTTCTAAATAGTGAGGGTCGTACATACGCAAAGAGGGTGGTGGTGGTTGGTGGTGGATTTATGGCGGAGTACGCACGTATTGGCGTTTTAAGGTTGCTATGCATTGGTGTTGTTTGGTTGATTCAGGGAGCGAGTTCCATTGACAGGAACCTGAATATGTTAAACTGGATTTGAATAAGTCAATTCTAGGAACAGGGACATGAAGTATGGGTAGAGTCCTTGAGGAATTAATCGAGAATATGTGAAATAATGTTGAGGGTGCGTTCCCAGACACAATCTTGTGCATTATGATCCCTTTGTTGAACTCTAATCTCAGACTTAAGGAGAGAACTTAAATCTTTTTATAGTCCCAAGTCCAGAAGACTACTGCTTTTTAGGAGGACTAATTTTCAGTGCTCGCTTGTGTAGGCTTAGAAATGGTTTGCGGGTGTTAGCGCTAGCAGAGTCCCATAGAGCAGATCGTAGTCTATGTATGATTGGATATGAGACTAGAAAAAGAGCTTGCGTGAATGCAGGTCGAGGAAGCGTTTGATTCTGGAGAGTTGATAAACTTTCTGTGAACTTTTTCTGCACAGTGAGGTTATGTGAGCTTGCCAACTAATATTGTTATCAAATGTTATTCCTAGCACTTTGAGGAATGTAACCTGTTCAACGGGTTCATTTTAAAGATGTACAGGAGGAAACTTAATAGTGAGATTTTGTCTTTTTTGCCTTGTTTTGATATGCATGGATTTAGTTTTTTTTTAGGGTGAACTGACATGTGATTTAATTCAGTCCATTTTACGAGGTCATTTGCACTTTCTTGTAAAGTTTGTGCAAGAACAGTAACATCAGAATGATTTGTGTGTATTGTTGTATCATCAGCAGAGTTCACAGGTGGATGTGATATGGAGAGGTAGATCATTGATGTAAATGGTGAACAGTAAGGGACACAGGATAGAGCTTTGTGGGACGCCATAGGAAAGTGTTTGAAATGAAGAGAAAGTTGCATTAATTTTCACACATTGTTGCCTATTTGTGAAATATGAGACAAAAAGCGTAAGAGTTTTTGTGGATAAGCCAAACAATTTTAATTTTCTAAGAAGAAGGTTATGATCTATCACATCAAATGCTTTTTTGAAATCAATAAATAGGACACCACAATATCTGTTGTTGTTAATGCTATTTAGTTGTTAATGCTAGAGAGAGAGAGAGAGAGAGAGAGAGAGAGAGAGAGAGAGAGAGAGAGAGAGAGAGAGAGAACTAAGAATTGTGGAAAAACAATTATTCTGTCTGTCGGTCTGTTTCTGTTTCTGTCCGTCTGTCTGTCTCTCTCTCTGTCTCTTGAGAAAAGACAGAGAGAGAGAGAGAGAGAGAGAGAGAGAGAGAGTGTGTATGTGTTTGAGAGAGAGAGAGAGAGAGAGAGAGAGAGAGAGAGAGAGAGAGAGAGAGAGAGAGAGAGAGAGAGAATAAAGAGAAACTGAACATGTGACTGGGCGCAGAAACGAACGTGTGTGAAGGTAAATGCATGTATGGGGGTGAGGAGTGGGACGGGGGATGGGGATTTTGTGGCAGCATGTGCATTTGTGTATACACGCGTTCCTGCACATGACGCCCTATTTCGACTGACACTTCACAACAGCTGCTGAGAAAAAAAAAAAAAACGCGACTTTCCCCGCCACCCCAACCCACCCACTCTCCCCCTTTCGGCTGGCAAACAGTAAACCCCAGACCTTCTTTGAGACCCTTGGAGGGAGGGGGGGGGGGGAAGAAAAGAAAAGAACATTTGTCGAAGTATTTCTGTGATATTGGCCGAATGTTGGGAGAGGACCCCTCCCCTCTTCAATCCCTTAAAAAAAAAAATTAAAAAAAAAGAGGAAAGGAGACCCCCCCCCCCCCCCCTCCCCCTGCTTCTACATACAAACTGTTAGGAAAGGGAATAATAGTGAAACGAACGCTTATTGATTTGGTCGAGCGAAATGAGTTATGACGGTGAATATGTGTGCCTGTGTGAGGCACTTGTGTTTGTTGTGCAGTCTAGGTCCTTGTTGCTATTGTTTTAGACTGGTGTCTACATCTTTGCTATTCTTTCTAGACTGGTGTCTAGGGTGTTGTTGCTATTCTTTTTAGACTGCTGTGTAAGGTGTTGTTGCTGTTCTTTTTAGACTGCTGTGCAGGGTGTTGTAGCTATTCTTTTTAGACTGCTGTCTAGGGTGTTGTTGCTGTTCTTTTTAGACTGCTGTCTAGGTCTTCGTTGCTATTCTTTTGAGACTGCTGTCTAGGTCTTTGTTGCTGTTCTTTTGAGACTGCTGTCAAGGTCTTTGTTGCTGTTCTTTTTAGACTGCTGCCTAGGGTGTTGTTGCTATTCTTTTGAGACTGCTGTCTAGGTCTTTGTTGCTGTTCTTTTTAGACTGCTGTCTAGGTCTTTGTTGCTATTCTTTTGAGACTGCTGTCTAGATCTTTGTTGCTGTTTTCTTTACACTGCTGTCTAGGGTGTTGTTGCTATTCTTTTGAGACTGCTGTCTAGGGCGTTTTTGCTATTCTTTTGAGACTGCTGTCTGGGGCGTTGTTGCTGTTCTTTCTAGACTGCTGTCTAGTCTTTGTTTATGTTTGTTCTAGACTGGTGTGCAGGTGTTTGTTGCTATTCTTTCTAGACTGGCATCTAGCTCTTTGTAGGTGTCGACTCAGACGTATGTCTAAACATCAGTGTTGTTGGTCTACTTTCTTACTCCCGCACAATGCCATCTTCCGGGCCACCAGGACTCCGTCGTCATTCCGATGGTGGGTCCGGTGCCGCGTGAGGCCTACTCGAAGACAGAACACGCCAGCCGTGGGCAAAACTGCGCTGTACCTACTCTGGCGGCCCCATCCTACGGTCGTGAGGACATAAAGCCCAACACTCCCAGTGGAGCGCCCAGTCATACCTGCTGGAAAGTGGCATCACCAGCAGAAGGCGCCTTGGTGGCATATAGGCATAGGGTGGCACAGCCTATCTTCTCCACATCCGCAGGACGACGGGTCTAGCCTGTGTCGCTGGGGGACGCCTCTTGAGGCTGTGGGACAGTTCAACGATCAGGTGCTGCCTTTCTGCGACTGCACCGTGGTTTGCACGACCAGCAGCGCCCTCCTCTTGAGGAAGGAAGTGATGGGGACCGCCCTCCACGGGGGCAGTGTAAACGTGGATCTTTGCAGCGGCTTGGCGACCACTGTCCTGCTTCTGTCCCGAGAAGGCCTCATATGGTACAGGACCGTCGCTGTTTAGCACGAAGACGGCCGCTCGGAAGTCCCGAAGACGGCTTTGGAGAGAGGGCAACAAGGCAAGGCACCATCTTTACCCAGACACCTGTATGGGGTGACTGTCAACGAAAACGCATGGTGGAAGGAACTCGCCCGCATGAACGAATGTTGCCTGTGTGTGTCTTTCTAATCTTCGAGCCCGATCCAGCATCGAACCCTCAACCCTCCAGTATAGCTTCCAGCTCCCCACTGACTGTTCCAATATCCCAAATCTCGCCAGGTCTCGCAACAACACGGAGAGAATAAGCTGCACGACATTCTGGCGAAGAATGAGAAGATTCACCCAAACCCGTACTGTTCCAATGCTAAAGGCCTTATTTGGACTCGTTTCGGGCGCCTCGTTCCCTGCAGCTGTTGGTGAGAGTGGGAGATGGTTGAAAGGGGTCAGGGGGGCTGGATCTTCCGACCATTTGAATTTTCCTTTCACATTCCTTTGAAGATTATTACATCTAAACCACGAATTTTTTTTTTTTCAACAGACATGGGTCTGGCCCGCGTGACATGGAGAGAGGAGGGGTTTCAAGATATCCAAAATTACATCTTACCCATATGCTAGATGCGTTTTTAAAAGAGGTGTGGTGGGGATTCAGATATGATGCGCAAAATTACCCCTTCCCCCTCTCACCCCCTCTCGCAAGCTTGTGTTTAAAAGTGGCCGGAGGTTGGAGGTGGGGGCGGGGTCTGAAGATTTAATCTGTTTCCGTTTCAGTTCCCATGTGGTTGAAATTGTTCACGACTCCTTCAAGGTCCTGATCCACGCGGCAGGAAAAGGGCAAGTCGTCCTCCCCTGATCGTTAGCAACTATTCAGCGATGTCAGGATATTTCGTTGTTTTGTCCAGACTGAATTCGAGACGGCCGTTTTTGTCGCTCTGCGCTTGGTCTCCAACCGGACTTTAAAGTTCATCATGAGAAGGTCATGGTCGGTGCCAGCGTCAGCTCTTGGAAATGTCCTTGCTTTAGTCCTATTGATGCCAGACCTGTTCCCCCCCCCCCCCCCCCCCCCCCTCCTAAACTTACTGGATAAAGTCTGTAAGGCTGTGATATTGACTGTTCAGGGAATGCCACGTTCGTCGTTGGGATGCTTATCTCACCAAGAGTATAAGCATGAACCAAGTCATCACCATAGGCTAATTCTGCTAGGCATTCCCACTGGTAGTCTTTTTATACTAGCAGCCCCAGAGAATCTTCCAGCGTTCTTGTGCACAATTCCTATCTCAGCATTCCAGTCACACTGAACGATGAGGATGGCTTTTTTTTTCTTTCTTTCTCTTCTTTTTTGTTTTTGTTTTTTAATTTAATTTAATTTTATTTATTTATTTTTTTTTTTTGGTGCTGTTCCATCTTCCGTGCTACCTGAGCGGCACTGCACCCACGCCGCTCATTCCCGTCTACAGCCACAGCCACAGCCCGGCCCATCCCGCCACAGCTCCGGCACCGGCAGTCCACAGGGAACAGTCAATGTCAAGTCGTCGTAAGGCAAACCCGCCAGAGGAGACACTGCACTGCTGCCGAGTCAGTTCGATGGTGTTCAGTGGCGCCTGGTTCTGATCCAACATACGCAGGACACCACCTACTAAGTCTCCTACTGTCGACAATGATTCCTTAGTCGCGGAGCCGACGCGGTGAGCTCTCCCTTCGGAGAGT
Organism: Conus canariensis; assembly: GCA_033310375.1. Classification (NCBI taxonomy): domain Eukaryota; kingdom Metazoa; phylum Mollusca; class Gastropoda; order Neogastropoda; family Conidae; genus Conus; species Conus canariensis. The sequence goes on from CM065740.1 coordinate 47,160,000, forward strand.
GCCACCATGTCTGTCCATTGACAGTGCCCATGAACTTGCCGATACCGGTGACCCCGCCAGGATCAAACTAAGACCACAGACCTGGAGAGGACATCGAAAATGAGGTCACCGTGACAGCAGGGCATGGAGGGCCACAGAATTTGATACTTTTTTTATGCTGGTTGATGAGGATGAGGATGATGATGCTACGGATTTCCATTCAAATCTGAGACTGAAGAATGTACTCTACGTTTACTTTCATAAGATATCCTGGCGTCAACCAGGCCTGAGAGATACAGACACATGCATTGTTGGTCAGTAAATTTGAGTAACACTCTCAGAGACGCATCTGTTTTGTGAAAGAAACTGGACTGTGTGGTCCCAGCCTTCCCAATTGAGCCCGTAGCAAACTCACCTTTGGGAAGGAGCCAGTTGGGGCAGAAATATTCCACAAATCAATGGCTCTGACAGGAATCGAACTAACGACAACCCCAGCCGAGAGTCCGCGATGCTGACCACTTCACCTCGGTGGCTGAGGAGGATGTCTCTCTCGTTCACACTTTGTGGTGAGCATTTAGAGCTGAGTGTAGAATCCTTTAATCTGGTTTTCCTCATCGACTGATATGGCATCATATGTTTACAACGCCGGGATGCAAAGTTGAATGTTTTTTGCTCACTGGCAGACGGTCATGATCTGAATAATAATGAAAAAATGATATAAAACTGATGCTAATATACTACCAGCGCTACTATACTACTACTATTGCTGCTGCTGCTGCTGCTGCTACTACTATCATTGATTTGTTGTCAAGGTTAACATTTCATAGAATCGACATTAGGAGACCAGGTAGAATTTGTCTACTAACCCTGTCTGAAGAGGCTAAGAAGCATCAAGTTTTTTGGGTATCGCAAAAAAAAAAGAAAAAAAAACCAATGCGGGAGGGGGTGGGGGCACTGAACCCGCACGAAATCGTAATATACACAAAAGAACTATATCATGATAGCAGGTTGGCGATAAGTCTTCACAAAAGCTCTGACGCATGAAGAATATTATTTCTCTCCCCCTCTCTCTCCTCTCATTCTTCTTCTTTTTGTCTACCTGTCACCTGTTTGTGTCTCTGTCTCTGTCTAGCTGTCTGGGTCTGTCCGTCTCATTCTTCTTCCTTTTTCTTCTTGTCCATTTGTTTGTGTCTGTCTCTGTCTGGCTGTTTGTCTATCCGAATCTACCTGGTTGTCTGACTGTCTATCTGTCTGTCTTTCTCTCTCTCTCTCTCTCCCCCCTCTCTCTCTCTCTCTCGTTTTCTCTCTTCTCCATCGCAGCTTTGCCTTTGTTGGGAAAGACGTGATGCACACCTGACGGTCCATGTCTTTGTTCTTTCTCCGTGTCACGCTCTGCTCCCACCTCCTACATTGCACACACAAAATACTCTCCGTCTCTCTCAACACACACACACACACACACACACACACACACACACACACACACACACACACACACACACACCGGTCCACCCGCCTACACGTGCGCGCGTGCGTGTACGTCCAGTCCCACCTGCGAGCCGTCACTTACATGCTGCACACCAAAAATTGATACGCCAAGGCCTTGCTTAAGGACTCGAGTATTTACAGACTGGCACAATTAGATTGTTTTGAGAATTTTCATTATATCTCAAAGTTGATTTACCTTCTTTTCTTCCGTTTGTTCATCAAGGTATATGCCAGGTGGTTCCAAGCAGACAGATTAAAACGGAAGGAATGGGACAATTTGGGGGAACCACCTGGCGCAAAAACAGGGTCACAGATGAGTGAGAAGGCCTGAAATGTGACGTCAGCTAAGGGAAAGGTCATGTATTGGATGAATCTGAATTATCTCACCGGTGGAAATTAAAAAAATGTGAAATGGTCGGTGGAGGTTGTTCTTTTGATCAGTTATCAGTTTAATATCAAATGCTGGCTAAAACTTAAGCTAGGCCTCAAAACGCTTACATGGATTATATAATGACTTAGAGCAAAAATTCTGATTGTGGCGTGTGGCCACACCCTACACTGCATGACGGTGGCCACTCCATGGAAATCTGTGAGCCAATCAAACACCACCACACAACAACACACCACGTCATTTGTCCACGTGTCCCCACGTACCCAGCCTCGTTCTGGTCTGTCACGAGTATTTCTGTAAAAAGACGAAGCACGGACGCTCATTCATTCGACAGTCTGTGTTCCCAGACAGGAAGACCCCGTGGCCAGCACCCTGCATCAAGAACAGCAACTCTCTGCATTCACCACTGTTGTACGGTCACTGTCTGCAGACTTCAAGCCAGTCAGGAAGACATCAGCACAGGGATCGTTCACAGGGTGTGTCATAACAACTTCAGGTCAGAGGACTATACTTTCAAACAGCCCTTTTTTCTTTTTCTTTTTTTTCTTAACCCATGACGTGGCTGATCTTTTGGAATTAGTTATTTTGCATGTCCACGAAGCATTTTACCGAAGATCGAGTGAGACAACTCGGCAAAAGGGATTTTTTTTTTAAAATCATGATTGAATTGTTATTAGTAATAGTTCATGATTAATGTTTTTCACGACGGGTTTGACAGCAGATTCAGGGGAGACGACTTGACTTTGAAAAGAGCCCCCCCCCCCCCCCTTTTTTTTTTTTCTTCTTCTTTTTTTTTAAATTAACATGGAGGCGGCATTTTTAGTCTGTTCCTGAGGCGTTTGTTGATGGGTTCAGGTGGGATGACTTGGAAAAAGACTAGTTTTTTGATGGAGCGGTTTTGTTCCCAAGAAGATGCTTGGGGTTCTTTCAGAGCAACCCGCTCCCCCAGCTTCCAGAAGTTCCGTGCCCGTCACTTCCTCTTTTCTGCCACTCGCTCTCTCTTAGTCTTGTCATTTAATTATGTTTCTTTTCTTTTTGCCTTTGTTCACTGTCGCCGGCCTTTGTTCTGCCTTTGTGGACCTGTGATAGTTCTGGAAACTCGTATAACATTGTTTCTTCATACAGCAGTCTATGACATGCAAGCTTTGTTTGTGATTATCTAGCTGTTAGGTGGTGACACTTGTCAACACTGGTTTTTGTGACGCTCAAGTATCTTTTATTTGTGTTGAACTCTTCCTCCTTTTAAAACTGGGAGTATTGACCTGAGTAGACTGCCTGACGCTCTCACAGCACTGTCTAAAGTTAAAAGCATAAAGATATCAACAGTTAAGCCAACGTGTCACATCCGCATTTTGTTTGTTTGTTTCTTTTCAGAATACAGTGGGGGTTTTTTCCACATGGTTTGACTCGTTTTGTGGTGTACCCTTTTTTTCTTGTGCTAATTTAACAGCCCTGTCAGGCTCTGTGATATCGCTGGGCTGAAATGATTCTAACTTGAAAGCTTTCTTCATGAGTTAAGTGGTGTTATTACCCTATGGTGTGACTTCGCATAAGCATTAAAGGTTCCTCGTAGCGTTTGGGGATCTGGGGGCTTGTCTTCCACGTGTTCTTACCAGTCGACAACAGCTGTTAGGGGAGTTCTCCTACTACCTGCACTGCGCCGCTTCTATCATGGAGATCACGACTTGCAGCATAATGTCTTTTTTGTTTGTTTGTTTGTTTTCTAATCGTTCTCTTTGTGAAAAGAGGACCAGTTGAATCGCCAAGAACTAGATTTTGAGGCACCGATATAAAAAAAATAGTCACTGAACTTTTCATGGTGTGAATGATCGACCGTGTTTACACACACACACACACACACACACACACACACACACACACACACACACACACATGCGCGCGCGCGCATTTCTGAGACAGGTGAGGTGCCTATTTCAAAAACAACGTAATGTTTGTTTCGTTTTGTTTTCAACAAAGTGATCGAGCTTTTAGCCTCCTAATTCTCTGGATGGGTTGTTTCACAGTAGTTTCATGCTGTATTGTCATATACTTACTGTGCTCTACACAGTCGTTATTTTATTGTTTGTCTCCTTTTTTCCCACAGAAATGATCAGTTTCATCCGCAGACAACAAATAGTACGTGTACTAACCGACTGATTTCAGACAGTGTTGAAAAAAAGTATATTTTCAAACTTACAATGCTATTAAATTATACATTAAACTGTGATCAGCACAAAAATCGTTTATAATTTATCTTAATCCTTTATGACAAAAAATTCATACCACGTTACGTGAAAACTTTACTAATCAGTTAGTTGTTTTTGTTTTTTTTTTATAGAAAAACATTTACTGGTGAAACAAATGTTTTTTTTTTAAGACTAATAGGGTAGTCACATACATGCGTCACAAATTTATATAATTTGCTCGAAAGGACATGATGGTTTTGACACAACGTTTCTGGATTATTCAACATCTGAATACACAGAAATGTCTCATGCAATGACCAAACAATGTTGATTGAAGAAAACGAGACGCTCCTCAAGTAGACCTTGGTCTGGAGGGGTGGAAACTCCCCCCCCCCCCCCCCCCCCCCCCCCCTCTGGGGGGAATTTTTGACTTGGTTTTCTAGAAAGCTTATGATATGGGAGGAAACATTTGACATGTTACCCTCTGGTAAACAGGTTATTTTGGCATTGAGAGCTGCATTAATAGTGTGTTTTTTCCTCTTTGCGCCTTGTGTTTAGCATTATGGGGTAGGGGTGTTCACTCTCTGTTTGTCACATATAATCTGGCTTGATATCTCATAGGTTTGTCGTGAATGACATCTAAAACAAATTTCCTCGATATATCTGCACACTATTCTGCTGGTATTTTACAAAAAGAGATACAGTGATGATGTTTGTGCATGGGCATCCGAATCGCATGCAGCTGAAATCTGTCGTACCACTCAACCACAGCTGTGCGCTGTTCTGTTCCCCCGCGCAAGTGGAGCAGCCGACACCTTTCCACGCGTTTCTTGCTAGTTTTGTCTCCACAGTTCAGTGTGTATCACAAAACAGCGTATGTTCACTTAGGCCTAGATCAAGATTTCGTTATTGTGATCATAGAATTTCTACGAAAAGTAAGTACTGTAACATTCGTTTATAACGTCACATCGGTGTGGCACTAAAAGTAATGCGTTTACGACAGCGCGTTGAGGCAATGTTTCTCTAGTGGCGAGAGATTCAATAACATGAACCAGTGATTTGGAGCAACTGGTCTAATAATAAAAATAATAATGCCATGAGTTTCTTTGTCTCTCAAGTCACACCTATCTTACGAAGGCGCATGTGTATTTTCTTCTTCTTGTCGCAAAACGTTGTCTTTGTAAAGAAATCTAACATACAAAGCAGTCATGTGTGCATGCCATTGCGTGCTTTACTGTGATCTCTGTCTGCAGCATGACGTATGCATGTCCTTGGTAAACCCACCTCACCCCCATCCCCACCTGTGTGTGTGTGTCTCAGTGTAAAGCGTTCATGCACACATCTTCTACACACCTCTGCCCATCCCGTCTACTGCGCGTGTCTCATTATTTCGACCAGACTCCTGTGCTAAGCATGTGTAGCCTAGATTAGTATAGCAGATGGTACTCGCTGTCACAGCGCAAGATGCACTTTTCTGATTGGGTTGCTGGAGAACCTCTGACATGCGTGTCCGTGCTTTGGAAAAACCGCTGCTTGAGTTCGTTGCTAGTTTTAGTTCTGCGTACTTCACCACTAACTTTGACAAAGTGTATGAATAGGGCAAACCACTTTGCCGCATTATAGTATCCATTTGTTTTTAACCGTCTTGTTTCGATCATTGGGAATGGGCAGGTGTGCAGCCTCTAACTACACTGTAATTAAAAATGCGTCATCTTCTCCTGTGTGAATTCAGATTTGCACCATGGCAGATGAACAACCAGTGACCTTTAAAAGCACACCCAAATGCAAAGGAAAATGTTCAAGAGGTGGGAGAACATGTGTAATTCATTTTTTTTTTAAATTAAAAAAACAGAAAAAAAGAAGACTATAACCCCACTAACTGAAGAAAGTATATAAAAAAAAATAATAATAAAAAAAAACTATCCAGAAGTCTCTCCATTTGAGACGTGCTTCAAATGTAGCATGTCATAGACTAGATCAGATTTGTGATTGCATTCCAGAAAGTATGGACTTTACTCGCCATGGTTATCACAGAAGCTGTTATGCACGGTTTACCAGTGTGAAATTTGCCAGGAAAAGGAAACATGAGACAGAGAGTGAAGAAGTTGCAGGACCATCTAAATCAAAGAGGACTGCTGTTGCTACATCAGGCCTATTGCTTCCAAACGACAGATGTATCTTTTGCAACAAAAAATTCAGGAAGAAAGCTTCAAAAGGAGTTGCATGTTTTGGCAAACTTGTAAAATGAGTCACCAAGACGGCAGAACAGTCTATAAAGGATGCAGCAAAAATTACGCATGATGACATTTTCACTCATTATCAAGATGTAGATCTGGTAGCACGTGAAGCTCACTATCATGAGGGTTGCAGGAAAGACTATGTGAGATCTGAAGGCAGGCATGCTGAAACATCCACAGGCCAGACATCTGTTGAGCAGTTACAGGCACATGAGAGGGCATTTGAGTACATATGTGAGTACGTTGAAAATGCCTTGATCAGAGGTGCGCAGGTGGAGAGAATGACCATGCTGAGAGAGAAGTACTGTGGATACATGCAACAACATTCCCCTGACTTCTACAACCCAGGATACAAGACTTACAAACTGACAGAAAAGATAATGAAATATTTTGGCTTCAGAATAAAATTTTGGGCTCCAAACCATCGCAGTGAACTTGTTTATTGTGACGAACTTGCCCGAGGTCAGGCAGTTGAGACAGCGTTTGTGTCAGCAGCTTCAGAAGAAAGGCGACTTGAGGAGTCTGCATATGTCCTTTGTCGACACATCTTGGATGCTTTTAGAGCTGCACCTGACATGCCATGGCCTCCATCTACAGAGTACCTTCAGTCTGATGCTGTCCATCCTCCAGCTATTCTCACAGATTTTCTCCAAAACCTGCTGTCTGGAAAAAGTAGTACTGTGGAGCAAAACAAAACCACCAGATTAGCATCCTCCATCGGCCAGGACATACTCGGGAAAGTGGAAAATGCCCAAACATCTTCTACTTGGAATGTCTATCAGACATGTTACTGGTAGCTCTGAAGTTCTAAGTCTCTTGAATCATTTTGAGCACGTTGCTGGATACAAAACAGTTGTAGGACTTGAGACTGCTATGGCCAACTCTGTACATCAGTGTGCTAGTCTTCTGCCTTCAACGGTGAGTTTGGAACAGAACAAAGTGATTCATTTCTGCTGGGATAACTTGGACCTGAACGAAGAAACCCTTTCAGGAGCTGACACCACCCACTCCACTCATGGCCTAGTTATTCAAGAGGTGACAGGAGACACAGTGCATGACACAGTTCCTTCTCAAACAGAACTATCTCCTGCTTCTCAAAACCACCAATGCTCCGTGCAGTATGAACCAAGAAACACGTACCACCCTGCTTTGCAAAAGAAAAGGCAGAACCCAACTTGAATGTTGTCGACACTCATTTCTCAAACCCAGAGGCAGTCTACAAAGCTAAAGTTGTTGACTTTTGGTGTGTTTTCTCCAGATTTGAGGCCAAAGATAGAAATCAACTGGTGCCTGGAAGGGGAGGATGGGTGTCTCTCACAGGAGAAGAAGGGATAGAAAGGATGCAGTCTACTGTTGACTACTTGCCACCCATCCACCACCCCATCACAGAAAATTCCACAGTCCAGCATGTCTTCAAAGTGTCACAGGCAGCAGCAAAGCAAGTGGGGCAAGGTATAACATTAGTTACATTTGACTTAGCAGTAGCAAGGAAAGCATACAACTTGGTGTGGCAGAACAAGCTCTTCCAAGACATCTTTGTCAGACTAGGAAGCTTCCATACAATCTGCTCTTTCCTTGGCGCTGTTGGCAAACTGATGAGGGGAACTGGTCTTGCTGGAATAGTCATTCAGTCTGCTGTCTGTGCGAGTGGGTCAATGGAGCAAGTGTTTGCTGGCAAACACTACAATCGTGCTCTTCGAGTACACAAACTAGTCCACCTCAGCTTGGCAGCTTGGCTGATGCTGTCTTTCAAGATGGCTGTGACATCAGCAATGAATAGGGTGAGAGGTTTTTTATCTGTACTCAGAGACATGTCATTACCATTGACAAGTTGTTTTTTTGTATCGTACTGTGTTTTCATATGCATTTTAAATTTTGTTCGTAAAGAACATGTTCCGCATTCCTTGTAGGGTTGTGAAATGTCCATGAGCAGATAGCCTTTTCAATATTCTTTAGTTTGGTACCAAATTTAATACAAATACTTAAGAAGAAATTTGATTTAAGAGACTTAAAATAACCCCACCACCTGAATAATCACCATCGGTAGGGTTACTATAGTGTAACGCTCGTATATCCTGAAATAACCTGGTTACAGCGGGGTAACATATGCCATAAAATTTTAAAATGAACAAAGTATCAGAAAAATTCACTCATAAATCCCCTCCCCCCCCGGGGGGGGGGGGGGGGGGGGGGGGGTCTACGGACAGGCCAAAGTCTAAAGACTAGTTCTTTGAGTTTTTACAATTTGTAAGGATTTAGCATTTATCAGTGACAATGCCTCCTATATTTTTCTGCTGGCTTATAAAATAGTAAGCCATATACAGACATTGACGTTGGTTTTGTCCTTCGCGGATGAAGATGACCACGACTTTTGCTGTCACTGGGTGGTGGTGTGTGTACGTAGATAACTGATCAGGCCTATCCTCGCACTGAATAGTCTTTGCAGTGAGGACAGGACAGACTTACAGGCTGTTACAGGCTGAAAGATGGTGCTTGCTCTGTTTCTCCGAAACTGATGTTTTAGCTCCTGTGCCTCCACTCCCATCGATTCAAAGTTTGTAACATTCCGGATTTGACCATGGTGCGCCAGGTTGAGCGATCTTGCGCAGCTTCTTCCCAGGAGGCAGAAGCGATGTTACAGCACTTCACTGAGCCCTTCAGTGTGTCTTTGTAGCGTTGATAAGTCATTGATAAGTCTCCAATGAATGGCAGTGCAGAGCGGTTAATTAACTTCTACTGTTGACCTGTCACAGGTTTGTGTACGACGACTTCAACTCGGTTGACATTAGGCAGCTAAATGGGCATCATTCATAAACTGTGATGTTATCTACTGTCACCAACAGTCCGTCTGAGGACCTGCATGTCACCAACAGTCCGTCTGAGGACCTGCATGTCACCAACAGTCCCTCTGAGGACCTGCATGTCACCAACAGTCCGTCTGAGGACCTGCATGTCACCAACAGTCTGTCTGCGGACCTGCATGTCACCAACAGTCCGTCTGAGGACCTGCGTGTCACCAACAGTCCGTCTGAGGACTTGCATTTCACCATCAGTCCGTCTGAGGACCTGCATGTTACCAACAGTCCGTCTGAGGACCTGCATGTCACCAACAGTCCGTCTGAGGACCAGCATGTCACCAAAAGTCCATCTGAGGACCTGCATGTCACCAACAGTCCGTCTGAGGACCTGCATGTCACCAACAGTCCGTCTGAGGACCTGCATGTCACCAACAGTCCGTCTGAGGACCTGCATGTCACACTAACAGTCCGACTGAGGACCTGCATGTCACCAACAGTCCGTCTGAGGACCTGCATGTCACCAACAGTCCGTCTGAGGACCTGCATGTCACCAACAGTCCGTCTGAGGACCTGCATGTCACACCAACAGTCCGTCTGAAGACCTGCATGTCACCAACAGTCCGTCTGAGGACCTGCATGTCACCAACAGTCCGTCTGAGGACCTGCATGTCACCAACAGTCCGTCTGAGGACCTGCATGTCACCAACAGTCCGTCTGAGGACCTGCATGTCACACCAACAGTCCGTCTGAAGGCCTGCATGTCACCAACAGTCCGTCTGAGGACCTGCATGTCACCAACAGTCCGTCTGAGGACCTGCATGTCACCAACAGTCCGTCTGAGGACCTGCATGTCACCAACAGTCCGTCTGAGGACCTGCATGTCACACCAACAGTCCGTCTGAAGACCTGCATGTCACCAACAGTCCGTCTGAGGACCTGCATGTCACCAACAGTCCGTCTGAGGACCTGCATGTCACCAACAGTCCGTCTGATGACCTGCATGTCACCAACAGTCCGTCTGAGGACTTGCATGTCACACCAACAGTCCGTCTGAGGACCTGCATGTCACCAACAGTCCGTCTGAGGACCTGCATGTCACCAACAGTCCGTCTGAGGACCTGCATGTCACCAACAGTCCGTCTGAGGACTTGCATGTCACACCAACAGTCCGTCTGAGGATCTGCTTGTCACCAACAGTCCGTCTGAGGACCTGTATGTCACCAACAGTCCGTATGAGGACCTGCATGTTACCAACAGTCCGTCTGAGGACCTGCATGTCACTAACAGTCCGTCTGAGGACCTGCATGTCACTAACAGTCCGTCTGAGGACCTGCATGTCACCAACAGTCCGCCTGAGGACCTGCATGTCACCAACAGTCCGTCTGAGGACCTGCATGTCACCAACAGTCCGTTTGAAGACCTGCATGTCACCAACAGTCCGTCTGAGGACCTGCATGTCACCAACAGTCCGTCTGAGGACCTGCATGTCACCAACAGTCCGTCTGAGGACCTGCATGTCACCAATAGTCCGTCTGAGGACCTGCATGTCACCACCAGTCCGTCTGAGGACATGCATGTCACCAACAGTCCGTCTGAGGACTTGCATGTTACCAACAGTCCGTCTGAGGACCTGCATGTCACCAACAGTCCGTCTGAGGACCTGCATGCGCGCTTGGTTAAGGAGAACTGTCAGTTTTATGTCCGGACACTGTGGAAAAAAGGTCTCGATATGAAATGTGACCAAAGATGACCACATGGCAATTGTCCCGGGAACTGAATCTATTCAAGTGGCCGGGAGAGAGCCAAACTGAAATCTTTCTAGTAACGTTCTCCCCCCTATCTGGTTCGCTGACAAACAAGTCCACCAACTCCTCTCAGCAGACTAAACTGAAAAAAACAGCAAAATTTAAAACAAAATTTTCCAATCACTTCCCCCCCCCCCCCCCCCCCCCCCCCCCCATGAGAGCGGCTTGACTTCCATTTGTTCCCCCCATACCTCCTCTCTTCCCAATGGAACACTCTGCCAAGAGCATGTTTTAAACGGGCGGAAACATAAAGAACGACTAACGAATTACCTTTTTTTCTTCTAGGTGCCCTGAAAACCTTCCAAGCCCCTTTCAAGGCAAAGGGTGCTCCAGCCCCCAAAACACAAGACATACTTGTGAATTTTCAAAGCGTGCCAATCGTGAGACACTTAATCAAAAACAATAAAATCTTCTTTTATTGAAACGTTCAATTCCACCCGGTTCCCACCGTTTACAAACAATGGCACCGTACCCAGCTGCCGTGGCGAAGTGGTTAGCGTCGCGGACTCCCGGCTAGGAAGTTGTGGGTTCGATTCCCATCAGAGTCATGTGGGATTTTTTTGCCCCGACCGGCTGCTACCTGGAGTTGAGTTTGCTACGGACTCAGTCGCGAAGACTGGGACAACACAGTTGAGTTGCTCAAATTTCCTGACCAACACTGCAGGCGTCTGTATCTCTCGGGCCTGATTGACGCTGGGATATATTATGAAAGGAAGCGTAGAGTACAGCCCTGTCATGCAGTCTCAGACCGGAATGGAAATCCGTAGCATCATCTTAATCATCCTCATTCTCATCGATCAGCATTAAAAAAAAAAAATAAAAAAAAAATAAAAAAAAACGATGGCACCGTCTTCAATTATTGTCCCCGTCTTTACACAGTGGCGCAGTCTGCAGTTCTCATCGAGCAGTTCACAGTGGCTGCTCAGTCCTGGCTCCTGCGGGTGCAGAATGAAATCCAGGGACCACAACCAGCAGTTTGACACCAATCCATCTACTGGGCGCGTTGGCGTAGCTCGCTATCTGCAGCCCAGCTCCCGCAAGTGGAGCATGAAAGCGGCTGCAGGTAGTATAGTAGTGAGCCAGGGCAATGCGCAGCAGCAACAGGAGGGCAGGGAGTGAACTGCAGGGTTGACATCAGGCAGCTGAGCGAGCGTCATTCATGAACTATGGTATTACCTCCCTTCTTTATCCTTGGCCTACCGGTACTTATCTTCCTCCTCCTCTTCCCCTAAGCCTGGAAGGTGCTAAGAGCTAATGTCTAGGTCAGAAATCTCCTATGTTTTGTCTATGGAGACTGTGCCAAAGCAAATGCTTTTTTACCTACTAATGGATTAATATCCATTGCACACAGCAGTCTCGACTCAGCAGATGTGACGTAGCGCATATGGACTAACCGGCACACACTGAGACTTCCTTCTCAAAACATAAACTGACGCTTCTGTCTCTCCCTTTAGGTAAAAACGGGTTTTTGATCTTCTTTTTCTTCTTCCTCTTCCTCTTCTCTCTCGCTCTTTCTCTCTCTCTCGTCCGCTACATTTATCCACACAGATCATTCTGGCTCCCTGTCCACTGCCACAGTCTGGCTTGTTCCGTCACAGCACCACCATCGGTAATCCACAAGGTGTGGTCAATGTCGAGTTGTCACAAGGCAACCTACCAGAGGAGACACTGCACTACTGCCGAGTCGCCTAGGTGGCGTTCTGTAGTGCCTGTTCAAAGTCAGCCTACAAAGGGTACCACCTACTAGACCCCCTACTGAGGACCAAAACTGCTCAGTCGCAGAGGAAGTGTGACTGAGCTCTCCCGCTGGAGGGTGTCACCACGTCCGTCTAAGGACAGTCCCATGACTTTGCCATCGACCCCAACAGAATCTCACCATGGGCATGGGCGTGGAACAGAAATCGAAACTGAGGTTGACATGACAGCAGGGTATGGTGGACCACAGAATTTGAGAATTTTTTAATGGTGATTGATGAGGATGTGAATGAAGATGATGCACCTAATTTCCATTTCTGTCTGAGACTGCATGATAGGGATGTGCTCTTCGCTCACTTTCATAATATATCCCGCCCTTAACCAAGCTTTAAGATACAGACCCCTGTAGCACTGATCAGGGAATTTTAGCAACATTCTTGGAGATGCATCCATTAAATGGCTGAAACTCAACTGTGTGGTCCCAGTCGAGCCTATAACGAATTCAACTCTGGGTAGAAGCTAGTCTAGGCACAAAAGTCCCATGAATAAATGGCTTCGATGGGAATCGAGTCTACGATCTCCCAGTTGGGTGTCCACGATGCCAGTCACTTCGTCACAGCGGCTGTCGCATTTAGTTTTTGTTGTTTAACAAACTGACCACTAAAGAGAGACAGAGACAAGAAGTGAAGAGGAGAAAAAAAATCGCTTTGAAAACTGATCTTTATGAACAGCAGCTTGGTTCCCCTTGTGACCAGGGTGAAGAGAATCCATCAGATTTGAGCGACAACTGTTCTGAAATATTTCAAGCTGACAAAACAAAAGTCTGGAAATAGAACTGCAAAACTGACGTAAACCACACAGCATTCATTTCCATCATCTTTACCATACAAGCGAGCTTTATTCAGTGTTTCTCTCTTGCAAATTTGTTCGTCAAAATGACAGCCAAAGGCCTGTCAACAGTTGCAATGACCACAATCTGAATGGTCAGGCGGGCAAAAGCTGGTGAACTTATTTCAGTTGGCGACTCCCCCCCTCCCCCCCCCCAAACACACACACATGCAAAACACACACACACACACAAACACATACACATGCGCGCGCACGCACACACACACACTAACACACTTACATGGAGACAGAAATGTACCACACACAACAATCAGGAACAAACCAGGACACACACACTGATCGACTTCTGGGTTATTTCACTGACAGGTCCTGAATCCGAGTCATCTTCAGCATCATCCTTGCAGTACCACCTGACCCCAGTGGTGTCAGAGAGGAAAAAGCCAGATCAACGACCACCGCACTTCCTGGAACCTCCCTGTCGAGTTCCGCTCACACTCCACAGTCATCTCCACCAACCTCCAGCCCACCACCCCGCCCAGTCCACCACCACCACCCTCTCCACACCATCCACCCTCCACTCACCGGCACTCGGTACAACCTCCCTCCCTCTCCTCCTTCCCTTTGCTGAACGCCTCACGCCGACCGGACAGCCATGCTCCGCAATCTCGCTCTCCACGTCATCCTCGTCCTAATGACGTCATTGGTCACTGACGTCATCGCCGACACGGATGTTGATTGTTCACAGTATGATAACTGCAGGCGCAGTGAAAATGCTAATAACAGCCAGTTGACTGAAGTCTGCGAGGCATGCGGTAATGCATACCCTAACCCGATGGAGTACTGCTGTTGCCAGGGAGGACGTGCCTTTGAGTGTTGCTATCGGGCTGTGAAAGAGCAATTGGATACTTTCTAAGAGGAAATCGATTGCCAGAATGCGTTAAGAATGATTAGAACTTACATTTTTACGCATAAGCAAGGAAAGTTAATGGTTTATAAGTTTAAACCTTTTCTTTAATTCATAATGATTAGAACTTACACTTTTACGCATAAGAAAGGAAAGTTAATGGTTTATAAGTTTAAACGTTTTCTTTAATTAATAAGAATAATTAGAACTTACATTTCTACGCATAAGCAAGGAAAGTTAATGGTTTATAAGTTTAAACTTATCTTTAATTCGTAAGAATGATAGGAACTTACATTTTTACGCTTAAGCAAGGAAAGTTAATGGTTTATAAGTTTAAAACGTTTTCTTCAATTCATAAGAATGATTAGACCTTACATTTTCATGCAAAAGCAAGGAAAGTTAGTGGTTTATAAGTTTAAACTTTTTCTTCAATTCATAAGAATATTTAGAATGTATATTTCTATGCATAAGCAAGGAAAGTTATTGATTTATCAGTTTAAACTTTTTCTCTGATTCACTAAAACAGAAAAAAAAATCCATTCAGTCA
>CM065740.1:47182378-47189878 GCA_033310375.1 Conus canariensis
CAACGTACCACTGCGAGTGTGGGGACAACGTACCACTGCGAGTGTGGGCACAATGTACCACTGCAAGTGTGGGGACAATGTACCACTGCGAGTATGGGCACAACGTACCACTGCACGTGTGGGCACAACGTACCACTGCGAGTGTGGGGACAGGGTACCACTGCGAGTGTGGGACAACGTACCACAACGGGTGTTGGCACAACGTACCACTGCGAGTGTCGGATCAACGTACCACTGCGAGTATGGGCACAACGTACCACTGCGCGTGTGGGCACAACGTACCACAGTGTGGGGACAACGTACCACAGTGTGGGGACAACGTACCACTGCAAGTGTGGGGACAATCTACCACTGCAAGTGTAGGGACAATGTACTACTGCAATGTGGGGACAACGTACCACAGTGTGGGGACAATGTGCCACTGTATGTGTGGGGACAATCTACCACCGCAAGTGTGGGGACAACATGTCATTTCAAGTGTGGGGACAATGTCACACTTCCAAGTGTGGGGATAACGTGACACTTCAAGTGTGAGGACAACATGGCACTTCAAGAGTGGGGACAATGTAAAACTTCAAGTGTGGGGACAATATGGCACTTCAAGAGTGGGACAATGTGACACTTCAAGTGTGGGGACAACATGGCACTTCAAGAGTGGGGACAATGTGACACTTCAAGAGTGGTGACAACATGGCACTTCAAGAGTGGGGACAACATGGCACTTCAAGAGTGGGGACAATGTGACACTTTAAGTGTGGGGACAACGTGACACTTCAAGTGTGGGGATAACGTGACACTTTAAGTGTGGGGACAACGTGACACTTCAAGTGTGGGGATAACGTGACACTTTAAGTGTGGGGACAACATGGCACTTCAAGTGTGGGGACAACATGGCACTTCAAGTGTGGGGAGAGCATGGCACTTCAAGTGTGGGGACAGTGTTCAACTGCAAGTGTGGAGACAACGTGATATTTCAAGTGTGGGGACAACGTGACACTTCAAGTGTGGGGACAACACGGCACTTCAAGTGTGGGGACAACATGGCACTTCAAGTGTGGGGAGAGCGTGGCACTTCAAGTGTGGGGACAGTGTTCCACCGCAAATGTGGAGACAACGTGACACTTCAAGTGTGGGGACAACATGGCACTTCAAGTGTGGGGACAACATGGCACTTCAAGTGTGGGGACAACATGGCACTTCAAGTGTGGGGACAGCGTGGCACTTCAAGTGTGGGGACAGTGTTCCACTGCAAATGTGGGGACGTGACACTTCAAGTGCGGGGACAGTGTTCCACTGCAAGTGTGGAGACAACGTGACACTTCAAGTGTGGGGACAACGTGACACTTCAAGTGTGTGGACAACGTGACACTTCAAGTGTGGGGACAACGTGGCACTTCAAGTGTGGGGACAACATGGCACTTCCAAGTGTGGGGACAACATGGCACTTCAAGTGTGGGGACAGTGTTCCACTGCAAGTGTGGAGTCGTGACACTTCAAGTGTGGGGACAACATGGCACTTCAAGTGTGGAGACAACATGGCACTTCAAGTGTGGGGACAACGTGACACTTCAAGTGTGGGGACAACGTGACACTTCAAGTGTGGGGACAACGTGACACTTCAAGCTTACCTTGTCTACAATTATTTGAATGAAAATCAGAGAGAGAGAGAGAGAGAGAGAGAGAGAGAGAGAGAGAGAGAGAGAGAGAGAGTGTGTGTGTGTGTATCTGTGTGGTTGGGTGTATGCGTGTCCCTTCACATATGCGAAAGCAAATAGTTGAATATTTCAAGGATTACGAGTACTGATCACAACAGCTGTAGGAAAATGTAGGAAATGACTCTCTCTCTCTCTCTCTCTCCTCTCTCTCTCTCTCTCTCTCTCTCTCTCTCTTCATTTCCCAGGGCTGGGTGGAAAAAAGCGTGTACAATTTGCTTATCCCATTACCCGAGTGAAATACACACACACACACACACACACACACACACACACACACACACACACACACACACACACACACACACGCACGCACGCACACTCATAAACACACAAATGCGCGCGCATATGCGCGCGCGCACACACACATAAATACAAACACTGTCATGTGATGTAGCCTCACATGGCGACATGTGACGTTCCATCGCGTACGCCCTTATTTGTTACAAAGCATTTCCCTAGGTAGGGAAAAGAAAAGGTAAAAGAAACAATAATTCACGTGGCCTGACCAGTGTGATCGGTGTCGCTGGTGGCTATAGACGTAGGCGATTATTGGTTGAATGGACGGACGTTGTCCATTGGTCAGCAAACATGGGCTGGTAATGCGTAGAGTTAGACGAGTACTCACTGAACGTGTACTCAAAAAGAGCGCAGGAGGGAAAAATAAGGAATAGGAAGGAGATGGCTTGGGGACACTGACCGGACAGGTTGTTTGAAGAACGGGTTCCACCTTCAATTCACCATTACCAGGTGAGGTATAGACAGATGGGGAGAGAAAAAAAGAGAGAGTTAAGAAAAGGGAAAAAGGGAAAAGAATTTATCATTATTCAGATTTTGAAATAGATTACTTACACGGACTTCATTCGTGTTTCAGCCCTTCCCAGTGCTGTGGCAGCACCAGTTAGGCGACTGAGGCAGTCGCACAAATATTTGGGCTACAGTGCTGCGGCAGCACCTAATCGTCTCCAGGGTTGGAGAATCGAGCTGTAGAAGACAACGACTGCACCAGTCGTGAGAAAAGAAAGCATTTGTCATGTTGACCCATAATGATTTTTTTAATTGTCCCCCTGATGAACTCAGTTGATACTACTATATTTTAAGCCATCTTTTGATTTTTCTTTGAAAATATATACATTGTTTCTCCAGTGAGGAGGAGAAACCGGTAAAAGATATATTTGTGAAGTATTATGTATAATGAGATTAAATTTGGTCCCAACTAGTGGATCTGTGGAATGATTGTACCTCCACTGGAGAGGAGGAATGAAAAATAATTCCTTGAAAACAAACCAGTTGAATATGATGGAAAATTGATTATTGTTTAGTAAATTATTCCCCGGAGAGGAGGGGGAGAAGAAGAGTTATTGTAGTGCGCCTTCTGGTTGTTTGGAGAGAGTGCGTGTGCACGGAGTAAATGCTGAGCTGAGTGTGTGCATGCATTTATGCACAGTGTGACAAACACACATACACACTCATGTACGTGCACATTTACAGCCCCCCACACACACACACACACACACACACACACACACACACACACACACACACACACGCACGCACACAAATGCGCGAGCGTATGTACACACACACACACACACACACACACACACACACACACACACACACACACACACACGCACGCACGCACGCACGCACGCACGCACTGTTAAAGAAGACATCCACTCCGCAATCAGAATATCAAAGCTATAGCCTGTTAAGACATCCTCTCCTCAATCACAATATCAGAGTTACAGCCTGTTAAAGAAGACATCCTCTCCTCAATCACAATATCAGAGTTACAGCCTGTTAAAGAAGACATCCTCTCCTCAATCACAATATCAGAATTACAGCCTGTTTGTCACAGTCGCTAAGCCTCCCCTACCGACGCCTATCACACACTAGGTCAGACAACACAGCACACTAACACAGCTTTACAATCATGCACACTTCTTTATTTCACACACACCCTATGGCGCCACCACTCACGTCCATCCACAGCCGCACAGCGGTATCCCACTTCCCCGCTGACCCACCCTACCCTGCTACGACCTGGGGGACCCTAACCTATCCTAAGACACCAGTTGCGGTATATCACTGCGACCTGGGGACGCAGCAATAGCCCGAACACGTGGTGGCTAACTACTAGGGACAAGGACTAACCAAAGGGACTCTAATCTCTAAACTACTACCACCCACCCCTATCCGCGGAACCCACCCTTCTTTTTTGACCCGGGACCACTACCACACCGGTCGCTGCGTCCCTAAGGGAGGCAACAACAGGTACCCTATCCCGAGCTGGCCACTACGTCCCTAAAGGAGGCAGCAGCTAACACCCCTAACCTTACTGCCTATTGCTACACCCCCTTCCTACTACAAAATTGGACACCCTTCCTCCCCGGAAAACACTGCTCCTCGGCGCTGTCCACGGCCTCTCGCAGGCTGACTCCTCCCCAGAAGACCGTGCTCCTCGGCGCTGTCCCTGGCCCCTCGCAGGCTGACACCTTCCCAAAAGACCCCGCCCCTTGGCGCTGTCCGTGGCCTCACCAAGACGACTCCTCCCCGCGATGAGCACGACACCCAACACACACACACACAACACACACACACACACACACACACACACACACACACACACACACCAGGCTCCCTCTCGACGGGTCCGACTCTCGAAGGAACCCCTCCTCCTCTGAAGGCTCCGCCGGAACTGAGGGTGAAGGAAGGCCTGGCGCAGCACCCTCTCACAAGGCGCCTGAACAGGGCGGTCCTTCCCTTCTGGGAAAGAGGAACAGGAGGCTGGAGAACTGCCTCACAGACGGCAGACGGCCTGGGTGGACTTCCCCTCCCGGAAGAGCACAGGTAGCAGGATTAGAACTGTCTCAGACGGCAGACGGTCCGGGTAGTCTCCCCCTCCCGGGAGAGCACGGGTAAGAGGACGTCGCCGCTCACCTGCCAACACGCAGCCGCCGACTGCGGTGATCCGGCCCCAGCCTCAGGACGGAAGCAGGATACCTGCTGAAACAACTGTAAGCCACTACTATAGTGTTGCTACTACCTGAGTCATCAAGGCATATAGGCTACTTGGTAAGGCTTTAACTCTTCATCTCCCGTACTTACTTCCCACTTGGACATGAGAGTGACTCCTTATATTTTGAATACATCCCCCAACCCGTTACTCGATTTGGGGTTATCAGACCAATTTCCTCCAACCCTTACCACAGCAGTAAAGCCGTATTTCTCCCTGAGCCAATCCACGTTATTACACATGAAATTAGGTATCACACCCAAATCTCGGGAAAGAGAAGAAAACAAACCCAAGCGATCCCAACGCGGACTCCATAGGCCCCCTTAGGAAATACGAAGTAGTCTAGGACAAGGGCAACTTCACAAGGAGATGTCCTCACACAAAACGTAATAATGAGCATCTCTCTACAAAACTTGACTTCCAACTGTGTCTATGTTCGCACAAGAGAATCGGCTCGCAGACACAATCCCTCACATTCTTACCCCTCTTTGTACTGTCAAGTATAATCGTATATCAAAAACATAATTTGCTCGCCAAAACTTTCATCCATCACCCCACTCTCATGTCATCTCTTGTCAGTTAACCCAGTTCTTAATCCTTATTATGCCAAAATAACCACACTTCGTACAATATTACATGCTGCACACCATCCATTCTTATCCTACCGACTGCTAAGCCACTCGCCTTAAACTTTACCTCTCCCTTCCTTCTGACTACTAAACTTCATAACGGGGCTGCCTCCCCACAACCTAAAGTATCTTCGTTCCAACCCTGTTCTGTCACAAACACATATATCCCTGCATGTGTGACGAGGAAACACATGGGGAAGGGGACCACAGGGAAAGGGACCCAAAAATGGTACCGAAATCTTGTCAGGAAAATGAGGCGGAAGGAATAGAGAGAGGAAGTGCAAGAGAGAGAGAGACAGAGAGGGGGGGCGGGGGGGGGGGGGGTTGAAAGGGGGGGTAAAAGAAGTGTGAGAGAAGAAGTGTGAGAGAAAGGGGGAGAAAAAGAGTGAGTGAAAAACCTAGAGCGGGGAGGGGGGGGGGGGGGGGGCGGGCGAGAATGAAGGAGCAGTGGGACAGACGGAGAGACACTGGGAGAGGGGTAGAAACACACAGAAGGCGAGATGGGGAAAAAGAGAGAATGAGGGGTGGGGAAGAATGCGGAGGGGGGGGGGGGGTGTAAATCAAGAGAGAGAGAGGCCGGGAGTGAGAGGACTCGAGAACGAGAGACAGAGATAAAGACAAAAAGAGAGAAGAATAGAAGATGGAAAAAAAAGAGGGGGGGGGGGGGGGGGGGGGGGGGGGGGGGGGGGGGGGGGGGTGGGGGTGCTGCAACAACGAGAGATGAAAAAAGAGAGGGTGAAAGAGAGAGACAGAGAGAGAGACAGAGAGAGAGAGAGAGAGAGAGAGAGAGAGAGAGAGAGAGAGAGAGAAGGAGAGGAAGAGAATGAGAGAGAAAGAATGGGGAGGAAAGAGAGGAAAAAAAATATGTGGAGAAACAAGAAACAAAGAAAGGGTGAGGTAATAGAGATAGAGAGAAAGAGTGAGAAGGAGAGGGAGAGAAAGAGACAGAGAAGAAAAGGAAAGAGAGAGAGAGAGAGAGAGAGAGAGAGAGAGAGAGAGAGAGAGAGGAGGGGGGAGACTATTGTGTTTTACAACAGAATAAGTTGCCGAGGAAGAATCAGACAAAAAGGTAACAAAGGAAAGGAAATCTAAGAGTCAATCCATCCCTAACCTAATTAATTAACCAAACATACCATAAATGGCAATACTAAACTATGGTTGAGCAATAGAATCATGATATGAAACTAAGGGAGCGTGGATCAAAGAAAATAGACATAAACGGACGGGAAGGCGGCGGGGGGAGGGGGTGGGGGGGATGGGGAGAGAGGGGGCTTTAGATTTATTTTTAAAAAAAACAACAAAAAAACATACATTTAAACCGGAAAAAGAAAGTCACTACGCCGCCAAACGAAAGAAAACAAAACAAATTACATGACATATACGACGGCGTTTCGACCTCTTTGGCCTTCTTCAGGCAAGAGGAAAAAAGGTGTTTTTTTTGTTGTTGTTTTTTTTTTTTTGGGGGGGGGGGGGTGGGGAGGGGGGGGGGGGGGGGGGAGGGGTTAAGATTGTTTCAATTCCCGCAGTCACCTCACTTGGTAACATACCTTTAAACATGTTTAGTGCTGCTGTGTTCAGAGTTTATGCTGCCCTTCTGACCCGACTCAAACGGCGCAACTGTAAGAACGAAAGGTGGTTGGTTTTTGTTTGTTGGTTGGTTGTTTTTCTGTTTCATCTTCTGTGCCACTCCGTAGGCATCATGCCCCCCCCCCCCCCCCCCTCCCCTTCCAGCGCTCATCCCGGCTCCCCGTCCATAGCCACACCCTGGCTGATCCCGTCGCAGCCCCGACAGCGGCAGTCCACCGGCAGAGTCAGTGTCGAGTCGTCATGAGGCAACCCACCAGAGGAGACACTGCACTGCTGCCGGGTCACTTCGGTGGTGTTCAGCAGTGCCTATTCTGAGTCAACGTGCATTGGACACCATCTAATCATAACGATAACTGCTATGTCATATGCAGGATGAGAGTGTCTTCCTCCGGAGGGCACCACCATGTCCGTCCAAATCCACAGAACTCACCAAAACCGGTGACTTCGACATGAACCAACAGACAATGAAATGACATGGAAACTGAGGTCACCATGAAAGCAGGGCATGAAGGGTCACAGAATTGGAGACTGTGTTTCTGTTGTTAATGCTAAT
>CM065740.1:47194878-47209878 GCA_033310375.1 Conus canariensis
CGCGTGTGTGTGTGTGTGTGTGTGTGTGATGTTGTTACTGGCATGTCAACACTTTTCCCATTGATCATTTTCATTCATTTTCTTTCCAACCAGTACTATTATACTATTATCCTAATACCAACACTATTTCACTTCTCACAGTTAGTCTCATGATCATAATTCACCCACAATACCGTTTATATGTTTTTCTCTCCTCTCCCCCCCCCCCCTTTTTTTTTTGTTTTGTTTTTGTTTGTGTGTGTGTGTGTGTGTGTGTGTGTGTGTGTGTGTGTGGTGTGTGTGTGTGCGCGCGCGCGTGTGCGTGCGTGAGAAGAGGAGAGAGAGAGAGAGAGAGAGAGAGAGAGAGAGAGAGAGAGAGAGAGAGTGTGTGTGTGTGTGTGTGTGTGTGTGTTAACACATGATACCCCATTTTTCATTTCTATCTCTTCTCAACCAACATGATCATATTAATGCCAACACAATATTTCACCTGCTACAATGAATACCATCCCACAGTATTGTTTACTTTTTTTTCAACAACACTATTTGCATGAATCCCCCCACCCCCACCCCACCCCACACATACGATGTGTGGGTGGAGAGATATGAACTCTCCCTCTCTCTCTCCCCTCCCCTATTGCCCTCCCCCCACCTTTTTTTTGCCCCCCCTCCCCCCCACCCCCCCCCCCAACAATACTTTATCACCCATTGATCATATCATCATTGATCATTCCCTTCCAATCATTATTAGCATTACCCACATCCCCACATACAACTACCCACACATAAGTACTATTATCACCACAGTCGTTTATTTATTTATTTTTCATTCTTCATTTTTTCCTTCTTTTTTTTTTTTTTTACCCCACTAAGCACTATTATCAATCCACCATAATCACTACCGTCATTAATATATCGTACCATTCTGCAAAACAAGCTACAAACCCCATTGTTTCACATACACACCCTCCCCCCCCCCCCCAAACCCCTCCCCTCACTATTTCGTCTCCCATTATCCCCTCCTGGGTGGCCTCGTTTCCGTCCGGCGGCCATTTTGGTCGTGCGCCGAATATGAGAAGATAAGTGGTTTCTCATTCTTCGTTTTCACTGTCCTGAATGTTATTTACAAGACTGAAAAGTATGCTGATCTGGCAAACAGCCTGAGTAGAGAAGGCTATCAGGTCAAAGTCCTCACTGCAGAAATTGGAGCTAGGGGTTTGTAGGAACGTCTGCATACAGCCTCATGAAACAGCTCTCAGTTGCAGGGAAGGAAAAAACCAGAGCCCTGAAAGCAATGGCAGAAGCGGCAGAGAGGTGTTCAAGCTGGATCTGGTCAAGGAGGAACAAAAGTGAACTTCATAAGGCTTAATTTCCCTACAAATATCAGGTGTCCCTGTGGCTCAGTGGTTAAAGCGCGAGTCATTAAGTGGAAAATGAGCATGTCCAGAGGGTCATGGGTTCGAATCCCAGCCATGGCTCGTCCCAAGATGGAAAAAAAAAAAAAAAGGGGCAGCAGAGGGACATCCGGAGTCATGAACCGGGTGTGGCCCAACCCCCCTTGAGTGTCAGGAGATAAGGGCCGAAACACTTGCTTGAAGGGGGCTTCTCTTCTGAGGACTCTCTGCTGCCACGCTCTCCACGAGTTTCTTTCTACTATTTGTTTTTGCCTGAAGAAGACCCATGAGGTTGAAATGCATTGTGCCTTGTCCAATATTTTGTTTGTCTATGTCCTTTGCGGTAACTAATCCCCTCTCTTTCTAAATTTTGCTTCTTGTTTCCAATAAATGCAGAGAGAGAGAGAGAGAGAGAGAGAGAGAGAGAGAGAGAGAGAGAGAGAGAGAGAGGCAGACAGACAGAGACAGACAGACAGGCAGGCAGGCAGACAGACGGACAGCAGACGGGGGGTAGGGGTGGGGGGGGGGGCGGCAGGGGGGAGAGAAAGAGAGAGAGACAGACAGGGAGAGAGAGAGAGAGAGAGAGAGAGAGAGAGAGAGAGAGAGAAGACAGACAGACAGACAGACAGACAGAGAATCTACAGACAGGACAGACACACAGACAGACAGACAGACAGACAGACAAACAGACAGGCAGACAGAGAGAAGAATCACTGGATGTTACACACGTCAACTCAAACACTCACCTCTGCTTTAATCATCTCTTTCAAACCACCCCCTGTCATCGTAAAACTGACACACACCTGCACAACAATCCTGCGCGCTGGTGGGAACCCATCCGGTGAGCTGTCAACCTGGTACCGGTTGAGCAAGGTAGATCACGCACCCTGTTCTTCTTTGGTTCCAGACTTGGGGACGGCTAGCCTGAAGCGACGCAAGCGATCTAACAGCAACAACAACGGACAGCAAGACATCTGCATCGTGGTAGACCATCCATGTGATTCGCTGTGACGACATTTCGATCGATTCCAACTGGTAATGCAGACAGATTGATGTGATTCAGCCTTTCCTGCTTCCGATTAGTACACCATGGCGGAAAAGTAGTAAAAAGATCGAAACAAATTCTGTGTCTGCGTGTGCGGTGTGTTCACAAGTAGGCCTACGTGTGCAACAGATGTCGCTGAGAAAAGAAAAAGGCTGGTTTTCGTCTGAAGTGTTACGGAGAGAGAGAGAGAGAGAGAGAGAGAGAGAGAGAGAGAGAGAGAGAGAGAGAGAGAGAGAGAGAGCTCAGAACTAAGAATTGTGGAAAAACAATTATTCTGTATGTCGGTCTGTTTCTGTGTCTGTCTCTGTCCGTCTGTCTCTTGAGACAAGACAGACAGACAGACCGTGTGTGTGTGTGTGTGTGTGTGTGTGTGTGTGTGGTGTGTGTGTGTGTGTGTGTGTGTGTGTGTGTGTGGAGAGAGAGAGAGAGAGAGAGAGAGAGAGAGAGAATAAAGAGAAACTGAACGTGTGACTGGGTGCAGGAACGAACATGTGTGTAGGTAAATGCATGTATGGGGGTGGGGAGTGGGACGTGGGGGATGGGGTTTTTGTGGGTGCATGTGCATATGTGATACATGTTTCTACACATAAAGCCGTATTCGACTGACGCTGACACGTATTCGACTCAGCAGCTGTTGTGAAACAACAGCTGCTGAGAAAAAAACGTGATTTTCCCCGCCACCCCCACCCACCCACTCTCCCCCTTTCGGCTGGCAAAACAGTTAACCCACGTCCTTCTTTGAAACCCTTGGAGGGGGGCGGGAGGGGGGAGGGGGAGGGAGGGTCTGCACCCACTCCCTTTCGCTGGCATGTAAAGAAAATTTGTCGAGGTAATTCTGTGATATTGGCCGAATGTTGGGAGAGGACTCCTTCCCTCCCCTCTTCATCCCCTTTAAAAAAAAAAAAAAAAAAATTGGGGAAAGGACAGGTCAAGGATTTTGAAAAGCTGTAATGTGTGGGCAAATTTTTAGAAAAGCCGGCAAGCGTGCTTTTTTGAAAGTGTAATACTTCCTGAATCCAAAACCTAGACTTGCCATGTTGTGCAGATTCACAATTTTTTGTAGTAGTGAAGAAAACAATATGGCCGCCTGTCGAAAATGATTATCTATGACGCGACTACTCTGGAATCTTTTTGATACAAAGAGCAAATTCTCAGCAGTTTGTTTTACACCATTGACACTTATCCTACTACACTATGACTGTACTAAGTTGAAAAAACACATTAAATGATTTGTTCTTATAGAACAGGAAGTACTTTAGAATGGGAACGAAGAAATGCTGTCTGTGTGTCTGTCTGTCTGTCCGTCTGTGTTCAAAATGTGTTCCACTCGCTCCAGACAAAACTACCAGGCCGATCTTTCTGAAAATTTGTAGATGTTCATTATGGGTCACGGATGATGCCCAATGTTTTATTTTACCGTTATATCCGTTACTAACGGCTATAACGGCCCATAGCAGTTTTTCTTCTTTATGGAATATCTCAGAAAGTACCTGGCCGATCTTTCTGAAAATTTGTAGGTATGTTCATTATAGGTCACGGATGATGCCCGGTGTTTTATTTTACCGTTGTATCCGTTACTAACAGCTATACCGGCCAATAACGGTTTTTCTTCTTTATGGAATATCTCAGAAAGTACTTGGCCGATCTGTCTGAATATTTGTAGGTATGTTCATTATAGGTCACGGATGATGCCCGATGTTTACCAGAATAGCCGTTACTAACGGCTATAACGGCCCAAAATGGGTTTTCCTCTTTATGGAATATCTCACCGTATTTAAGATAAGCTGGGAGTACGTTTATACGCTTTACATCTTGTTTCTTGTTGCTACAATCACCCTAACGGTCTTGGAGTGGTTGTTTCTTTCAGACTAACAACTGAGTAACGTGACAATGGAACCTGTGTGCAGTCTAAAGCGGCCCATTCAGCCTCCTGATTCACAGGACTGTTTCATCTGTCAAGAGGAAAGGAAAAGTGACTGGAAACAATGTGGAGAACAAGGACTGGCGACGTTAAAGAATGCTTCAAAGAATAGGGACAGTTTGGGTGATGTAGACAACAGGCCTGCAATTGACAGAATATGTGCACTGCCTTCATGTCTTCCTCAGAATACTCTGTGGTGTCATAAGTCTTGCTATGCAGCCTTTACAAATAAAAACCACATAGAAAGACTTGAGAATAGAAGGAAACTTTCAAGCCCACAACAACGTGAACCAAGGACGTCAACTACAAAGCTATGGAGCGCTACGACGCCAGTCTGCTGGGAGGCCTGCATCTTCTGCCAAGATGCCTCTGTCATGGGAACACTGTGTTCAGTTACCACATTTAAGATGAGTGATAAAATTCTGGACTTGTCAAAATATGACCAAGAAATGCATGTACGATTGGCAGCAATCAGTGACCTAATAGCAGGAAAGTACCATCCCAAATGTTACAAGAAATTTGACTATAATGCCTCATAAACAAAAGAGACTGCTGAAAAGACTGATCTGGCTATGGAGTGGCTGGCTGCCGAAATCAAAGTCTGCCAAGAAAGCACATGTACTTCAGCTCGCTGAAGTTTGGAACCGCTACTGTGGGCTGGCACAGAAGGCAGACATTGAGATACCTGCATCATACATCAGTAGAAGGTCTACGTTCAAGGAAAAACTCCAAGTGGCTGTGGGAGATTCATTTGACTTCATCACTGTACCTAAGAAAGATGTGTTGCTCGTCCGAAGGAAGTTTGAGCACATGCCCTTCTCTGACCTTACGTCCGATGATCTGGAACCATGTCTGATCTCCAAGTATCAATCGCCTGATGAAGAGTTTCTTGAAATGGTTCATGTAGCATTGTCCGGTTGGGGGGTTTTCATACCTCCATGAAATTTTTGGAGGTGATAGGCAAGCATGTTCAGTCCCTTGCTTGGCCAGAAAACTGCTGAAAAGGTCAAGGAAGGAAAGTCGTACGACAAAGGAATCAGGGCTCACAAGATATCTCTAACCTATCAGGCAATGTGGAGAATACTTCTGCCTCAGTTGTTAAGTTTCATAGAAGACAAGACTCCTGATCTACAGAAAGAGCTCCTTGAGAAAGTGCACGGACCCATTGAAGACACACTATCCACACTGTCTTCAAAAGAGTTTCAGGAGTGCACGGAAAGTTTCCTCGCGACCAACACTAACCCAAGCTTCAGGCTTTGGTGGGGATATCTGTAAATGGTGCAAGTCCTGCTTCTCTTCACCCGTGCTCAGAGGGATGGAATCTGGGATTTACATCTGCATGCTTTCCAGTGTATGCTGCCCTACTTCTATTGGTACAACCAAATTAACTATGCTCGCTGGGGAACCATCTACTTGAATGAGATGCACCAGCTCCCAGAAGAGGTCAAGGTGAAGTTCCAAGCAGGAGACTTTGTTGTCAAACGCCCTGCACATTGCTTCAATCAAGTTGACCCAGACCAGAGCCAGGAATGGCTAAATGGTGTTGGCAAGAAAGCAGGGGGCATCGTTGGGATCACAAAGACCTTGGAAGCTCTCT
Organism: Conus canariensis; assembly: GCA_033310375.1. Taxonomy (NCBI): domain Eukaryota; kingdom Metazoa; phylum Mollusca; class Gastropoda; order Neogastropoda; family Conidae; genus Conus; species Conus canariensis. The sequence continues at coordinate 47,200,815 of CM065740.1, forward strand.
GCAGATGGACCTTGTCATACAATCTCCGATCCCATCTTGCCCTTGATACAAGACAAGCCTTTGGTCTTGGGTCTGGCGATGACTGCATCCACAATGAAACTACCAAAGGCAGGAAGAAAATTGACTTGCGAGATGTTGTTGTTATTGTCTCGTTCGTCATGTCTTTAGATGGACTCCCCCCGTCTCCTCGACAAAGGTGGCAGTACGTCGCAGGTCCTCCTCCTTGCGAGATGAAAATGCTTTGCTGGCAGTCTTGGAGAGATTCAGTCTCTTCTCAAATGACTTGCTCCAAACGCTGCAGAACATTGCAAACAAAGACATTGCCTCTCAAGAAATTGAAGACAACTTGCTTTCAGCTGCAAAAAAAAGGACAAGACCAGCTAGACGAATTTGTAGAGGAGAGACTGCTGCCTAGAGAGAAGAAAAAGTTGCGTTCAGAGACACTTTGCACAAAAAATAGTACTTGACCTTTGCCTCCTTGTTCGAGGCTCAACAGAAAGATGCAAAAACTGGAAAGATAGCGACAGTCAAGGCAGACAGAAACATACTACAGAGGCTCATTGCTGCATATGAAGCTGGGAGAACAGTCAACCTGGACAGAATACTGACACATGAGCTGTTTGTAGTACGTCTAGCCCTAGCAGAGGTGAATGGACAACTAAACACAGGGTCAAAAGCAATCCTTGCTCAGGTCTTGACAGCTGATATCCCTTGTCCTGATCATCTTGAAGCAATGGACCTGGAGGGGGACCCTACTCTCATCATTGATGGACAAGCACTGGTTGCTGCAATTGGAAAACCAAAAACAGCTGTCACATTTGGAGACTTTGCAGATGTTTTCGTTGAAGCTGTTCTTCAGAGTGGTGCTCAATTCCAGCGCACTGATGTCACATTTGATAGAAATTATGAGACTTCTATTAAGACTGGGACCCGGAAACGGCGTGGGTAGGGCACAGTTGCCATCAGAAGACCTATAACCGACAGGGAAGTGCCCCTTCCTACAAAGTGGGAGAACTTTATGGCACACCAGGGCAACAAGGAAGGTCTTGCTCGGTTACTGTCACACCAACTGATCCTGCAAGCACCCCCCAACAAGACTATTGTGGCAGCAGGAGGATGGAGCAGCCCAGAGCGTGTAGAGGCTACTGACCCAAATCTGGATGTGGAGGTCCTGGAAGGAAAGCATGAAGAAGCAGACACTAGAGTAATTTTGCACTGTACCAAGAGCATGGCCACCAACATTGTTGTATCTGCCAGAGATACTGATATTCTCGTCATGTTGATCGCGTACTTTCATCGTATGGCCTGTCAGAAGATCTGGATGAAACCAGGGACAGCAAAGCAGCAAAAGTTCATTCCAGTTCACACCATTGTGGAGCACCTGGAAATGGAGCCTGACGTTCTAAGCCTGCTGCCTGGGTTCCATGCTCTAACAGGCAGTGACACATCTTACCTCGCTGGACACTCAAAAAAAAAAACAAAAAAAAACAAACAAACCCAGGCTGGAATGTTTTCAAAGATCACCATCATCTTTTGAGGGGCCTTGGTGAGAGTCCTGTTCTTACTGATCGGACCATTCAGGAGGCTGAGCAGTTCGTGTGCAGAGTCTATGGTGCAACCACTGCCACCACCATCAACGAAATGCGAGTGAGCATGTTTGTCAAATTTGTGACAATAGAGAAGCTTCCACCGACAAGAGATGCACTTTTGTATCACATCAAGCGCTGCCACTACCAAGCCTTGGTCTGGCGTCAGGCCCACTTGCAGCACCCTGTCTTGCCACCATCTGAAACAAAGGGCTGGAAAAAGGAAGAGACTGATTTGATTCCCGAACTCATGTCACTGCACCTGTCCCAAAAGCCTGTGTGGAACTGATCACCTGCAGCTGCACCACTGGCTGCAGGACCACGCGATGCAGCTGCAAACCCAATCCCTGTACTGCATCCTGCAAGAAGTGTAGGAAATCCCATGGCACCTGCTTGAACATCTGATTTTGTCATCCTGGTACCACGGTAACCAAGCAGTGTAATTGATATCGTTCTTGCAAGACTGCGTCAGTCCACTTTGTTTGTTACATCGCAAAATGATTTGTGTGTGTGTGTGTGTGTGTGTGTGTGTGTGTGTGTGTGTGTGTGTGTGTGTGGAAGGAGAGTGTTCCAAGTAATGATTCTTGGATAGCATCAAGACATGATAGCAATATCACTTCTACCTGAAGAACAACAGTGAGACAGCAATCAATATTATGTGTATGTGTTCGCCACTGACTAGTATCATCAATTTCATAATTGTCCCATCATTTTACTTTTTTACCAGCAAAAGCAGAAATGAGAAATAAACAAATTATTTCACCAAATAAAACATTTTAGTCATTAAATTTTGAATGTGTGAAAATATTTTAGGGTACAAAAATCGTGTATGTCGCAATTGCCTGCGTGTAGCGGCCATGTTGGATTTTAACTTTTTGTGACAAAATGACAAGCGTTACAGTTGGGCAAGCCTTATTTATGGATTCAGCAGCCCCAAATTATGTAGAATGAACACATTCAGCACTTTTCTAAAAAAAAAATTGCTTAAAGCACTTTATCCAAATGACTTTTGACAAAATTTGACTAGTCAAAGCTGGTGCCATGCTCTTTGTTGCTATTCTTTATAGACTGCTGTCTAGGCCTTTGTTGCTATTCTTTTTAGACTGGTGTCTAGGTCTTTGTTGCTGTTCTTTTTAGGCTGCTGTCTAGGTCTTTGTTGCTATTCTTTTTAGACTACTGTCTATGTCTTTGTTGTTATTCTTTTTAGACTGCTGTCTAGGTCTTTGTTGCTATTCTTTTTAAACTGCTGTCTATGTCTTTGTTGCATTTCTTTTGAGACTTCTAAGTTTTCGCTGCTATTCTTTTGAGATTGCTGTCTGGTCTTTGTTGCTGTTCCTTTGAGACTGCTGTCTAGGTCATTGTTACTGTTCTTTTTAGACTGCCGTCTATGTCTTTGTTGCTATTCTTTTGAGACTGCTGTCTAGGTCTTTGTTGCTATTCTTTTAAGACTGCTGTCTATGTCTTTGTTGCTATTCTTTTGAGAATGCTGTCTAGGTCTTTGCTGCTGTTTTTTTTTTTTTAGACCGCTGTCTTGGTCTTTGTTGCTATTCTTTTTAAAATGCTGCCTATGTCTTTCTTGCTGTTCTTTTTGAGACTGCTGTCTAGGTCTTTGTTGATGTTCTTTTTAGACTGCTGTCTAGGTCTTTGTTGATGTTCTTTTTAGACTGCTGTCTAGGTCTTTGTTGCTATGCTTTTTAGATTGCTGTCTAGGTCTTTGTTGCTATGCTTTTTAGACTAGCGTACTTTCTCTTCTTTTAAGACTGCTCTTAAAACTCAGTTCTTTTCTTCTTCCTAATAGTCCTCTCCACGACCCCTACTGCTCCCACTCCATCTGATTTTTTGCAGATTTTTTTTGTACGCTTAGAGTTGATTTCATCAAGATTTTGCGCCTTATGAATACCATAATTAGTACTATTATTAATTAGACTGCTGTCTAGATTTTAGACTGCTGTCTAGGTCTTTGTTGCTGTTCTTTTTAGACTGTTGTCTAGGGCGTTGTTGCTGTTCTTTCTAGACTGTTGCCTAGATCTTTGTTTATGTTTGTTCTAGATTGGTGTGCAGGTGTTTGTTGCTATTCTTTCTAGACTGGCATCTAGCTCTTTGTAGGTGTCGACTCAGACATATGTCTAAACATCAGTGTTGTTGGTCTACTTTCTTACTCCCGCACAATGCCATCTTCCGGGCCACCAGGACTCCGTCGTCATTCCGATGGTGGGTCCGGTGCCGCGTGAGGCCTACTCGAAGACAGAACACGCCAGCCGTGGGCAAAACCGCGCTGTGCCTAATCTGGCGGCCCCATCCTACGGCCGTGAGGACATAAAGCCACAGCATTCTCATCAGCAAAACAAATTTTGGATCGTAAACGTATATCCCTGGAGTCGGTTACCAGCTGATGTGTTCAACGAACAAGCGCACAGCTGATTCCGCCTACATTATGATGATAGGATACCACACACACACACACCGGTCCACCCCCCTACACGTGCGCGCGTAGGCAGTCCCACCTGCGAGCTGTCACTTACAGGCTGCACACCAAAAATTGATACGCCAAGGCCTTGCTTAAGGACTCGAGTATTTATAGACTAGCACAATTAGATTGTTTTGAGAATTTTCATTATGTCTGAAAGTTGATTTACCTTCTTTTCTTCTATTTGCTCATCAAGGTATATGCCAGGTGGTTCCAAGCAGACAGATTAAAATGGAAGGAATGGGACAATTTGGGGAAACCACCTGGCGCAAAAATAGGGTTACAGATGAGTGAGAAGGCCTGAAATGTGACGTCAGCTAAGGGAAAGGTCATGTATTTGAAGATTCTGAATTATCTCATCGGTGGGAATTAAAAAAAGTGAAATGGTCGGTGGAGGTTGTTCTTTTGATCAGTTATCAGTTTAATATCAAACGCTGGCTAAAACTTAAACTAGGCCTCAAAACGCTCACATGAATTATATAGTGACTTACAGCAAAAATTCTAGTTGTGTCGTGTGGCCACACCCTACACTGCACGACGGTGGCCACTCCATGGAAATCTGTGAGCCAATCAAACACCGCCACACAACAATACACCACTTGATTTGTTCACGTGTCCTCACGTACCCAGCCTCGTTTTGGTCTGTCACGAGTATTTCTGTAAAAAGACGAGGCACGGACGCTTCGACAGTCTGTGTTCCCAGACAGGAAGACCCCGTGGCGAGCAGCCTGCATCAAGGACAGCAACTCTCTGCATTCACCACTGTTGTACGGTCATTGTCTGCAGACTTCAAGCCAGTCAGGAAGACAACATCAGCACAGGGATCGTTCACAGGGTGTGTCATAACAACTTCAGGTCAGAGGACTATGCTTTCAAACGGCCCTTTTTTCGTTTTTTCCTTTTTCTTTTTTTCTTAACCCATGACGCGGCTGATCTTTTGGAATTAGTTATTTTGCCTGTCCACGAAGCATTTTACCGAAGATTGAGTGAGACGACTCGGCAAAAGGGATTTATGTTTAAAATTATGATTGAATTGTTATTAATAATAGTTCATGATTTATGTTTTTCACGACGGGTTTGACAGCATATTCAGGGAAGACGACTTTTGTTTTTTTGTTTTTTTTGTTTTTGTTTTTAATATGGAGGCGACATTTTCAGTCTGTGCCTAAAGCATTTGTTGATGGGTTCAGGTGAGATGACTTGGAAAAAGACTAGTTTTTTTATGGAGCGGTTTTGTTCCCGAGAAGATGCTTGGGGTTCTTTCATAGCAACCAGCTCCCCCAGCTTCCAGAACTTGTGCCCGTCACTCACTCTTTTCTGCTACTCTCTCTCTCTCTCTCTCTCTCTTAGTCTTGTCATTTAATTATTTATTTTTGCCTTTGTTCACTGTCGCCGACCATTGTTCTGCCTTTGTGGACCTGTGATAGTTCTGGAAACTCGTATAACATTGTTTCTTCATACAGCAGTCTATGACATGCCAGCTTTGTTTATGATGATCTAGCTGTTAGGTGGTGATACTTGTCAACACTGGTTTTTGTGACGCTCAAGTATCTTTTATTTGTGTTGAACTCTTCCTCCTTTTAAAACTGGGAGTATTGACCAAAGGAGACCACCTGACGCTCTCACAGCACTGTCTAAAGTTAAAAGCATAAAGATATCAACAGTTAAGCCATCGTGTCACAACCGCATTTTGTTTGTTTGTTTCTTTTCAGAATACAGTGGGGGGGGGGGGGGGGGGGGGGGGGGGGGGTGTTACGTATGGTTTGACTCGTTTTGTGGTGTACCCTTTTTTTCTTGTGCTAATTTAACAGCCCTGAGAGGCTCTGTGATATCGGCTGGGCTGAAATGATTCTAACTTGAAAGCTTTCTTCATGAGCTTAGCTGTGTTATTACCCTATGGTGTGATTTCGCATAAGCATTAAAAGTTCCTCGTAGCGTTTGGGGATCTGGGGTCCTGTCTTCCATGTGTTCTTACCAGTCGACAACAGCTGTTAGGGGAGTTCTCCTACTAACTGCACTGCGCCGTTTCGACTCGCAGCATAATGTTTTTTTGTTTGTTTGTTTTTTAATCGTTCTCTTTGTTAACAGAGGACCAGTTTGGAATCGCCAAGAACTAAAGTTTGAGGCACCGATATAAAAAAAATAGTCACTGAACTTTTCATGGTGTAAATGATCGACCGTTTTTACACACACTCACACACACACACACACACACACACACACACACACACACACACACACACACACACACACATTTCTGAGACAGGCCTAGGTGAAGTGCCTATTTCAAAACAACGTAATGTTTGTTTGTTTGTTTCGTTTTGTTTTCAACAAAGTGATCGAGATTTTAGCCTCCTAATTCTCTGGATGGGTTACTTCACAGTAGTTTCATGCTGTATTGTCATATACTTACTGTGCTCTACACAGCAGTTATTTCATTGTTTGTCTCCTTTTTTCCACAGCAATGATCAATTTCATCCGCAGACAACAAATAGTACGTGTACTAACCGACTGATTTTAGACAGTGTTGAAAAAAGTATATTTTCAAACTTACAATGCAATCAAATTATACATTAAACTGCGATCAGCACAAAAATTGTTTATAAATTAGCTTAATCGTTTATGACAAAGAATTCATACCACGTTACATGAAAACTTTACTAATCACTGTTTTTTTTTAAGAAAAACATTTTCTGATGAAATAAATGTTGTTTTTCTTCTGGAAAAGACTAGTATGGTAGTCACATACTTGCGTCACAAATTCATATAATTTGTTTCAAAGGACATGATGGTTTCGACACAAAGTTTCTGGATTATTTAACATCTGAATACACAAAAATGTCTCATGCAATGACCAAACAATGTTGATAAAAGAAAACTGCTGGTGCACTTATTGTAGTTGGCAACCCCCCCCCCCCCCCCCCCAAACACACACACACACACATACACACACACACGCGCGTGCAAGAGCCCAGTTGGACATTTACTTTAACGTCTATGTTATTTTCCCCATCCTGGTGTTAGTTGCTTATTTAGTGTTTCTTTCAAAGTTTTGGATTCAGTTATGTGGAGTTGTTTTTGTTTTTTTTTTGGGGGGGGGGGGGGGGGGGGGGGGGGAGGGGGTGTTTTTTTTTTTTTTTTAATTATTATTTATTTTATCTAGGCCTAATTGCATTATACATACCTACGTACGCCCAAAATCAACACCAACCGTTCGCATGCATACACCCAAAAACACCACATGCGCACACACACACACACACATAACACTTACATACTGTCTAAGATCACTGTTAGGTGGATAGACGTTAAATTAAAGAACGAACACGCGCGCGCACGCGCATGCACACACACACTAACACACTTACAGGGAGAGAGACAGAAATGTACCACACACAACAATCAGGAACAAACCAGGACACACACACTGATCGACTTCTGGGTTATTTCACTGACAGGTCCTGAATCCGAGTCATCTTCAGCATCATCCTTGCAGTACCACCTGACCCCAGTGGTGTCAGAGAGGAAAAAGCCAGATCAACGACCACCGCACTTCCTGGAACCTCCCTGTCGAGTTCCGCTCACACTCCACAGTCATCTCCACCAACCTCCAGCCCACCACCCCGCCCAGTCCACCACCACCACCCCCTCCACACCATCCACCCTCCACTCACCGGCACTCGGTACAACCTCCCTCCCTCTCCTCCTTCCCTTTGCTGAACACCTCACGCCGAACCCCTACAGCCATGCTCCGCAGTCTTGCTCGTCACGTCATCCTCGTCCTAGCGACGTCATTGGTCATTGACGTCATCGTCGTCACGGCTGATGAATGTTCACAGTATGATGACTGCACGCCCAGTCAAAATGCCAATAATAGCATGTTGATTGCAGTCTGCGAGGCATGCGGTAATGCATACCCTAACCCGATGGAGGTCTGCTGTCTCCAGGGAGGACGTGTCTTTGAGTGTTGCTATCGGGCTGTGATAGAGTAATCGGATACTTCCTAAGAGGAAGTCGATTGCCAGAATGCGTTAAGAATGATTAGAACTTACATTTTTACGCATAAGCAAGGAAAGTTAATGGTTTATAAGTTTAAACTTTATCTTTGACTTATAAGTTTAAACTTTATCTTTAGCATTCTGATCATGCGGCGAACATGAGAAGATAAGTGGTTTCTCGTTTTTCGTTTTCACTGTCCTAAATGTTATTTGTTTTGGCCTGAAGAAGACCCAAGAGGTTGAAATGCATTTTGTCTTGTCCTGTACTGTGTTTGTCTATGTCTTTGGCGGTAACTAACCCCCTCTCTTTCTAAATTTTGCTTCATTTTCCGCCCTCAGTCACTCTGCTTTGAAACTTTAATTCATAAGAATAATTAGAACTTACATTTTTACGCATAAGCAAGGAAAGTTAATGGTTTATAAGTTTAAACGTTTTCTTTAATTATTAAGAATGATCAGAACTTACATTTTTACGCATAAGCAAGGAAAGTCAATGGTTTATAAGTTTAAACGTCTTCTTTAATTCATAAGAATGATTAGACCTTACATTTTCATGCATAAGCAAGGAAAATTGGTGGTTTATAAGTTTAAACTTTTTCTTCAATTCATAAGAATAATTAGAAATTAGTGGTTTATAAGTTTAACTTTTTCTTCAATTCATAAGAATAATTAGAACGTATATTTCTATGCATAAGCAAGGAAAGTTAATGATTTATCAGTTTAAACTTTTTCTTCAATTCATAAGAATAATTAGAACGTATATTTCTATGCATAAGCAAGGAAAGTTAATGATTTATCAGTTTAAACTTTTTCTTTAATTCACTAGAACAGACAAAAAGTCAGTTCAAGAGTCAATTTTTCTCCCAGGAAGTGATGATGAGATGTGGCCAAAATACGATTACAGAAAAAACATATTCACTGAAAAAAAATGTCGACCTATAAACTGTAATTATCATTACGTTTTTGTTGTTGTTTTCTGGAAAATGTTTCCATGATTATGATCATTAGCATCC
>CM065740.1:47217378-47229878 GCA_033310375.1 Conus canariensis
AGACAGACAGAAAGACAGACAAACAGAGAGTGTTCATATGTGTATGTGTGTGGTTGGGTGTATGCGTGTCCCTTCACACATCCGAATGCAAATAGTTGAATATTTCAAGGATTACGAGTACTGATTACAACTGTCGGAAAATGACTCTCTCTCTCTCTCTCTCTCTCTCTCTCTCTTCTTTTTTTCCCCAGGGCTGGGAAAAAAGCATGTACAATTTCCTTATCTCATTAAAATTTCGTTTTTTTCGTTCATTCGTTCGTTCTCTCTCCTCCCTCTCTCTCCTTCTCCTCTCTCTCCTTTCTCTCTTTCTCTGTCTCTCTCACTTTTCCCTTCTCTCATTCTCCCTCTTTCTCACTCTAATTCTCCCTCCCCCCTCTCTTTTTCTTCCCCCCCCCCCCTCTCTCTCTCTCTCTCTGGGTGTGTCAATTCATGGAGATGTCCATTCACACTGGACTCAGCCAGCACGGGTCAGCATCCGTCAGCACACTGCTTTGTCTCGCGCGTGCACACATACATACATATACAAAAACACACACACGCACGCGCACGCACTCACACATGCACACGCATGCACGCACGTTCACACACACATACACCCACACACGCAGTCATGCACAGGTCTAAGATCATCTTGCGATGAAAAGACGTTAAATAAAACTACTGAACTGAACTGAACTGAGCAGTCATGCACGCAAGGGTGCAGAACCTGCTGATGTCAACAACGCCACAGACATCCTGGTGTTCCGGCTCTTCGGAGTAGTTCGTTGGTGAACATCACAGCTGCGACCGTACCTTTTGACGTTCTTTACCACTCCTGGCCAGTAAAAGTCTGGCTGGATTCTCTCCAGGGTCGGACGTGTCCCCAAATGTCTTGCCATAGGGGTATCGTAGCCTAGGCGCATGACCGAACCGCGGGGTGCTTCTGGTGCGATTAGCTGAGTGGCAGATGAAGTAGGTGACGAGTGACGTCTGTGTACCAGTCCCTTGCGTCTCACGAACTCTACCGCACTGCTGCGGGACGTCCTTGCTGGTTCCCCAACCAAACTCCGGATTTGTTGAGGGATGGATCCTTTGTTTGCATGCTGCTTACAGTTGAGGGATCCATGGTCAAGATGTCATGCTGAGTCAGGGGCTTCAGGAGGGGTTTCAGTGCCTCTTTCTTTGTGCTTGGGAACACGTGGTGGCGGCCACATACACCTCAGGTGGCAACTCGGATGATATCTCCTGACGTTGACCATCCCCAAAGTACACTGAATTGCCAATCAGTAGGGAGTACACAGGTCGCTGAAGGGCGACTGCCCATACCTTCCCTTTAAAGTATGGTGTAGAAACATCTACCAATACCGTAGATCTGGTTGCCCTGAAGGATGACTCGATTCCTGACACTTGGCACTCTTCCCCTCGAGGTGCCTCACTAGGGACTAACTGCTCATCGAAGATCGCTGTAGCTCCTGTGTCCCCGATAGCTTCCACTTTCTTGCCACACACTACCGACGGGAAGGTAGGATATGTTGGGGTCATGAAGTCATTCTCTCCAAATGCCACCCTAACATGCGAGACGTCGGATTTTGTCTTGTCCTTCCTCTTGGGACAATCCCGAACGAAATGCCCCTTTTCCCCACAGAGGAAGCAAAGCCTGGGCTTGGCTCCGACGTTCCTGGAATTGCTGGGGACATCGCTTTTGGAGGGTGACGGTGGTTTGGGATCACGTGACTCCCGATCGGCAAGTTTCCTACTAGTTCCTGGTGTAGGCATCCGATAGCAACGACTCGCATCTGCGAAGGCTTCAGCAATCTGGATTGCCCTGGCGAATGTCTTAGTTTTCTCCTCACCCAACTTAAACTGCAGTTCCTGAGATACCGAATTCATAAGTTGTTCCAAGAGGAAGCAATCCATTTCCATTTCTGAGGCTTCAATCCAATATTCCATAGTGCGCCGGAGGCGTTCCCCAAACTGGTGAAAAGTCTCCTCTGAAGGTTTCCTCATTGTGCGAAACTGCTTTCTATAGCACTCGGCAGTCATGTGCAGTCTCCGGCGAAGAGCCGCTTTTAACTCGGTATAGGAAGCTCCGGGTGGAATGTCAACAAATGCCTCCTTAGCCTTCCCTGTCAGGCTACCGATGAGGTAAAGGGCTTTCCTCTGGTCGGTCAGCTGGTACGCAGCGGCTACCGCCTCAAAGTGCGCGATGTAAGTATCTATGTTGTCGCTAGCACTATACACTGGCATATGTAGCATGGGTGGAACCACCGGATTATCCATGCCCTGATGAAAATCTATTTCCCGATGGGCAGAGCCATGCTCGGAAGCAACCACAGACTGTGCTTCGGCTGCATCTAACTGTTGAACTAGCTCGGCCCGGAGTCTTTCTCTTTCCTCCTCCAAACGAGCCTCAAAGTCCAACTCTTTCTGTTTCTGGGCCTCCCTGTCTAGCCGTTCTTTCTTCTCTCTCGACTCTCGCTCCAGTCTCCTTTCCTCCATCTCCTCTCTCCATCTCCGTTCCTTCTCCTCTCTCTCCAATCTCCTCTCCCATCTCCAATTTCCACCGTCTCTCTTCTTGCTCTCTTCTCTCCTTGGCTTCTTTCTCCTCCCACTCTTTTCCCTCGCCTCTCTCTCTTCCTTTTCCTTTTTCTCTTTCGCCTCTCTTCCTTTTCCAGTCTCCTCTCCTCCCTCTCTCTTCTCTCCCTTGCCTCTCTTTCTTCCCTTTCCCTCTTCTCCTTGGCCTCTCTTTCTTCTCTCTCAATCCTCATCAGCATAGGAGGATCCATGGGCGCTGGTCCAGGAGGATGAGGCATAGGCGAAGGCTGAAAGCGGAAGTCATCTCATAGATACAGCGGAGGGCGAAGTCCCGAGACTGGAGTGGGCAGAGGTCGTCTCGGAGAGAGTGACCCAGGAGGGGTCATCTCCTGTATCGTGGACATTGCGGTGACCGGAGGACGAGTCCCACCAGAAGAAAACACGACCTGGGTAGTAGGGCCAGTTGTCGCCCGAGTCATGGGGCTCCCCATCCCTGGTAGGATTCCTGCACCACGAGTCTGAGAACGTGTGATCTGGCACCAGTCGTCTACGTGTTCCATAACTCACAGCACACCTCACCACACATGAAGTCACCGAATCACCAAGTGATACACAAGATTTGCACCACCACGCAGAACCCTGTCAAACGAAATCCCATTAAGGTTCCCACGTGTGTCCACTTCGCACTTAGTACCACAGTCGACTACCTCGAAGGTCACAAAGTATTTGAACCCACAAGCCAATAGTACAGGGCGACACTAAATGGATATAAATCCAAGATTCTGTGAATAGTCACTAGGTTTGAAGAGAACTATCCCCAATTTCCAAAGGGAAAAACGCACTATCTTAAATCAGTGAGTTATATAGGGGTACCACCAACACGATGGTTAACCCACCCTCACCGAGAATGACAACACTCGCTGAAAGATAAATGAGAAATGTAAGGGTTTGATGTAAGTCAAACACGCATGGGCAACCCTAACAAAACACCATGAGGAAGTACTTCTATCCAACGAACCAAGAGTGGTCCACCAACAATATTTCCTCCGAAGTCCAAGTTCCTCCAAGATAGAACCCCAAAAGTCAAAGTCCAAGAATGGGAACCGAAATTGATTAAGCTCACAACGTATCAGCAACTCCAATCCGCTAAATTGTAGCTGTATTCCCACGAGAAGGAAATACGAAGTAATAACGTTCCACAAGTGTAACTGACTAAGGGTAGTCAACAACTGTAACAATATTCCCAAAACAGGGAAGGAGAAATGACGAAGTCCTACGTATGACTTTTTGACTTAGTGTAGTCAACACCAACAAATCTCCAACCGTAAGTTACAGTCTAATGTATGTCTCACAAGACAGAGTAGTTTGAACAACAAAGTCAACAATGTATGACTTTATGACTAAGTGCAGTCAATCCACAAAACCGTTCAAACTCAGAAAGAATGCTTCACGAACCAAATTACAGTCAAGAGTACTGCCACACTAAGCTAGCCCCAACGAACTGAATCGCTTAACCCTGGCTAAGCTCAATATGTAAAGCAAACTAACTTCTCACCAAATGAACACCGAGTATCCAACTCCAATAACTAGCTAAGAGCTTGAGTTATTTCCCCTAACGTCCAACGACGGAGATACCCAGTTATGTTTTTAACACTTCAGAGCGTTGAGAACAGTAATCTTAAAAAAAAAAAAAAAAAAAACCCGCTGGCCAGAAAACGTGGTCCAGGCTCAACAGTTTCTTTTCCTCCATGGAAAACAATATCCAAACATGAACCAATTTCAACACGACGTGGAGTTAACAAATCGACAAAGCAACAGCTTATCACTGTATAACAACTGCCCTTGGGCACCGGCGTGCCAAGAACCTAAACAAAGTTACCACACCTGGGTAACAAACCTATATCCGGATCAAATGTTGATTTCTCAAAATAAGACTTCAAAGACGTTTACCCAGTAAAGAGGCCAAAGAAATCACACCTATACAACTGGAATTTATAACAACGCTTTACTCCAACCAGCAACCAACTTATCCAAAGAGAAAAGCAACAAGACATCAACAAACACGCATAATGCAGGGACGGACAATAGAATTAAACGACCCGTACCGCGAGGTCAAACAGCTAACCTAAATTCTACCGGCGACTGACGTAAACACGGAAGTGCACGTGCACCAACACGGTCACTGGGGCACCGGGACAGAACCGACTCGATAAAACAGTGGCCCGATGAGCGCGCCGAAATTCCCGTGCAACACAATCTAGTCCAAAGACGGGACCCACGTGCTAAAATCACTGCTCTGTAACTGAATGGGAAGCGGATGAGAGGGGGCGACAGAAAAAGGCGCAAGTGGTTCTTTGGAAAAACTTACGTGTATCCGCAGACGCTACACTCCAATTCTCAACACACGACCGACAAAATTTATTTTTCCGATCACCACAGTCACACAAATTAGTGTTGAACAATTAAGAAAGCCCTAACATCAGCAGCTAGATAGGAAAGCAAATAAACTGCTTGTATGTGCGCTAGACAGAAGAGGAAAGCCTATCAACTTAGGGCTAATCCCCTTAGACTAAGCAACACAGATCGTACAACCTAGTGTGTAATAACAATGAAATAACACCACCAAGAATAGTCTTTCCTTGTTTTGTGAACTGAAGTGGATAGACTTATGGTATCGGAGCTAAGTGTCAAAGTTTGTCTTGTAAACAAAGCACCAAATGCTTGGCAAGCCTGCCTACACTTACCTTATTAACAGAGTCGGCGTCTTGGGTACAGGCAAATGCAGACCAAAATCCTAAATCAGTACAAACACTGATATCGACGACTCTGCACAAGCAAGACCTATTAATCTAGAATTCAAAACCCCTTATTTCTCCATCCAAGTACCTATTCTAACTAAGGTAATGAGAAAAGGGCGGACGGAATTCTAGAAACAATAGCCAGCGGTACCAGACAAACAAGATAAATACGGAGACGAACGCGGAACGGAAGCGCCGAAGGTCCGACCACGGAGCGCGGAACTCTGCCGACAGCACCCCCAAAACCGGTCCGCTCCAGTGGGTTCCCTACTAACTCTAGAACCCACCCAACCAACCACCCATTAAATACACGTAAAGACAGGTCTCTCAAGGGTCGGGCGGTAGCGAGTTCAGAGTGTCGCTTTTACCCTACCACATACACATACCTGTGCCCCGCATCTCCACCATAATTGTCAAGTGAGAGTACACCTGACAGGGGGGGGGGGGGGGGGGGGGTGTTCTTATACAGGTAATGTGCAGTGGCAGAAACGGAGCGATCACTCAATCCCTCACACCACCAGACAACAAGAGGAAGAAGTTTCGACAATACTTTTATTCACATTACAATCATTCACTCGCACTCCAGATGGGGTATGGATCCTAACAAAGAAGAGAAAAGATAGTCGAGAGAGGAAAAAAAAAAAAAAAGAGGGCATAGAAGAGAAAGGCACTATTCAGAACTAGATGACCTAGGGGACAAAGTAAATTGAACAGACCACAAAAAAAACTCCCAGGATCCTGCTACTGTCCCAACCTAACCCACTAACCTGCTACAAGGACATTCAGCAGAATGACAGAAGAAAGACAGTTCTAGAAACAATGCTACATCCAACAGGACCTACACAGCTAGAGTTAAACCAAAAAAAAGAAAAAACAAAACAAAACGAATTGGTGACAGGCTTTAAACCCACGCACACGCACGTCAGACCCATGTCCACACTACACGAGATGGAAAACTCAACTCGAGTCCATGAGCCGAGAAGAGGTGGATCCTGTAGAGGGGTGACGTTCGTAGTGGGCTGGTCTTCCAGTCCGAGGTGAAGCAGATGTCTCGGTGAAGGAGACAAGGTTCACCACCACCAGTCCGCACCACCAGTCCGCAGGTCTGAGTAACGACTGGTGCCTGGGCGAAGGATGACTGCAGGGTCCGTAGATGCTGGTCGCCCAGCCAGCCCAAGACCGGAGCTGCAGCTGAAGAAAAAGGGCGAAAAATCCTGCCCTACGGCGGAGATCAGTCTCCAGATAAGAAGCCATCACCCTATAGTCCTTGTTGTAGTCATTGTGTGGCAACATAGTGGGTCCGGCAGTGCGTCACAGTATGAAGGGTCGCAATACCGTAGATAATGTCAACAATGTCTTTGTCACTACCCCTCCGGGGTTGCAACCTTGCCGTGGTCGGAGGGCTTGCGTGGTCCTGTGATCCCTTAGGCTTTGCTGGCGGGGGCATCAATACTTGAAGATAGGCTGGTTTTTTAAAACTGCTTCTAGGCCTGAGAAGTCAAGATGCTGTCTGGCCTAAACATAACGTGGTAAGGAGTTGATGCCCCTGGTAGGGCTTCCCATGTCAGATAGGCTAAGGGTGAGGATCCTGACTAATAGTAACCCGCCTTTCTCCTTTTCTTGTTTTTCTGCCTTTCTTATTTGGCTCTTTTCTATCTTCGTCTCCCCTTCAAGTCTTCTTTTCCACACTCCTTTTCTCTCTGTGGTCTTCTTAAGATCCGCCGCGTTTGCCGTGCGGTGCGACCTGTGACGGAGGGGGATGAGATCCTGGTGATTGAGAGGGCCAACGCCCTCAACACATCACTTTGGCTCGGACCTCTCCTAGACAGGAGGTACACTCTGGCCCGCGTGTACTAATCGGCTCCCCCTTCTTGGGGCTGGGTCAAGACAGGCAGTTCTCCCGCTGGCCAAGTTAACCCCTGCAGTGCTCGGCTCTCTGTTCCCGGGAGTTGAGCATGATCAGGGGGATAGGGGTAGTGGCGTTCTGTTTGTCGTATATCTCTCCTGAAGCCTGGAAGGGGTCAAGACAGTGATTTCTTGGCCCTGGCCCCTTAGTTGGACTCCAAGGTGGGTGGGTAAGGGAGAGACGAAATATAATTAAACTAAACATGGCTTTTTCAAAATATCACCCCCCCCCCCCCCCCCCCCCCCCCCCCCCCCAAAAAAGAAGAGGAAGGCAGCAGCCCCTATTTCAGGGGATTTCGAATCGGACAGTGACTCGGATATAGAGATAAGAGAGAGGACAGGTTTCTGGGCTTCCTGGCTCGTGATAGAAGGGACGGAGCAGGAAAAGCCCATTTCAGCTCAGTCCTTTTGCGATCCAGAAGGGCTTCCAAGGTCTAGCGGGTGACCCTCAGTCCGTGAAAAGGCTACGGAACGGATCATTCCTCGTCCAGTGCAGGTCAAAAAAACAATCGGAACAGCTGTTGAAGGCAAAAAAGCTCGTGGACAGAGAGATTCGGGTGACTCCCCATAAGCAATTGAATTCATCCAAGGGAGTTATTCGGTGCCCGGATTTGAAAGGTGTCTCAGAAGTGGAGATCAAGACAGAACTTGCATCCCAAGGTGTGACAGAGGTGCATAGGGTGACAGTTAAAAAAGGTGCAGAAAGAGTGCCCACCAACACCCTCTTTCTGACATTCTGCAACCCTGTGCTGCCTCAGGTCATTAAAGTAGGGTACCAAAATGTCCGTGTGCAATTGTATGTCCCATCCCCGTTGAGGTGTTTCAGATGTCAGAAATTTGGACATGTCAGAGATCGCTGTTCTGGGGAGGAGGTGTGTGGTATTTGTTGCAAGGCAACCCATGATGGGCCATGTAAAGACCCGGCTCATTGCGCAAACTGCGGTGGCGACCACCCCTCCTCTTCACGCAACTGCCCTGTCTGGATCCAGGAGTCCAACATTCAGAAAGTTAAAACAGAAAAGATCTCATTTTTTGAGGCACGTAAGCAGGTTGTTGGCAGTCAGACACCAACAGCGTCTTCATATGCTTCAGCAATAAAGAAAGTAACGACCCGTTCAGTCTGCTGCCAGACTGATGAATTTATTTTCTCAAAGACATTACAAGGAAGACCGTTAAGCTCGGGTGGAAGCAAGTCCACCACCTCCCAACCCAAAGTGGGTACCCCTGGTGGAGGCAAACAATCCGCCACCCCTCAGACTGCCCAGCAGTCTACTCCATCTGCTGCTGGGCAGATGAAAAAGCCAGGCCTCCCGCCTCGAACTTCCTCGAGCAGTGCCCGTGCGGGCAAGGGAGTTCAACCAAGTGTGGAGATGGTGGAGATGAGGAAGAAACCTCCACCATCTCCAAAATCCAGACCTTCTTCACCTGTGGGCAAGTCTGCCAGCAGGTCTGAAGACCCAAACAGTCCAGTGAAACTAAGCAATAAATTTGCTCCACTGAACGCAGACGATGATGGAGATGACTTGATTTCTCTCCTATTCATCCACTGCACCATGGATAGTAGTAAACTAATCCATTGGAATATCTGTGGCCTAAATTCAAATTTTGAGGAGCTGCAGCTTCTGTGTCAAACAGTAAAACCTTCCGTCGTGGCTCTTCAAGAAACTAAAATTCAAAGCCAGAAGACCTTCACTCTTTCTGGCTTTAATATTCTTTCTAAACCTGCACAACCATCCACATTGGGACTGTCAGGCGGTGTTGCCCTTCTTTTACACAAAACTTTGCTGTTTAGTCCTGTCGCTCTGACTACCTCCCTTCAGGCTGTAGCTGCGAGAGTCACTCTCTACAAGACTGTTACAATCTGCTCACTGTATCTGCCACCTTCTGTCCCGGTTTGTCGTCAGGACCTTGTCAGTCTGATCGGAGAATTTCCTCGACCTTTTTTGCTGTTGGGTGACTTTAATGGTCACAATCCTCTTTGGGGTAGTGTCAGTTCGTCATCCAGAGGTCTGCTTCTTGAGGATGTCCTTTCAGACTTTGATTTGTGTTGTCTGAACGATGGAGCTCCAACTTACCTCCACTCTTCCACAGGTTCACTTTCGTGTTTAGATTTGTCGATTTGTGACCCCTCGCTGGTCCTGGACTATGAGTGGTCTGTCCATGACGATCTACACGGAAGTGACCATTTCCCTGTTCTTTTAAAACCTGTATTAACTGAGAGCGCTTCTGTCTCACAACATTTTAATTATAAGAAGGCCAACTGGGATCTCTTTGTAACCAATATTTCAAAAGAGTTCCAGGAAGTTGATTTTCTTCAGAGTCCAGTTGCAGCAGAATCTCTGACCAATACTGTGATAAACTGTGCTAAAACCTGTATTCCAATGTCTTCCGACAAACTCCAAATGCCCAAAACACCCTGGTTTAATTCAGACTGCCAACAAATTTCAAAAGTTCGCAAACGGGCTCAGCGTCGGGTATACCAACGACCTTCAGGTCCCAACGCTCGAGCCCATCAGAAACTCCGCGCCAAATCGAGACACTTTCAAAATCAGTAAACGTCAGTCTTGGAGAAACTTCTGCTCCGGGCTGACATCAAAAACTTCAAAGAAAAAAGTCTGGAACATCAGAAAAATCAAAGGGAAAAACACCAACCCCTCCATTCATCACTTGAAACTTGCCGATGCTCTGGTCACTGACAAACAAGCTGTTGCCAATCTGTTGGCTTCCACCATCCAACAGAACTCATCTTCAAATAAATCTGCAGCATTTTTAAAAAACAAACAACTCGGAGAGAAATCTTTATACAATTTCACATCAGACAACTCTGAAGCCTACAATCTCCCTTTTTCAATCAATGAACTGAAAACAGCTTTACAAACCTGCACTGATTCTGCCCCTGGTCTGGATGATATCAGGTTTTGAAACATTTTCCAGAAAGCTGTCTCCAGACCCTTCTTAAAGTATACAACCATATCTGGACCACAGGGTGCTTTCCGCCCTCCTGGCGGAAAGCCCTGATCATTCCAATTCCAAAGCCTGGAAAGGACCTTACCAACCCTTCCAACTATCGTCCAATAGCTCTGACTAGCTGCCTCTGTAAGTTGATGGAGAAGACGGTCAACTCCCGTCTGATGTGGAAGCTGGAAACCGATGGCCTTTTGGCCAGTCAGCAGTGCGGGTTCCGGAAATACCACTCGACAGTCGACCATCTAATCCGTCTGGAAACCACCATCCGCAATGCCTTTGTCAATAAACAACATGTGGTCGCTATCTTTTTCGACCTCGAAAAAGCGTATGACACCACATGGAAATCAGGAATTCTTCTGGACTTGCACAGACTTGGTTTCCGTGGTCACCTGCCTCTGTTTATACAGAACTTTTTGGCTGATCGACAGTTCCAGGTGCGTGTTGGCACCGCACTCTCCGACATCCATGGGCAGGAGTTGGGTGTACCTCAGGGGAGCATCCTTTCTCCTGCCCTTTTCAGCATTAAAATTAATGACATTGTAAAATCGGTAAGCCAGGGCTCTGAGTCCTCTCTGTTCGTAGACGACTTCGCGCTGTACGCAGTTGGAGCTTCTTACCCCAGCGTACAGCGCCGACTCCAACTTTGTGTCAACAAGATCCAGCAGTGGGCCGAGGAAAACGGGTTTACCTTCTCACGTACCAAAACTCAGTCAATCCATTTTCACAATTTTCGTCAATTTTTTGTTGATCCTGAAATTCGTCTGGACAAGTCCACCATTCCAGCTGTAAAAGAAGCCAAATTCCTTGGAGTTATTTTTGATCAAAAACTCAACTTTCTCAGCCACATTAAACATCTCAAAACCTCTTGCCAGAAAGCTCTGAATATTCTGCGGGTCGTAGCGCACACTGACTGGGGCGCTGATAAGAAAACTTTGCTGCATCTCTACAGAGCCTTGGTCCGCTCCAAACTGGACTATGGTTGTGCTGTATACGGCTCTGCAAGACCCTCTTATCTGAAACTCTTGGATCCTATTCACCATCAAGGCTTCGTCTGTCTTGGAGCTTTCCGCACCACCCCTGTGTACAGCCTGTACGCAGAGGCAGGTGAACCCTCACTGTCCAACCGCAGGCTGAAAATGTCTCTAAATTACTATATCAGACTGTTCTCAGAACCGCAGAATCCTGCCTATGACTGTGTCTTTGACCCCCAGTTTCAAAGCAAATTCGAAACCAACCCTAACTGTATTCCGCCGTTTGGTCTTCGTATGCAGCCTCACGCGCGGAATGCAGGTTTAGACCTAGGAGTTGTGTCGGATTTTTCCAAGTTTCCAGATCAGCCTCCGTGGACCTTTTTCACACCAGAGATTCGTTTTGATCTTGCAGCTTTTCGTAAAGAGTCTACCAGCTCTCTGGCATACAAGGCATTGTATGCTGAACTCTGTTCAAAATTCCCATCTTATCAGAAAATTTTCACTGACGGTTCCAAGTCTGAGGATGGAGTGGCCTGTGCAGCCTATTGCCCTGGTGCTCCTTCTCAGATACTGTTAAAGCATATACCTCCAGATGCTTATGTCTATTCTGCTGAACTTACTGCTCTGGTTCTGGCATTGAAAATAATTTCACAATCTACGAAGAGGGACTTTCTTGTTTTGTCGGATTCGCTGTCAGCTTTGGAGGCCATAGCTGGCCGCAACCTTCAGCATCCAGAACTTTTACATTTCTTTGAACTTTTTAGCAAGTTGAAAGTGGATGGTTACAACATTATTCTGGCTTGGGTTCCTGGTCATGTTGGCATCGGAGGGAACGAAATGGTTGATCGTTTAGCCAAGAATGCCACAAGAGAGAAATTGTCCAACATATATATCCCCTGCTCAGATCTGAAACCCAAAATTAATGATTATGTGAAAGACCTCTGGCAGGAGGATTGGAATACCCAGACGGATAACAAACTCTTTCGGATCCGTCCAAACCTTAAGGAGTTCCTCCCATCTACGTCTGGTGGTCGTAAAGAGGAAACGGTTCTGTGCCGGCTGCACACCGGCCATTCGTATTTTACTCATTCCTACCTTTTAAAGAGTGAAGAAGCTCCGTGGTGCATTCCATGTCATGTGCCACTCACAATGAAACATTCTTTTAGAGTGTTGGGACTTTCACGATGTGAGACACAAACATTTTACAGCGGAGTCCATGAAGATCCTGTTCAGGGATGTCCCGCCTGACGTGATCCTTGAATTTTTGAGAGAGATTAACATTTTTCATCTGATTTAAGATTTTACGGAAGAAAGATTTTTAATGAAGTTTCTGGTGCGTTTCTAG
>CM065740.1:47242378-47277378 GCA_033310375.1 Conus canariensis
GGGGTCGGGGAAGGATATCAAAAACAAAGTAAAAAAAGAACTACACACAAAAAGCGTTCTCAAGAACATTTCGTATAAACAATCCAGGAAGAAAACACACAAGCAAGTAAAGAAGAAAAAAAAGGAGAACACACACACACACACACACACACACACACACACACACACACACACACACACACACACTCACACACACACACACACACACACTTCTTTTTTTCTCTCATCTATAAGGCACTCGAGAAATAGACTTCCGACATGCCTAACCATGCAGGTACAGTGGTTAGCATTTGACACATCAATGGGAAGAGTTGTCTTAAATTTCATCAGCCTGGGTATTACCATCGGCCGCTTTCTGCTCGCTATGTTTTTTTTTTTTCTTCTTCTTTTTGTTTGCTGCCCCCCCCCCCCCCCCCCCCCCCCCCCCCCCCCCCCCCCCCCCCCCCCCCCCCCCCCCCCCCCCCCCCCCCCCCCCCCCCCCCCCCCCCCCCCCCCCCCCCCCCCCCCCCCCCCCCCCTTCTCTAACTCGTATCGTTAGACACATGAACAAGTTTTTCACATGAGGGGTGGCATTTTCTGTTAAATTCCATGTTACTTCATTTCTAAACAATGCCTAAATCTTTCAGCCCCATATGTGTTATTAAGTTGAAGTGTTTGACAGTGCTGGGAAGAATATTTGTACGCCTGATCCACTGAATGCCATACGCGTTCACAACATCAAAATGGGCCTGCCTAACTCATGCCGCGATCCAATGCCCGCATCGCATCCAATAGAACTGCCACGAAGTCTGGCCCTTTCTCCACCCGTTCCCGCCTCAAAAGATCACCAGCTGATGAACAGTCACAGGCATCCAAGCATATACAACACCCCGAAACAACACCAGCACATATCAATTTTACGTCCAACCACATGACAACACTCCCAAAACAATACCAGCACACATCAATTTTACGTCCAACCACATGACAACACTCCCAAAACAACACCAGCACATATCAATTTTACGTCCAACCGCATGACAACACTCCCAAAACAATACCAGCACATATCAATTTTATGTCCAACCGCATGATAACACGTCACGGGGGGGGGGGGGGGGGGGGGGGGGGGTTCCCCGCTGCCCTGGCAAAATTGATGTAGATTGAAGATAGCCGCCTGGCATTTCTTACCAAGCCATAAAAATTGTCACTTACTGTTATCGTGTGCCATCGTTGTACCGGTGGAAATGGAGGCGTATAAACATTGCATGCATCCTATGTGAGAAACTGGAGGAATAAATGAGATAAATGAGAAAACGAGTGACTGATATTTGAATGGTACGGGAAACGACTGAATGAGCGCCAGTAGGCTGCTCTTCGGCCGGCTCTACCTGGGTAGGCAGCCCGTTGAGTGAGTGAGGTAGTGTGTTTATTGTAAAGCGCTTAGAGCTTGGTCTGTGACCGAGGATAGGCGCTACATAAATACCCAATATAATAATGATAATAATAATAATATTTTGCGTCCCGGCGCATACAATACTCGCTACTAAATAATACCAGCACACGATTTACGTCCAACGCATAAAATACTCCTAAATAATACCAGCACATGTTTTGCGTCCCGGCACATACAATTCTCCTAAATAATACCAGCACACGTTTTACGTCCCGGCCCATACAGTACTCCTACATGATACCAACGCATGGTTTACGTCCCGGCGCATACAGTACTCCTAAATAATACCAGCACATGGTTTACATCCCGGCGCATATAATACTCCTAAATAATACCAGCACATGGTTTACGTCCTGGCGCATACAATACTCCTAAATAATACCAGCACATGGTTTACGTCCCGGCACATACAATTCTCCTAAATAATACCAGCACATGGTTTACGTCCCGGGCGCATACAATACTCCTATATGATACCAGCGCATGCGTTCTGCCGCAGAACAATACTCTGAAACAATATCAGCACGTATTTTGCGTCTAACTGCATAACAATACCCATAAACAGTACCAGCACATGTTTTACGTCCCAGCGCCTAACAATACTCTGAAACAATACCAGCACATGTTTTACGTCCCAGCGCCTAACAACACCCATAAACAGCACCAGCACATATTTCACCTCCCAGCGCCTAACAATACTCTGAAACAATTCCAGCACATATTTCACCTCCCAGCGCCTAGCAATACTCTGAAACAATACAGCACATATTTTACGTCCCAGCGCCTAACAATACTCTGAAACAATACCAGCACATCTTTTACGTCCCAGCGCCTAGCAATACTCTGAAACAATACCAGCACATATTTCACCTCCCAGCGCCTAACAATACTCTGAAACAATACAGCACATATTTTACGTCCCAGCGCCTAGCAATACTCTGAAACAATACAGCACATATTTTACGTCCCAGCGCCTAACAATACTCTGAAACAATACCAGCACATATTTTACGTCCCAGCGCCTAACAATACTCTGAAACAATACCAGCACATATTTTACGTCCCAGCGCCTAGCAATACTCTGAAACAATACCAGCACATATTTTACGTCCCAGCGCCTAGCAATACTCTGAAACAATACCAGCACATATTTCACGTCCCAGCGCCTAGCAATACTCTGAAACAATACCAGCACATATTTTACGTCCCAGCGCCTAGCAATACTCTGAAACAATACCAGCACAAATTTTGCGACCCTGTGCACAACAATTTTCCGAAATAATACCAGCACATATTTTGCATCCACTTGCATAACAACAGTTGGAAACAATACCAGCACATATTTTGCATCCTACTACTATCCCTACTGCATAACAACAGTTGGAAACAATACCAGCACATATTTTGCGTCCCACCGCATAACAACACCTCGAAACAACACCAGCACATGTTTTGTGTCTCAGCGCTTAACAATACTCCGATCTGCGCTCAGATCAATGGACATTGCGTATGCCATCAAGAAAGAGGGCCTATCGCCTCAGAACTGGGGTAAGTTTTACTGCAGCAACTAGCGTGCGGCTTTATGCATATTCATTTCCATTCATCCCAGCACCGTACAGTACAACACACGTTCACGTATAGACAGACACAATCCCAACCAGACATACATATGTATACTGACATACGCAAAGTTTTAAGAAGTGCGTGTTCACTTCCTTTCGCTCCCGGTTGGTTTGTTAGGTGTAAAATAGAAGATGTAAAATAGAAGGTGTAAAACAGCCGCAAGTGGACAACAGAACAAAATGTTTTCCGCACTGCTGCTTTTTTTTTTTTTTTTTTTTTTTTGAGCAATTACAATTTGAGAAATGCTTCTCGATGTTTGCTAGGAATACAATATAAAGAGCAACTTTGAAAAGGGAGGGTTTCACAACCTGCTTCGGTTCAACACTGTATTCCTTGCTACGACAGAGATGTGCCTAATGACCCATCTCTCTGACTTTACACGTTGATATTGTCGTAAGTACTCATGTTTTGTTTGTGTCTGTGTGTGGTGACGCTACAAAATATGAATCCTGGCGACTTTTGAGAGATATGTTCGCACATTAATGGAAAGTTAGGGTCTTTTCTTAGAAAGCATGGAACACAGTGAGGAGGTTGGGGAGGAGGGTGTCAGAGGAGAGAGAGAGAGAGAGAGAGGAGAGAGAGAGAGAGAGAGAGAGAAACAGAGACAGAAAAGAGAGACAGAGAGGCAGAGAAAATGAGATAGAGAGAGACAGACAGCGAGACAAAGCGAGAGATAGACAGATAGATAAACATTCAGACAGACGGACAGACAGAGATAAAGACAGAGAGAGGGGAGGTTTGGGGTTCAGTAAGACAGACACGCAGAGACTGACAGACACAGCGACAGAGAGCGGACAGACAGACAGAGACAGACAGACAGAAACAATGAGATGGAGAGAGATACATACACAGACAGACAAAGAGATAAAGAGAGAGGAGGTTTTGGGGTCAGACAGGCAGGCAGACAGAGACGTTGAGATAGAGACAGAGAGGACGTTGAGGGCCAGAGAGAGAGAGACAGACAGACAGACAGACATAAGACAGATAGACATAGACCGACAGATAGACAGAGGCACAAAGAGAGAGAGAGAGAGAGACAGACAGACAGATAGAGGTGAAATACAGACAGAGAGAGTGAGAGAGAGACAGACAGACAGAAACGCAGAGAGTCAGAGACAGACAGACGGACAGCCACACACACACACACACACACACACACACACACACACACACACACACAAGAAAGACTAGGGCAAACTTGCACATAATTATGAGTGAATGATATGACAACAGTGAGAGAGACAGACAGACAAAAACGCAGACAGAGAGTGAGACAGAGACAGAGAGAGAGGAGGTCGGGGATCAGAGAGTGACACACACACACACACACACACACACACACACACACAAAGAGAAAGACTAGGGAAAACTTAAACATTATGAGTGAATGATATGACAACACACACACACACACACACACACACACACACACACACACACACACACACACACACACGCACTCACACACTCACACACACACACACTGACATAAAGACAGAAAGTAGAAACTTACTTATTTGAACCGATAACAACAGTGGCCATCGTTCACACGTGAAGCGGGAGCGGGATGAATCCCGTGGTCCGTCAAAGGTAAAAGCAGGCGTCACTTGACCGCTCCCTGGGGAAAGAATGCCGATGCCGGTGCCGTAGTGGGACAAGTCAGCCAGGCTGTGACTGAGGACGGCAGCCCGGAACGACTGGCGTGAGCTGGCACTGCAGACTGGAGACTGGAAAAAGCAAAAACAACAACAAAAATCAGGCATCGCAGAATCCGTGGTCGGCAATTGAGGGAAGCAAGAAGGGGAAAAAAATCGCTTACACCTATATCCTTAAAAATCAACCTGCCTGTTTGATCCGTCCTTTTTTGTACTCCCAGTTCTTATAGAACAGGGAGTACTTTACAATGGGAACGAAGAAATGCTCTCTCTCTCTCTCTCTCTCTCTCTCTCTCTCTCTCTCTGTGTGTGTGTGTGTGTGTGTGTGTGTGTGTGTGTGTGTGTGTGTGTGTGTGTGTGTCCGTCCGTCCGTGGTCAAAATGTGTTCCACTCGCTCCATACAAAACTACTGGGCCGATCTTTCTGAAAATTTGTATGTTCACTATGGGTCACGGATGATGCCTGATGTTTTATTTTACCGTTATAGCCGTTACTAACGGCTATAATGGCCCATAACGGTTTTTCTTTTTTATGGAACATCTCAGAAAGTACTTGGCCAATCTTTCTGAAAACTTGTAGGCATGTTCATTATGGGTCACGGATGATGTCCCATCCTTAATTTTACCGTTATAGCCGTTACTAACGGCTATAACGGCCCATAACGGTTTTTCTTCTTTATGGAATATCTCAGGAAGTATTTGGCCGATCTTTCTGAAAATTTGTAGGTATGTTCATTATGAGTCGCGGATGATGTTCAATGTTTGGCTGTAACGGCTCATAACGGTTTTTCTTCTTTATGGAATATCTCAGAAAGTACTTGGCTGATCTTTCTGACAATTTGTAGGTATGTTCATTATGGGTCACGGATAATGCTCGATGTTTTATTTTACCGTTATAGCCGTTACTAGCGGCTATAACAGCCCATAATGGTTTTTCTTCTTTATAGAATCTCAGAAAGTACTTAGCCGATCTTTCTGAAAATTTGTGGGTATGTTCATTATGTGTCACGGATGATGCCTGATGTTTAGTTTTAATAAATCTTTAATAAATGTTATCGAACCGCCCAGAGAAACGTGGACAAAAAACTGGGCGGTTTGATAACATTTATTTAAGATGTATTTAGATTTCCGCCTGCAGTCGTCTCACTTTGCAACTAGGTTTATTTTTAACTTTTTTTTTTCTTTATGGAATATCTCAGAAAGTACTTGGCCGATCTTTCTGAAAATTTGTAGGTGTGTTCATTATGGGTCATGGATGATGCCTGATGTTCTTTTTTTTTTTTTTTTTTTTTTTACCGTTATAGCCGTTATTAACGGCTATAACGGCCCATAATGGTTTTCTTCTTTGTGGAATGTCTAAGGAAGTGCTTGGCCGATCTTTCTGAAAATTTGTAGGTATGTTCATTATGGGTCACAGATGATGGCCGATGTTTACCAGAATAACCGTTACTAACGGCTATAATGGTCCAAAACGGTTTTTCCTCTTTATGGAATATCTGACGTCTATTCAAGATAAACTGGGAGTACGTTTATATGCTTTGCAACTTGTTTTCTGTCTTACCTCTGCCTGTGCCCTTCTTATGTGTCTGTGCTTATATCTCGTCTTTACCCATTGTATTCTATGTATCTATTTTGTTTCATGTTGGCTGAGATGAACGTCCTCACAGCAAATGCTTTTAAGGACTGGTAGTTAGCTGCAGCAAGCTGCAGCCCGCAGAGTCAACTGTCTGGCGAACTTTGTCAGCTGGCAGGCTTGGTTGAAATGTGTGTCTGCCGAAAGGAGGAGGTACCCAGGGTAGTCGGGTTTCCTCAGGCAGAAGCCTGGGTGAAGTTGTTCGTTCGTACGCAGTCTGTGTTTTTCTTCTTTCGTGGTCAAGTCGTGATGATGGTGTCTTCCTCGTGGCCGATGGAAAAGGCCGTCACTTGGTGGTAAGACTGACTATACTGCTAAATGCACAAGGCGTGCGCGGTGTCAGCTATCGTGAGCGTTGGCCACATAAAAGATCTTTTTTTTTTTTTTTTTTTTTTTTTTTTAAGTTCGTGTAAACATACTGTAGCCGCCGTTTGAACCAAACCTACCGGCCCCATTTCATTTTTGGAGCCTCGTTTAATCTGCAGTGTGCAATATATCTAAACGACAATTTTTTGTTGTTGTGTTATTTTTTGCCTTAGTGCAGTTTAAACGTACCTGTTTTGCATGCGCCATTGTATAACGTCGAGTATTCTGGACGGGAGGCACCCTATGTTCCCCCAGGTCTATATTCCCCCAGGTCTATGTTCCCCCAGGTCTATATTCCCCCATGGCTATCTTCCCCCAGGCCTTTGTTCACTGGGGTTTTTTTTTATTTTTTTTTTTTAACAAGTTCTTGGACGATAGCGCGATTGGAAAACACTTTATCTTGGGTTCTAATCCTGTACTCATTTCTTTCGTTCGCTTGGCAATGGGGAAGTAACCTTGCAACGCATTGCCTATGTACATGTGAGACTTTAATGCAGGATCAGGTGCCTCTCTTTATGTTACCTGGGGTTCAATCCTTGTTATTATCACCTCTGTGCTGTGTGTAACATTTGCAGTTCAGACCAGCGTGACACGTCAACAGCCCTGGGGGAACATAGACCTGGGGGAATAAAGACCTGGGGGAACATAGACATGCTCCAGGGGGGAATACAGACCTGGGGGAACATAGACATGCTCCCTTCTGGACGTTTCCTTCAACAGAGACAACTCAAATCTTTTGACAGGATAGAGCTCTCTTACGGTGATTCAAAAAAAAAGGGAAGAAAAAAAAAAGAAAAAAGAAGAAAGAAGCAAAAAAAAAAAAAAAAAAAAAAAAAGGAAGAAGAAGTAACAAATGCTGTTTGTTTTCATTTGATTTACCTCTTGTGTAAGAGACTGCGTTGTGGTGAAGCTTGGACGGGTTGTTGTTATGGAGTTAGTGAATAACCTTGCAGACAGAACTTACTCTATGTTTTGCACGTGTTTCACGAAAAATAAAAGTTTTTGGTGTTAACCGAGTGAAAGAGAGGAGTGTGTGTGTGTGTGTGTGTGTGTGTGTGTGTGTGTGTGTGTGTGTGTGTGTGTGTGTGTGTGTGAGTGCGCGCGCGCGTGTGTGTGTGTGTGTGTGTGTGGTGTGAGAGAGAGAGAGAGAGACAGAGACAGAGAGAGAGAGAGAGAACCCTACTTCTCTCTGTCTTTCTTTATGTCATTACCGTGGTGATGTACATATTCACATGACTTAGAATCTCATTCAAGTTGTTAATGAAGTTGCTAATTCTAATCAAAGAAGGGTAAACATGCAGGAGAGAGAGAGAGAGAGAGAGGAGAGAGAGAGGAGAGAGAGAGAGAGTAGTAACAGAATTATGTCAGGTCGAAGGTGTCACAGACCGTGATCAACATGTCACAGAAACCACTTGGGTTAATTTGAAACCGAGAACTATGAGAGCGCAACGAATAAATGGACAAAGGATTAATTAACAGATATGCAGGTGGAAGAGGAAAAGGGGGGAGGGTGTGGGGATGAGGACGGGGTGTTAGAGAGGGGAGAAAGCAACCAACCAGGGATGAAAATGTGGAGGCAGAAGGCGGCTTACAGGATCTCGTCTTCAAGCACCCTCTACTGGGATCGGAATGGCTCAGTTGATAGAGCGCCGGGTTCGTGATCTGGGTAATCCTGAGGTCGCGAGTTCGAATCTACGCTAGCGAGTTTCAGTACGAGGGGAGGGGGTGGTTTGGGGGGATGGGGGTGTGGGGTGTGTGACGAGAGTTGGGGGTGGGTCGGTGTATCCTCCTGGGGAAAGACTTGGAATATCTTCTCTATGAGAATTATGTTAACATTTCCCCTCCACCCTCTCATGCATAGCATTCACCGAAAGAACAAAATATGAATGAAAACAGATAAAACTGATTGACGGACATTCAACGACATGGGAAACGACTCGGTCAATATGCCGCCAGCTGGCAGCTCTTCAGTCAGCACTACCCAGGTAGACAGTCCGTTATGTAAAGGAAAGTGTGGATTGTAAGGAAAGCACTTAGAGCGCTTGGTCTCAAGCCGATGATAGGCACTGTGTGAGTACTCTTAATGGTGATAATAATCCACATGCTGATTGTTGTCCAATCTGCTGACTTGAATAAAGGCTGAGCTATCTATATATATATATGTTATATATATATATATATATATATATATATATATATATATATATATATGTAATTTTGAATACGAGACTTTAAGATGATTGCAACAAAAGCATGCGTTTGGTGTTTGTGCGCTTGGCATCTTCGTGCAGTTTCACTTCGGTCCGAATTTCCTGCAGTGTCGCTTATAAATAATGCTTTTCATCTTTGGCCCACGGCTGCGTGCATAATAGGCCTGGATCAGGCCGTGCATTGCAAGGCGTGCCCCATCCGGTTGTCCGGGTCTTTGGAAGTGTACACTCATGGGACAAAAGTCTGTCCCCTCTCGGCACTTCCGGCGCTGACTACCTACAGGCACCTGTTGCTTAAAACTTATTATCCTTACCTTTAGGCTGGGCTTCACTTGCTAGTACTTGGTAATCTGGCCCTTCCGACTCAAAACACTCTGACAGCGTCTCGGTAGAGAGTCATAGTGGGTGTGGAGGAAGGCAACAGTCAGCTGATGCCAGCAAGTGGTGAGCGCACAGCGCAGATCTGCGACAGTACTGATGCGGCGAATGTTTTCTCTCAAGTATCTTGAGGACTTGCCACACGTTCTCGATCGGATTTAGATCTGGACTTTGAGGGGGCCAGAAAAACACGGGAACTCTGTGCTGTCACTTCCAGGTCTCAGTGTGTGCCGAGCGGTGAACAGAGGCGCTGTCTTCTTGCAGGTACCAACGTTTGTTTGGGTAGTGGTCGGCAACAAACGGCAGAAAGTTGTTTTCCAGCACATCAGTGTACTTCTGACTGTTCATATTGCCTGTTCATATTGCCTTCCACGAACACAGTGGTCCAACTCTGTCATACGAAATGCATCCCCACACGTGCACCATCAATTTCAATGTAGTCTTCGGGCCAAGATGGACGCTGCACAGAGAAAGCACTGACCACTTCTCTTCGACTTTCCTTCATAGTTTTACACGTCCACTGGGTTTGATCACAATGGTCATTTCATCATTGAAAATAACATTTTTCCACTGATCGTTCACAGTCCAGTGAAGTTTACTCCTACAATACTGCAGCCGCTTCTTTCTGTTCACTTCCTTGATGACTAGTTTTTTCACTGGGGGATGCTTCGAATAGCCAAGTCCATGCAGATTTCGCTTGATCATCTTTTGGCTGACTTCAACGGAGGTTGATGCACGGAATTCGGCTGAAATTTCAGAAACTGTGGCAGATCTGTCCTGTTTTACGATCTTTGACTGTGCAGACATGCACCTGTTAGTGAACACTCTGGGCCTACCACTCCTAGGTTTGTTTTCTACTGTTTTTCTGTCACAATAGCGCTTGTAAACTTTCCCGACGGTTGACCTGTTCAAGTTCAACACATTTGCCACCTCAAACACCCAAAGCCCCTGGTCTATCAACGACACAATGCATTTTTTCGTCTCCTCTGTGAGCTGTTTGTTTGCCGATGCCATGCCAGATCTAACAGCAAACCGCAAACACCAAACGACAGTTCAACGATTTTCTTTACTTCACACAAAAGAGTACACTTGTGAAAATGACGTCAGTGGTTTTTGGTACACAAACACGTCACCAACGTTTAAATATTGGCTAGACAATCTAGGCTAGTGGAAACAACCATTTCAATTCTATCCACTAGGCTATTAGAGGGGAGAGACTTTTGTCCCTTTACCTGTACATAGCAGACCCGGACGGACCCGGCTGCCACACACAAATTTCAGTTCAGTTAGATTTAACCGTGTCACATTATCTTACTGCACATACTTACCAATCTGTTTAAAACATTCTTGTTTTTGGAACGGAAAAGAAAACGTCCAAATGGATTAAAAACAGTGACAAAATTCCTCAAGGACTTCTGAATCAATTTGGATGTTTCTCTGGTTTTTTTTTCTTTCTTTTTTTTTGTAGAAAACATATCCGTGACTGGCATGTTTTGAGTAGGCCTATTGGATCTAAAGTTGAAGATTTGTTTTTTAACTGTGTTCATTTGGTGGAGAGAAAAAAACCAAACAAACATAACATTTTTACTGCTTACCATTTTCTTCCACTTCTCGTGCAATGTTGTCCTAAGCACAGAGAGAATCTCTCTGTTGGCATGATTCTTGTCACTTTTTGTGTTACAAATGAATTATCTGAGCCTCACGGCAGCGACATGTATTTCGTCACCCATGTTGGAAAGAAAGATAACAAGTGTTAAAAAAAAAAAAAAAGGATTAGAAGAGGAGTTCGGCCCTTTCACCCAGACTGCCAGGGATAGGCCTAGTAGGGTTTGCACGACCGGCAAAATCACGGCTCTCATCGCACGGGTCGGGCCGGTTGTATTATGCATGGCTTTGGCTGTCGCTATAAAGTTGGAAACGAGATGAACTGGAGCAGGGTTTTCTTTTTTCCTACCGGACGGGCGGCTCTCTTTCTGTGTGTGTGTGTGTGTGTGTGTTGTGGTGTTATGTGTTCTGGTCAGAACTGGAATTTGCTCTGTCTTACAACAGATACAGCCGACAGACATCAGATGAGTTCCAACCATTTATTTTCAACACCAGTCATCACCTAGAGTGATTTCCCGTAGCTATCTTGTATATATTCGATAGCTCAGTGGTATTGTACATTATCCAACATCCCGCTGACTCCCAGATGCCCATCTACTGCCAAGTTTTTTTTTTTTTTTTTTTTCTCTCTCTCTCTAAAGTTGGCAGTAGAAGGGCATCTGGGAGTCATGACCTGGATGCAGCCCGGCCCCCTGAGTGTGTAAGGAGTTCAGGGCCGAAACACTTGTTTGAGGGGGGTTTCTTTTCTGAAGACCTGCAGCCAAGCTCTCCATTGAGTTTCTGCCTACTGTACTGGATAGCTCAGTGGTATTATGCATTATCCAACATCTCGCTCTTCAAATTCAAAATGTCCATCATTTCTACTTCAGTCAATTGAATCTTCACTGACAGTCTCTTTGCAATCAGTCCCGTTCAATAAATGTTCACTTGTAGAATAATGTTATCTAGCCAAAACTCTAATCATAAAACTAAAACTCCACAGTATAAGCTTATTGGATTTTAATTTTGAGCACTTCAGCATTTATCTTGACTAACAATTAACAGGTGAAAAACTATTTAGATGAGATTCCGCTAAGCGTCAGTGCATGTGATTGCAAAGTACATTTGTATTCACATAGATGGATATAACATAGTTTTTGCTTGGGTTCCCATCCATGTGGGCATTCGAGGCAACAAAATGGTTGATGAACTTGCCAAGAGTACCACAAAGAAAGAGTCGAGCAGATTGTCTATTCCTCACACTGACCTGAAACCCAAAACCCAGGTTTATGTCAAAGACCTCTGGCTAGAGAAATGGGACTCGCAGACGGATAACAAACTGTTTAAAATCCATCCAAGCCTGAAAGAGTTTTTACCATGTTCCCGAGGTGACCGTAAAGAAGAAACAGTTTTGTGCCATTTGCAAACAGGCCACTCGTTTTACACCCTTTCTTATCTTTTAAAAGGTTAAGAAGCTCTATGGTTATGTACCACTCACAGTGAAACATATCCTTTTAGAGGATTGGGACTTGCATGATGTGAGACATAAACATTTTACAACAGACTCCTGAAAACCTTGTTCAGAGATGTCCCACCTGATGTGATCTTTGAATTTCTGAGGGAGATTAACATTTTTCGTCTGATCCAAGATTTTACAGAGGAAAGATTTTTAACAACATTTCTGGTGTCTTTTTGGAAGGCGTGTTTTAAAGAGTTGTGTGAATGACGGTCTTTTTTATGACTTGTGAGTTAACTTCAATGCAGTGACGGCCCTGATATGGCCCTTTGCGGTCGGCTGGGCTATAAGCAACATTACCATTACACAGGTGTAGTAGTTCATCAGAAACATTCTTCACATTAAAATCTTTTCCCATTTCCAAGTTTCACTGATGTCTGTCCATTGTAAACACAACTTCTGTCAGAGTAAATGACAATGAAGAACACAACTGGATATTAAAGAAATAATGAACACAGAAATCTTAACTAAATGTTAGCAAACCGCCAAGAGAAACATGGACCACGTTTGTCCACGTTTCTCTTGGCGGTTCGCTAACATTTATCTAAGATTTGTTTAGATTTCCGCCTGCAGTCGTCTCACTTTGCAACTAGAACACAGAAATGTTTTAGATGCCTTCTAAAGGACTTGCAAACAAATTATGAACACATCCAAATACTCTTCTAAGGCACAAACTGCTTTTTTTTTTCTTTTTTTTTTTACATGCCTTCAGAGTGCTGCATGCATTATTCAAGCTACAAATCTAGCTTGTTTGGGGGGTTGACACTACGACCTGATCTTGTGGTGTATGTGGGCTGAGATGGTATGGGTTGAGAAGATGTGGGTTGAGAAGATGTATGAGTGGGCTGAGATGTCTGGACTGAGGTGTTTCTAGCTGGCTTCAGTGGAAGTGGTGTTGAGAGAGAAAACTTTATTGCCCCCCCCCCCCCCCCCTCCTCTCACCCCAAATCTTACAGTGTGCCCTTCCTAAGCCATCTCACGTAATCTAATATTTGCCACAAATACCTTGTGCAAATCTTATCAAGGCTTGAGTATTATGTCTGCACCTTGTGCCATTTCAGTGCCAACTGATCTTCTGTTCATGTCGTGTGTGTGTGTGTGTGTGTGTGTGTGTGTGTGAGTGTGAGTGTGTGTGTGAGTGGTGAGTGTGGTAAGTAAGAGAGAGAGAGAGAGAGTGAGAGAGAGAGTGAAATTTGCAGGAGTTACATCCAGTGTTAAAAAAAACAAAACCAATCAAAGATTCAAAATTGCTATGTTCTGGCTCGGCTCCTGGGAACCTTGAAACTGTAATCCCCATTTTAAAAAAAAAAAAAGGTTTTGTTAATGAACACATTTTTTTTTAATCTTGTGGTTTGAGAGAGATCATCTTTGACAGGTTCCATTGTGCAGGTCTCATGAAAGGACCAAAAACAAAGCAAGCATTTTCTTGGATGAAATATTACCCTCCCCCTTTCTTTTCAACCATTATTAGGATTTTGTTTATAAAAAAAAAAAAAAGGAAGAAGAAAACACCGTGAATGTAACGAATATATGTCCTTTCAGTTTCCCTTTTTCATTTCTTACAGCTGAAAGGAGTTTACCAAACACACAATTCATCACAATTTGTTTTCAAAATGTTTTAATTAATGGAGTTTGGTCAACATGCATGCATTAATGTACAGTACAAGTAGACAGGACAAAGTGAAATACAAATATATATATATATATATAAGCTTTGATTCTCATTCCAACACAGACAGATTCATTGAAGTAAAAGTTGTTATCATGCCATATTCTAATACCAAATTATTTGCAGAAATTATCACGAACAGTTAAAAAAAAAAAAGTTTTAAACTGCATGTACATATATAAAATCGAGGTCATGTCTGTTCTTGTTATTTTAAAACAAAGAACTGATTAACACAGTGCAAAAGATCGTTATTTAAAAACCACAAAAGATAAAAAGTACTTTCAGTTCTGAGTTTAAAAAAAAAAAAAAAAAAAACAGAAAAAAACCCTACTGTATTTTGTTAACCATAGGAACGATGTGCGAAAGAATCAAGGCATGCATTGTATGAACAATCAATCTGAAAAGTATAGCTGCACAGTGAACATGGATTGCATGCAAGCAATGACAACATTACTACCCTTTTAAAATTGTATTGATTTATTTTTCTATTCATTTGTTTTGAGTAGGATCACAGAAAGAAAATCCCCATCATTCAACTTTTAAAACATCCTGATTCTGACAATGCTATATAGGCAAAACTGCTTTGGTTATGGTGCCTTATGAATAACCAAACTTGCATGTTTGATTCTTGGCATGCAACCATGCCAGAGTTAATTGTAACAGAAACTGAACTGTTCTACTGGTGTAGTCAATCTGCTGATAGAACAAAATCATAGGCTGGTGTTTGCCAGTTCTGTTCACTTTAAAACACTTTCACTGCAAAATCTGCTGAAGAAAGACATAAAAACCATTATCACAGATAAAAATCCTCATGACGACTCTACACACACATAACACGTTCCCCACTGTTCAAAATGCTTTCAGTTGAAAAAGTAAAAGAAAAAATCAATCCTTGAGTGACTGTGTGATACTCCTGGTGGTGTATGTTTACAACAGATAAATCTGTTTGCAGGGTAAAAAAAAAAAAAACAAGCAAAAGGCACAACAGATGCAAATAATCCATTCCCTGGAATGTAACAGTACTGCATCTGAGTGTTGCTGTTCAAATAGCGCCTTAATCATAAATAACTTTATTGGTAAAGAAAACAACAACAAATAAAATCAACTTCAATAAAAATAAAGACTGAACACTAACCACAAACAAAACACACAGAGAGAGACAGACAAACAGACAGACCGACCGACCGAGACAGAGAGAGACACACATCGAGAGAATGGAGAGCTAGGGGCAAAAAATGAATTGGGAAAACCACAAGCCTCAAGTCATTATTTGTACCCCAGCCGACCAGACGCCATATCAGGGCAGCTGCAGCAGGGAACCAAAGCAGAGAGAAGACAAGTGCTCATCGTTCAACATCATCTTTGGACAGACAAATCAGCAGAGTGCTCATCGTTCAACATCGTCTTTGGACAGACAAATTGGCAGAGTGCTCATCATGTACAGTACCTTTTGTCGCATCACCAGACAATCCAGGTAAAACATTAAAGAAAAAACATTATTGCATTCTGTGTCTGCATATGACATTATTGTTGATAATTGACATGTTGAAAAGATAATTTACATGTTAAAGGGTTA
Source organism: Conus canariensis (assembly GCA_033310375.1). Classification (NCBI taxonomy): domain Eukaryota; kingdom Metazoa; phylum Mollusca; class Gastropoda; order Neogastropoda; family Conidae; genus Conus; species Conus canariensis. The sequence goes on from CM065740.1 coordinate 47,258,023, forward strand.
ATATTTTCCAAGAAGGCCCATCGGCGCCAAGCTTTGCGTTGCCAGTAAGAACAGGCGCCGAAGACAGGCAAAGCTTTGCAATATGGCGCACACATCAACAAAACTTGATGACACACAAAACAGACTTACTGTTAACAACAATCATGCACATCTTGCAAATGTACATCATTTCCTTTCCTTGGAAGGTGAGTATCTGAGTTAAAAAAAAAACAACAAAAAACAACCAAAGTTACATCTGTTTTGTTTTCTGTTTTTTTTCTTTTGTTGTTATTAACACTGGGAAGGATATCGATGGAAGGAGGGAGTTACATCTGCTTCATCCGTCTTGTCCTGTTTCTTACATCTTATCCTATGCAATTTAAAGTCATAAAATACAGTTACTGAACATTTTGATGTGGTTGCTAGAATTGCTGAAGCACCAACCAAAGTCTAGACTGGAAAATCACAGCAATTATATATACACAATTATGTCACAGCAATTATATAATTATGTCACAGTGTATGTCAGAGCGTAGGTAAATATCTTTGAATTTTGAATTTGTACAGTATCTGCAGAATCTGTCAGCAGAAAATGCTCGTGATTGCTGAAACTGGTACAACAGAAAAATACCAAGGTCGTGGAATCAGAGACATACAATAATCAAGGAGCAAACCGTTGAAAGAGTTAATGGGAGGTAAATCTTGTCTAGATGTAATGCAAAATGTTCGACGCAATTAAATTTGTAACCAGAAGGAATCTTTACTGAGAGGTCAATCTGGTACAGACAGGCAGAAAAATGTTCTACAGAAAAACTCAAGGTCAATCTGATGCTGACAGAGAGAAAAGTCCTCCTGAGTCCCTAAACAAGTTCATAAAGTGAAGGAACCTGTATTAGGAATATACTTTCAATTTCGACTTCATCTAATTTGACAAAGAGTAAAGAGAAAATCAATTTCTCAAAATGTGGTCACAAAACTTTTTGTCTAATCCAACACCGATATCACCTCAAAAGTGTGTTCTAAACCACACATATCTGATGCAAATTCACCTCTGTCTTGATAACGCATCCTCCACAATTCTCATCTTCTAAGGTGGCAACTGATTACAGAGTGGTCAATATACTGTATGAAAAAAAAAAAGAAAACAACAAAACAAAATTAAGCAGGCTTGCTTAATCAGATGACACTGAAAATCTTTCTACAATTCTGAAAGAGCAAACAATTTTCAAACCACTAGAAATTAAACATTTTTCGTTCAAACAACACTTCAATCCTATATAAAAGATCCACAAATTGTCTGAACACTAAAAAGCTAAACAAAATAGGTCAGAAATTATCTGTTGCATTCAAAAGATACACAAAAAAAAAGCCCAGACATTTTCTGCAGCACTGAAAACATAAACAAAACAGACCAAAAATGTATCTACTATATTGAAAAAATGCACAAAATGTCCCAGAAGTTTTCTTCAGTACTGAGTAGATAAAAAAGAGAGTCCCAGAAATTTTCTGCAAATAGAAGGTAAACAAAATGGCATAGAAATTGTGTGCAGCACTGCAAAAATGACAACAACAAAAACAGCCCTGAAATTGTCGCACTGATATGAAAAGTTAAACAAAAACAGAAATTGTAAGCAGGACTGAAAAGATACACAATAAGAAAAAAACATCAGCACACTGCCTAGAAAACTATGAATCACATCTCCATGCCAGGCAAAATATTCCATATAAATTGATCAACGCGCTAAGACAGCAAACCATCAAACAAAATCTGATCAGAAACAGGAGAGAGAAAGCTGGGGGAGAAGGGACAGTAAGTGTGCCAAGCAATCCTTTGCACAACACTCCAACACTGACAAACTTTCTCCAGTGTGCCAAGCAATCCTTTGCACAACACTCCAACACTGACAAACTTTCTCCAGTGTGCCAAGCAATCCTTTGCACAACACTCCAACACTGACAAACTTTCTCCAGTGTGCCAAGCAATCCTTTGCACAACACTCCAACACTGACAAACTTTCTATCACAAATCACAAAACTCGTGGGGCAATCGGGGAAGCCCACCTCTGCCAATGTTGAACTGATGCTAGATCCTCCTCCTGATCCCCATTTTACACAATTTTCTTTCTTTTTTTTTTTTATTTCTTGCTTTCTCTCTCTTCTCCCTCCTACAGCTCATTCCGGCTCTCAGATCACCCTGGCTTGTTCCTTTGCAGACCAGGTACCAGCAGTCCACAGGGAGCGGTCAACATCCAACCATCAGGAGGCGACCCACCAGAAGAGACACTGCACTGATGGCGAGTCACTTTGGTGGTGTTTAGTGATGCCTGTTCTGATCTGACATGTGCAGGACACCACGTACTAAGCCCCCTTCTGACGACAATAATAACTTTTGACAAGGAGCCAGTGTGAGCGACAAGGAGCCAGTGTGAGCGAGTATCCCCCTGTGAAGGGTGCCACCACGTTCATCCAGTGGCAATCTCCATGAACTTGCTGATACCAGAGCCTTTGACACCCAAGGGTACAGACGTGGAGGGGAAATCGAAACTGGTGTCATCATGAGAGTGGGATGTTTCAGACCTTGGGTTGACTGCTCCATGGCTGCTGTGCAGATTCTTAATTTAGTCTCTTTTTATGCCACATACATAGTATGTAGACAGAAGCAGGGCCCCAGCTTGTTGAACATCTTCCCTCACAGCATCTGCTGCTGATGTGGGCCTTGAAGACAGGCCCCCACTCCCACAGGAGGACCCATTCTGTCACATGCCCTGCCTGTCTGCTGGTCTGTCAGACCACCAGAACATTCCATCATCAGTCTGTAGCTCTATTTCACTCTAGTTTATTTGCTTCCAACCTGGCATTTAGTTCCACTCTAACAGAAAGCTTAAGAAAACTCTAAAAAGGATGGCTTCCAAGTGAAAAGGTGAGGCAGACTACTTCTAGAACTGACAGCTGTCTCTACTGTTCCTTCCCTTTAACTACAAAGGCAGTATAGTGACCTGAAATGTATAAACAGAGGTATGGAAGTATATAGCAACATTAAACCAAATACGTTTTACACTCATATTTTGAAACAGTCGCGGGGATCAGAAAGAATCTCCACCAAGCCAAACAAATCCATCTTCTCAAACATTCTGACAAAAAGAGGTCCAAAAGGAGTCCTCTTCAACTGAAACGATCTGACCTTTGAAATGCTAGAGAGTTAAGAAAGAGTCTGCTACAATCAAAACTATCAGGCCTCTCAAACATACTGACAAACTCCATCTCTTTCAAGACTATACTAAATTATCTGACTCGGTCACAAGACTTAACATGACAGTGATGTTGTTCGTCATGTGCATAAAATCTGGTCTCGGTCATATGGGCCAGTCATACTATAAGGTTATATTGGTTTGGGTCTATTCAACTCTGATTCAAAAGGATACATAGCCAATCAAAGCCTAATTCAGAGAGAGAACTGCTCTCCAATGCAAAAAGAACCAACAAAGATCTGGCAAAATGGCCGGTGGAGATTGGAGACTGCCAAATCCACAGGTACTTTGCTTAACCTGAGCTGTTTCACTGGCACAGATCTCTTTGGGAATTATACCCCTGATACTACAAAGATGCCAATGTGTGACAAAAATACTACACATTGATACAGAACATCTTGAGCACTTTGAGCTTAAGTTGGATGGCAAGTTTCAAAGCCTCTACAAGACTGAGAAGTATGCTAGACCAGCGAGCAGCTTCTGGGAATCCTGCTTCCTCACCATAGAAGTTGGAGCAAGGGGATTTGGAGACTCATCAGCCTATGGCCTAATGAAACAGCTCGGGATTTCAGGTAAGAAGAGGACCAGAACACTGAAGGCAATGGCAGAGGCAGCTTAAAAGAGTTCAAACTGAATCTGGTCAAGGAAGAACAAAAGTGAACTTCATAAGGATTAAATTTCCCAACTTAGAACAGGTGTCCTGTTAACAGTGGGGTAAGACATCCATCTAAAAAGGCACGCCTTGAGATGCCCACCCATCCAAAAGTTGCGGGTTCGAAGCCCAGCAGCACCTGGGGAAACGTTGGCAGTAGAGGGGCATCTGTGAGTCATGACCTGGATGCAGCCCAGCCCCCTTAGAGTGTAAGGAGTTCAGGGCCGAAACACTTGTCTGAGGGGGGTTTCCTCTCTGAAGACCTGCTGCTGTCAAGCTTTTCCTTGAGTTTCTTCCTACTTCACATGTTGGGAATGAATAATATGAGCCTTCACCTGGCGTTATTTTTCATGGTGACCAATGAAGGCCAATGCTGTGAAACCTGTATAGAGCAGGAAAGCATTCTGCACAACTTGCCAACCGGACAGCACCAACTCAAAATGACTGGATTGAGTCACATGACCAGACCAAACAGTGTAGCATGGCCTGACATGCAGACATTCTTCAGACTGAATTAAAGCTGTCAAGGTCACTATCGACAGACAGCGAAGTGTCAGATTAAAGCCTCCCACCAAGGAAAGCAAAAATCACAAAATTCTTGAAGGTTTGCAGTAAATACCCCACCTCCGTTCCCCTACCACCTCCACCACCCTTTACCACAAAAGATGTTGACATCTGCTTTCAAAGTGGTGCGATCTGACACAGATCTGAGCATCCAGTGGTGTATCATCCGCTTTTCTGTCCAACTCCAACCAGATCTATTTGTTCACTCACCTCTTTTTTTTCCTTTCGCACAATCTTGCCAATAGAAGATGTCAGGGCATGAATCATATTGTCTCCAACCGGGCGGACAAAATGGTGATTCCAACGATACTTTGTGATGGCAGTGGTATCTCCAAGCACACCTAACATGCAACCAATGCTCCACAGATTCAAATCCACTTTCTTCTGATTTTTTCTTCCACTGATTTTTTTTATTTACAGATTCTCATTCTCACTTTTTACTGAAATTCATGGACATGTGGGAGCCTTTCAAATCTGAAACTTGGTGACATTTCATTATAAGAAAAAAGCACACATAAAATTTATTTGGCTCTAAATCATAAAATTGTGTGTAAAAACCTGGCAATGAGGAAGCATAGTTTACTGTGCATGTATCTGTTTCTTATGCAGGTAAATTGTGTGTAAAAACCTGGCAATGAGGAAGCATAGTTTACTGTGCATGTATCCGTTTCTTATGCAGGTAAATTGTGTGTAAAAATCTGGCAATGAGGAAGCATAGTTTACTGTGCATGTATCTGTTTCTTATGCAGGTAAATTGTGTGTAAAAACCTGGCAATGAGGAAGCATAGTTTACTGTGCATGTATCTGTTTCTTATGCAGGTAAATTGTGTGTAAAAATCTGGCAATGAGGAAGCATAGTTTACTGTGCATGTATCTGTTTCTTATGCAGGTAAATTGTGTGTAAAAATCTGGCAATGAGGAAGCATAGTTTACTGTGCATGTATCTGTTTCTTATGCAGGTAAATTGTGTGTAAAAATCTGGCAATGAGGAAGCATAGTTTACTGTGCATGTATCTGTTTCTTATGCAGGTATCCGTTTTCGCGTCGTGAATATTCATCACTGATCATCGTAATCACCTAATAACATTCCATAAATCCAGAACCCATCCATACCCTAGAAGAAGACTAGACTGCACACTTCAGTTCACCTCACCACACCACTACCTCAATTTAAAGCCCACTCTAAACAGCTTTCTCAGCCATCGCTATCAACTCAGCAGTCACCATCAAGTTGAATGGACAATCACCGTCCTCTGTCACTCATGGTCATGCTCTACACCTGCTGTGAAATATTTTTGGAACTTTTATAAATCACCTATTACCTATCCCCGGAGTCTTGAAGACCGTTGTGGCGCCACAGAAGACTGTAGAGCAGAACTGAAAAACTTTGCAAATGGAAATACTTTTTGCAAATGCTGTCCTCAAATGGCACAACTTAACTGCAAGCTTCCCTTTAAAGCCGTATGGGAACTAAATATAGGACCATCCATAATGGGCTGAACAGAACGGATCACTAGATAACTGATAATGGTGAACAGGTGGAACAGGGTGAATTTTCAACATCTTTCTGGAGAGAATCATGCAAGAGACCCTCGAAGAACACTACACCTCCATCAGCATTGGCGGCAGGCCGGTCTGCAACCTTCATTTCGCAGACGATATTGACCTCATGGGGGGCAGCAACACCGAGCTCCAGGATCTTACAAACAGACTTGTCACAAGATTAAGTGCCTATGGCATGGAGGTCAGCACAGAGAAGTCAAAGGTCATGGTCAACAGCACGACTAACAGCAGTGCCAACATAACCATGAATGGTGAGCCCCTGGAAGAAGTGACCAGCTTCAGGTACTTGGGAGCAACCCTGTCCAAAGATGGCACCTGCACAGCAGAAATCCGAATCAGGATCAACTCCGTATCAGCAGCGATGGCCAGACTGAACAGAGTCTGGAAGAGCAACATCCAATTCCACACAAAATTCCGGCTCTACAAGTTACTAGTGGTCTCCATCCTCTTATATGGTTGCGAGACATGGACACTGATGGCCAAAACAGAAAGAAGAATCCAGGCGTTTGAGACCAGGTGCCTGAGGAAACTACTCCGCATCTCCTACAAAGAACACAAGACCAATGATTATGTGCGGAACCTGGTCACTAACCTCGTTGGGCCTCACTTCTGGCAACCGTCAAACGACGGAAGATGGCATGGTTTGGCCACATCATTCGTCACAACACCCTCTCCAAAACCATCCTTCAAGGTACCGTTGAAGGAGGGCGCAGACGAGGACGGCAGAGAAAGAGCTGGTCCGACAATATAAAGGACTGGACCAAAATGACCATGCCTGATCTCCTCACGACAGCCACCAACAGAAGAGCCTGGAGAGAAACAGCGGCTGCCTCATCACGTCCCCCCAACGACCCCAGCGGTCAAGGGAATGACTGACTGACTGACAGTAAACAAAAGAGGAAAGGAAGGCAATTTGCAAACCAAACTTACAAAAGGCACCAGCAACATTCCATTCAACGTCAAAAGGAAAAAGTGAAAGCAAACAACAGACCAGCTAATGTCATTTTTCATGGGCTTTCAGTAAAACAAAGAAAGGAGCACACTCCTCAATACACAACCATTTTGTAAAGTCTCAAACAAGCTGAGGAGAGACAGACAGAGGACAACCATGCTGAAAATCACAACACCCCGAAACATCTACATTTGGGGGCATTTTTCTTTTTTGCATGTACAGGGAATTTCAAAATCAATATAAAAAAAAAGTCTGTCTATCCCAAACAGTCATCAGCCTTTTCTCTGCGCCTGCTTGGATCCTTTCTGGGGAATACTGATCCTGTTATGGCAAACCGTTTTTGTGAGCGTGCTTTTTCCTAAGCAACCTTCCTTAGCGTGATCATCCATACATAATTTGCATGGTTATGTTGTGGTATGTACTTTGTACCTCTGTTTCCATACCAATGCTGTTAGGATTTTTAACGAACGGCAGCACTTACAAGTTCACATGATCAGTGCTTCCAGTCATTATAATTATTGTTGTTATCGTAATTACTAGTGGGAATACAACTCGACAGAATTGCATGTCAGTATGCAGCTTAAACTCCACATTAAGTCAACAATGTGAGCATATGGTACATGAATTACGTACATACATCATTTATAGGGTGTTATCTGTCTTATTTCATCAGAATTCTTCAGCAACAGACTACACGATCTGTGCGGTACTTCAGCCCAAAATATCTGTGCTATTCGAGCATGAGGGGGTTGTTTTCCCAAACATTGTTGAGCAGAAATCTGGATCATGTTGTTTCTTTGTCAGTGCTGTTGTACTTTCATCATTTTACGGTGGAAGTCAAATCAAAGTTTGGATGGGGGCACTTGTCTTTCAACGTGAGGTCAATTGAGAAGAGGCAGACTGCAGCATCACCGAAAACAAACCCAAATACACATAAACACACAAAACAAAGCACAATGCAACGATTACACCATACACAATATGAAACAGACAAGTGAATGTTCAACAAATATGACTCTTGCAGTTGTCAGAAAAAAAAGACAGACATAAAAATGCACCAAAATATAGTTCTCAGGCAGCTGTCATCTCCGCTGCAAACAGCCATCCATGGATTTAGTTCTGTGCATCTTTATTCTGGTTACTGTACATTACATTATTACTAGGTCTGTACATGTATTACCTGACCAGTATATCTGCCACATGTGATGTCTGATCAAGACATATTTACTGAAATTTCGCTCGTCTGTCTATCAAAGAACCATTACTTTGCATCTATGCTTATGTTTTCTGTGTAGTTTGGTCTCAGTTTCCTCCCTTCTCTAGATGCCGCTGGATAAGCATTTTGAGCGTGCGGTTGGGGATGAGGTTCCTGTGCGGCAGCTTGGCGTTGGTCATGGGGCTGCGGTCGTTCCCCTTCTCCAGCCATGACACGATGGCGCTGCGGTCGTAGGTGTAACCGTCTGCAAAAAGGACCATTACCAATCTGGCATTTTGGCTTGAACTTTTGAAAGAGAGAGAGAGACAGACAGACAGACAGACAGACAGAGAGAAACAGAAAGAGAGAGTGAGAGTGTGTGTGTGTGTGTGTGTGTGTGTGTGTGTGTGTGTGTGTGTGTCTGTGTGTGTGTGTGTATGTGTGCGTTTGTGTGTGTGTATGCATGAGTGTGAGAGTGTGTGTGTGCATGTGTGTGTGCATGTGTGTGCGTGTATGAGAGTGTGTGTGTGTGTGTGGTGTGTGTGCACGCGCGCTCGCGCGCATATGTGAGTGCGTGTGAGGGTGTGTGCATCTGTGCCAGTGTCTTTCTTTTTCCATCTCTTCTTTTTTCATTCATCCCATAGCCATTTCATTCAATATTTTCACTTCAGTTTTACATCCAGTTTTCAAGTCTTATGGCATCTATCCTTGAAAAATTCATGCTGGGTTGTTCAACTGGTTTCTGAAAGATAAATCAAATACAATAACAAACCCACTGTATGTGCAAAGTTTGCATGGTTGGTAACCCTGAATGACTTTGCTTTTTTTTTTTGTCATGATCATGGTATCTGATTCACAGTTCAGTACCTGAGAAGCAAAATTATGTGAATTCTATGCAGTTGATGAGGTGAACACAACAATTTGCCAACTTCTCTGAAAGTTTGATAGTGGTAGCAGTGCACACACACACACAAATTTTCTGGCAGCAGATTTTCTTCAGGCAGACTGGTGCCAATAAAAAAAAATGCAATTCCAGTTCCTGGCATACCCATGTACACTCATATATGAATATCCCACAGAGATTGTCATGGACAAATCTTTTTTTACATGTGAAACCAAAAACACAGGATTTCAAAAACCAAACTGTTCATCATGATATGTATGCATATAAAGAATTTTGCATGTATATGACTTTAAAAGCAGGTATACATATAAGATTCGATGATTGAACTGTATACACAATGCCCGCAATTTCTGATTGAGATTGAATGTTTGTGTTGGGGATTTTGGTGAAGGAACAAGGGGGGGAGGGGGGGACATTGTCACAATATATGTGAGTGTTTTGTGTTACATGTGCATTTTTTGGTGGATCAGTCAGATTGTCAATTGACAAAAATTCATGCTCAGTTTGCTTGTATGCCAAGTGGATTCCCCAACACTATTTATGTAACAAGATTAAGAATTGTGAATTATGTGAGGTACATGAATGAATGTGTTTGGGAAAAAAAAAAAAAGGAGTGGAACTACCAAAATCACCTGATAAGAGTTACAATACAGATACGATACCTTATTAATCATTACTATTATTTTTTTTTTTTTTTTTAATGCTTCGAACAGGGGGCAGAGAATTCTCATATTCTGCATCTCCTGAAAGGCATGACTCCAACAGAGCGCATACAGGCTCTCCAACACACACCCACACCTTGGTCTATCCTGTCACACCACCCCAGTGCCACAGTCCACAGGGAGTGATAAACATCAAGTCATCAAGAGGCAACCCACCAGAGGACACACTGCACTTCTGCCAAATCATTTCTGCAGAGTTCTACAGCACCTGCTCTGATCCAGCATTCGCAGAACATCACCAGTCAAACCCCTTGCTGACGACAATTATTGCGAACTAGCAGAGCCGGATGAGAGAGCGTCCCGCTTTGGAAGGCACCACCACATCCATCCGATGACGTTCCCTATAAAGTTATTGATGTGAACAACTTTGACATGAAAACACCTCAAAAAACCTAACTGATATTTCTGAGAACTGAACTTTTTAGAGCATAGCAGGAAAACAAAGCTTGTCACACAGAAGCAGACAGACAGACAGACAGACAAACAGCACAACGAGTTTCTTACCCGCAGCGATAACAGGATCCCTCATGATTGTCATGGAGATGGGACAGAAGAATTCATCAGTATCTGGACCACAACACAGAGAAAGCCAAATTAGTTCACACTCATGGAAATGATTGCACTAAAACATACAGGATGAAAGGAGAAACAAAACTGAAAGAAAACCATATATTTTCATGTGCAAAAACCACACACATAAAAAAGGGAACAAACAATACACTCCACATTTCTATTTACATCATGACATCATGCTTCCTTTCATAGGCTAATAACACTGTTACATAAACAACAAAAATGCTCTCTCTGCCAGTTACGTAATAACCACATGCACGCCTCTCTAGTTGAAACGTTCATCCCAGAGATCTATTTCTGTCTTACATTTTGGTGTCAGTTCTTTTTTCAACCAACAGGTCACCTGCGCGTCCAAAACCAGCATCACTGGCATGAAGTAATATTCGAATGTCACTCGCATGACGCCTGACTGTGTATGTGTGATCAACAGTAGTTCCATATTTAACCATACACTATATATTTATTCATGTTTGCACCTCTGCACAGTAGAAATGGCTTTGAATGCTCTGACCTTGACAAAATGGAACTTTTGACATTTGTTAGTCTTTGCAGGTAATTTCATTGAACATGTGTGTTATCAATGTATAAAGCAGCTAGTGCCTGTGATCATAACTTCTAAGAAAATGACAATTTTGTAATATTCATTTACTGCTGAAAATGTGAATTGCAGATTTACAATTGATTGTGTGACATCTTCACACATGGGCTGGCTGGAAAGGTCTCAGCAGCATGTATCATTTCTCCATGTTCCATCATACTCATGCTTGTATTCACCGAGAAAATAGCAACGTTCAGGTTTACCACAAACAGACAGAAAGACATACTATCTCACACACACACACACACACACACACACACACACACACACACACACACACACACGTGCAGACGCACATGCACACACACACACACACACACACACACACACACACACACACACACACATACACTACGTTAAAATAAACTCATTTGCTACACATATATAATAATGGTCGCTCACTACCCTTCTACTGTGTAAAATCAGGAATCCACATACTTCCCCTACACAAGCCAGTTTTCAAAGGACCAAATGAAGCATCAGACGACTCATTCCCTTGCTGTGAGGAGTAAGAGGAGAAACGATCCTAACCTTTGGAGTCATTAGATACACTCTGCTTCTTTGGAATCACGCTGTCTTTGCTGTGCTCATCTCGACAGCGTAAGATCTTGCTCCGGTGACCCAAAGCAGCTGGGGAAAAAATACATCAATCATTACCACACAATCATTCATGTACACACACATATACCAAGTCACGCACTGACTGGCTGCCACCAGTCGGAGAAATCTTAGGTTATACTGACATTTAGCGTGATGAAAAGTCAGCTGTGGACAAAATCTTGGTTACACAGAAAGATGAAAAAAAAAAGGGAAAAAAATTCTTCCCCCACCCCCTTCCCTCCACAGCCCCTATAACCTCTTCACTCTCACTCGTTCACTCCATCTCTCTCCTGTCACTTGCTATCTCTTTATCTCTCCACTGTGTTCCTCCCAAAAGAGTCTTAAGTTTACAATTTAAATCAAACCCAATGAAAACTGTGTTAAAAAGCATACATGCGGCGTACATATTAAAACATATGTTCACGCACCCTTCACCGCGCCTGATCTTCTCTGCATCTCCTAGACCCCAACCCCCACCTTTACCCACTTCCCCTCACCCATGTACCTACACTCACAACTCTACACACACACACAGACAAATGCGCGCGCACACACACACACACACACACAAATGCAAACACACAAACACAAACACTGCACACACACACACATACTTGCATACACACTTTATCATCACAAATCATCCCTTTGATGCTCCGCATTATTCCCACTGTTACAGTTCAGTTGACTGAACATGGCTGAGCATTTGCACAATCTACCCTTACGAGGCACAGCCCTGATATGGCCCTTTGCGGTCGGCTGGGCTACAAGCAACATTATCTTACCCTTACGAGGTAAACCAGCTTTGTGGTGAAGTAGTTAGTGCTGTGGGCCAGAGGCTGGAGAGCTATGGGTTTGATTCCTATCCCAGACACACATCTGTACTATTTTTCTGCCCTGACTGGCTCCTACCCAAAGCTGTGGGCTCTACAGGCCGACTGGAATTCCTCAATCACTGTCCTTCTTCTTGATGGAGTCGCTGAGACTGTTGCAACAATTTCCTGACCAACACTGCAGGTGTCTGCATCTCTCGGTCCTGACTGACACAGGGATATATTATGACACTGAGCCTAAAGTACAGTCCTGTCATATAGTCTCAAAGCAGAATGGAACTCTACAGCATCACCTTCATCGTTCTGATCCAAAACGATCATCAAAAAAAAAAGAAAACCTTATATGACAGAACACATGTGCTAAGGATCTAAGTGAGAAGAAAGTAAGTGATACATAAAGTAACACACTAACAAACAAGGGAAACTTGTCAATAAAGATTCTGAATAGAGCCGCCCTCCCAACAAAGACTTGATTCTTTGGCAACACTCTTCCCCCTTTCTCTCTATACTAGATTAAACCTCCTAACAGTCTCACCTCTATGGAGATTCAGTTTTAAAGGGTTTCTGGGAGTTATCAACCAGTTGTTCTGTTGAGTTTTCGAGTCCACATGGAGTCTTGTTTCAGAAGGGCTGGGTGTTAAGACATGGCATTTTGAGCCAGCAGAGTTGGTTTTTCAGTGTGATGTGCATTAAATCAATGGAAAAATGTTTTAGAATGTTTTTTTTTTCTACCTTGAATGAAATGTGACGGGCAGAAACAAAATTGGATAGTAAAAGGAGGGCAGTCCATTTACTGTCCCAATGTAATAAGCCAGCTATCCTTGACTATTGAATTTTGTCTGAAATATGTTTGAACTGAAGCCACAGCTCAGAGATCCAAAATGTAGTGAGTCTGGATCCATGTTTAGATCCTTCTGAGCCTAAGGGAGAGAATACAATGCTCTGATGTATACATAAGCAACACATGTGCAGACCCATAAAAATCCACCTGCGGCCACTACCAGATTTTCATATATCAGATTTTGTACAGGAAGAGGTGGTATGGATAGAGAGGAGGAGGCGGGGGGGGTGGGGGGGGGGGGGGTAACTTTTGAAAAACAGAACCCTAGATTCAGGAGCTTGTCTAGAAAATTAACTAGCAAGTTGAATAGACATAGAGGCCCAAAGTCAAACTGTTAAAGCGCTTGTGGTAGAGCTGTCAGTTGTGAGTTTGAAGCACTTGTTGGATCAGATTCATACGACTTGAAAATCTCTGTCCACCCATCAGTAAATAGGTACCGGATTCAAATCAGGGATAAGGCAGCGGAGGGAGAAAGATGGGCCTTGCCTTACATAAAGCCTTGCCCTGGACATGGTATGCCTCCACCAGTTCACAGCCCCTATAGCCATTAAGGTATGGGACTTTCACCTTTAACCTGTGAGTCTGGTACATGTTATGTCCCAACAATGTGATGCAGGTTCAGCGAGGATTTCTGCTGTACTCACGAAAGGAAAAACTTGACTCCACAAGAGAGACTCTCAAGACCCATCACTACACTGATCCATCTCACCCACTTACCGACGCCCAGAGAGGTATGCAGGTCTGAAGCATTCAAAGAAAACAGCTCCGTGCCGTCGATGGCGTTCCTTCTGAAGCTGTCTTGATACTGACTGAGGCCCAGCACTCCTAACCACTGTACCACCTCCTCCACTGTCCACTGCCTTGAAGGGGTGGTGGAGAGCATGTTCAATGGTGGTGCAGTTGGTGTGGCGGGCTGTCTCTCCCCTGCAGACACTATCATTTTGTTAGGATTCAACTGTCAGGTGCTGTAACACCCTCTGCCCTATAGTGCAGTCCAGTGACTGTGGACATTCAGCCCCAATCATAAAAGTTATTGCGACAAAGTTCAGTTTCAGTTAGCCAATCGTACCTAGTCAAACACAGACATACATTATTACACAGCCTTTCTGTACAACAGGACTGTCAACATTTCAAAAATAAAGTTCCCCTCACTTCTCATCAACAACTGACGATGGTTTCAATCTTCAATATCATGTAAAGAAAAAAAGAAAGAAACTGAAAGAAAAACAAGGAGTAATATCAACACACATAGTTCAAGCCACATTTTTGGAAAGAACACTCACAACACTTTCACACACACACACACACACACACACACACACACACACACACACACGCGTGCACACACACACACGCACACACACACACACACACACGCTTTAACTTAACTAGTCCACATATACATATACGGCAATGGCCAAATAAATTCTGTCAGATATATCTTCACACCACACCATGGCAAGCACCACTTTTGGCCGACTTACCTTCTTTTATGTCAAAATACACTAGATACAGCGGATCATACTGCATTTGTACAACAACAACAACAACAAAAATTCATAAGCAAATAATCAAACACAAATAATCCTATCTGGTGTAATTAGGAATCTGAACATTTGGGTCAAAAACAGACATATAAAAGCTGCAATCTTTATGTGTTTTTGATTCTTTACCACAGACTTTCATATCATGTTCTTCAATTTTGTACTTGTTCTTTAGTTCACTTATAAAGCAAAAAATATGTGAAATTATACTGTTCATTTTGCACTTCAAGATATACTGTTTAGCAAACAGGATAATAAAGTCTGTCACAGAATCAGTCTTAGAACTATAATCCACACAAAACAAAAATTTCAGTGAACTTCATGTTAGAAGACAGTCTACATTTTTACTGTCATGGGTTTTTAAGGTCTTGTCCAGAACTTGTTTACGAATAAACATCTGTATGTTTAGTACGATCCCTTTCTTCTGTGCTGAAGTTGCTGTGGTCGTTACTTACAATTCCAGTTTCTTTGAGGACTATGTTTATGGTAATAATTCTGTGTATGAGGGCTGATATTCTGCCCCAAAGTCATATTAGATCAAGACTGGTCAGCCTCACATTGGGCTTGAGAGGGAGTCACAGTACAGAGTTAATTCATGCAGTGAAGTATGTTAGTGATTTCCATTCAGACAATGTCAAGGAAGGAGTCTTGATAAAGAGAGGTCAAAATAGAGAGGTTCCACCACATTTTGTGGAAGGCAGTGAGAAGGTTGAGGGCCTGAAACATCAGAATTTCCATATGGTTCTAGAGCATTCACATTTCTGCGATGATACTCTGGAATTCGCTATCTTTCCATCTACGTCATGCCCCTTCCTTCCTGACTTTCAAGTCGGCATTGAAAACTTACTTGTTTGAACACTAGATGCAGAATACCACCTCAAAATTACTAAATTACTACATGTCACTTGCACACTTTGCTCATGTACGAATGAGCTGTGCACTGTGTTATATAGTGTATGTGTCTGTGTATGCGACACTGTGTGCCAGTGTGAGTGTGTGTGTGCTGTGTGCTTGTGCGTGCGTGTGTGCATGTGTATGTGTGTGTGTGTGTGTATGTGTGTGTGTGTACCAGTGTGAGTGTGTGTGTGCTTGTGCATGCGTGTGTGCATGTGTGTGTGTGTGTGTGTGTGTGTGTGTGTGTGTGTGTGTGTGTGTGTGTGTGTGTGTGTGTGTGAGTGAGTGAGTGCACGCATATGGTTATGACTCGTCAATGCAGAATTGTGCATGCATGCATGCATGCGTGCGTGCATACATGTGTGCGTGCTTGCGAGCGTGTGTGTGTGTGTAAGTGTGTGTGTGTCCTGCATATGTTTTAGAGGTTGATTTGTTCAAACTTGTACAGCGCCCTGTAACCTACATTGTTAGGATGGGCGCTGCAGAAGTTGTCCTCATTATTATCACTACATGTCCAGAATCTGTCATCAATTCCCTTCTTGCTGCAAGACCTACCTCACAGTGTTTTTTCCTTCAGAATTCTATTCAGTCCACACTTCCAGTTCATTCCTAGGGCCTCACCATTCTGTGTGGCAGCGGAAGTGTGGCTGGAAACACCTTTGGCGGAAAACGACCAGCTGACCCTTTCTCCCCTGCTTGCTTTTGGCACCGGCACCGCCTCCTCTGTGTCTGCTGTGAGCAGAAAAAACGACAAACTTTTCATGAATGTGCTGCTCCTGAGGAGATCCCTCTTACCATTTTCTCTCCACATCCATGCCGGAGTAACATGCCAGGGGCCAGAACAGCTCAGTTGGTAGAGCACCGGACTCGTAATCTTGGGGTTGTGGGTTCGCATCTCCGCCGGGCCGTTTCGGTACAGGGGGATTTTACCCTTGGATTTAACACTGGTTCCGACTCCACTCCCAATACAGTCCTTCGAATGAGACTATAAACCAAGGTTCCGTGTGTGAACGCATGCACAACATCTTGCATGCACGTAAAATCCATTCACCAACTTTCGGAAGAGAAGGCCAGTTTGGCCGTTGGTATGGATGACATGTTACACATAGCATGCACCTTCCCCGAAGTTGGAGTATGGCTGCCTTAATGGCGGGATAAAAAAAAATGGTCATACACACAAAAATGTCAGAATAATAAACATGATGACTGTGGACACTAAAAGAAAGAAGAAGATCCCTGGGCCAGGACCACATCACAGTTGCTGACAACAGCAAATTAATGAATACCACCACTGGACAGATATTCTCTTTTTTTTTCTTCTTTTCTTTTTAATGCTGATTGATGAGAATGAGGCTGATGAAGATGATGCTATGGATTTCCATCCTCTTCTGAGACTGCATGACAGGGCTGTACTCCGCACTTACTGTCATAATGTATCCTGGCGTCAACCAGGCCTGAGAGATACAGACACCTGCAGTGTTGGTCAGTGAATTTGAGCAACACTCTCACAGACATATCCACTTAGTCTATGAAACTTGACTGTGTGATACCAGTCTTCCCAACTGAGCCTGTAGCAAACTCAACTCTGGGAAGGAGCCGGTTGGGGCAGAAAAATTCCACATGGCTCTGATGGGAATCAAACCCATAACCTCCCAGCCGAGAGTCTGCAACATCAACCACTTTCCCATGGACAGATATGGTGGCATGCTGCAGAGGGGGACAGCCTGCTCACGCTGGCTGTGAGCAATCATGCTTGTCAGTGGGTGACTTCAGGGCTGTGTCCTGCCCCTGCCGGATTAGAAGAGGCACCACTGAACATCACCCCAGTGACTCAGCAGCAGACTGCTCCCTGTGGGGTATGATGTGCTGGGGCTGGGGTGTGGCTGATATAGAAGAGCTGGAATCAGCGAGACTGGAGTAATGCCAGAGAAAAGGGGCAAGGGTGGGAGAGGGCGGTGGGGTGGGCTGGGTGGAGACACCAAAGATGAGAAGAAAAAACGCACAATAAACATCATCTTTGAATTAATGGCAGTAAACTGCAGAAGTGACCAATACACCAGTTGATGAATCCCCAAACTTGCTTCTTCAAATTCTGTTTGTAAACAGCCGGCCTGCCCACGGCACCTCTACCTCGTCGTGCATGACCAGACGGCTGTCAAGATTCCAGATCAACAAGGGGCTTGGCTTAGAACTGAGAACCAGGAGGAAGCAGAAGGAGGGAGGGCTGAGGGCATGTGCTTCACAAAACTGGAGGAGGGATTACGGGGAGGTAGAGCATATGAAAGAGAGGTGGTGGGCATCAGAGGTTTGGTGCTGGTTGGAAATACACCCCCCCCCCCCCCCCCCCCGACTCCTCAGAGAATCTACACACTGATCAGCAATGGCCCAAACCAGCCTTTGTTTATGACTTGACCATGTCTTTGGAACAGATAAAAACACAGATCCCAAAAAAAAAAATAAATAAATTTCACTGCGTGGTTCCCCTATTCTCATCTGAATCTGTATCAGACTCAAAATCACTGACAAAACTCCGGCCAGTGTCAAAATATCGCACTTGATACATAGACAGAGCTGCCAACCTATGGAGAGACTTGGGAGGAATCATTTTGAAAATTGAGAGGAATTACTGACTGTTAAGAGGAATATATTGATACCACCCCTAAAACAAAAGAATGACATTCCAGACATTTTACTTTCATGGAATCACTGTCTCAGCCAATACATTGTTGCTCTTTTACATTTTTGAAGCACACTGTCACTAAGCTTCATCCTATGACTTGGCTCATTTTTGCACGCTAGAATCATCAGTGCCTCTGTGGCGTCTGACCCAAGGAGGGACGAACACCTGTAAGGTTCTTCCTGACAAGGCTGAACACGTTCACAGGCTGAATTGCTGACAGCAGAAAGCAACCTGAATCTGCATTCTGTTCTAATTTCTTTCTCCTCTTTTCCGTCTCAGGGTTAATCGGTCCAGCAGGTCGCACTGACATGACGGTGGCGGAAGAAGCTGACCTGGAAGTAAGTTTCCAAACAGCTCTTTGGCTATACATACACCAGAAGTACAAACCCTGCCAAAAACAAACTTCTTTGGCTATACACACACCAGAACTGCAAACCCTGCCAAAAACAAACTTTTTTTTTCGGCGAGCAGAATTTGTTGACATCAAGCGGAACAGCATAGTGACGTGCATTTGAGCATAACAAATTCCACTGAAAGCGGGATGGCTGGCAGCTCTGCATAGAACACATCGGACTCCCACCGAGGAAAAGCAAAAACATCACTGAAATTCTGGATGACTGGTGATCCATTTGTCTGTACAGCTTTAGTCAGTTACTTCGACTTTCACAGCCTTCAGTCCCTGCAAAAGGTCAGAGCATTACATTAATTTCCCTTCAACTAGTTTCAAAATGGAGTGACTGACGGCGGAGAACGAAGCAAAATTTAGAAAGAGAGGGTGTTAGTTACCGCCAATGACATTGACAAACAAAGCACATGACAAGACACGATGCATTTCAACCACTTGGGTCTTCTTCAGGCGAAAAAATAAATCACATTTAACATTTAAGACAGTACAAACAAAGAACGAAAATGACTCATCTGTTGTTAGTCCATGTGGTGGGGAGAATAGCCGCTAGGCGGAAATGACAAGGGGGATTATGGGAGAGGAAAAGGAGGGGGGGGGGGTTTGTGGGG
>CM065740.1:47284878-47322378 GCA_033310375.1 Conus canariensis
GAAAGGGAGACCTTGGTCAAACAAGCAAATAAAGATTTTCTGAAGAAAGAGGACGCTTCTTGTCTACAGCATATTGCGTTTCTCTTTAACAACTGATCTGTTTCTATTTCGGTAATTCGATGTGCTTTCCTTATTCTTGACGGTGGTCGATATCTTAAAATTTTTTGTTTGTTTTCTTTATTTGTCTTTTTTGTTTGATCAATACTACTGGGCCAAGCATAATACTGGAGTCTGCTTGTGGGCAATATGCATGAGAAAACTAAATACTTTCCCATGGGCATGAAGGCTGTCCATGTTAGGAGCTCAGTATGGCTGACAACACTCTCCACACAATCCCTGCCTCACAACACAACAGCTGAAGGCAGGCCTCAGGGTCCAGCTGATGACACCCGACACACATCAAAGCCTCAGACCCCGGCAAACCCAGCATGACAGGACTCACACATGATGCGACTGGTGTCGGTCAGCTTCCAGATTTTGACAGTGCGGTCCATGGAGCCCGTGGCCAGCAGACTGCCGTCCATGGAGAAGGCACAGCATGTCAGGAACCTGCACACACCCCCACACACCGGTCAGCTCACCCTTCGATATTCCTCCCTCTTATCTGTAACTTTCAAAACTTTTCTGTCTGATGTGCAGTCTCTGTTTTACCTGTCATGCTCAAAATATTTCATTTTCTTCTTTAGATTTGTTAAAATACTTCATTCACTTTTCTCTAGAATTACATCTCTCGTTTTCTTCTTTGGATTTCTTAAATACTCCATTCAGTTCTCTCTAGAATTATATCTCTCATTTTCTTCTGTGGATTTCTTGAATACTCCATTCAATTCTCTCTAGAATTAAGTCTCTCATGTTCTTCTCTGGATTTCTTAAACATTCCGTTCATTTCTCTCTGGAATTATATCTCTCATTTTCTTCTTTGGATTTCCTAAATACTCCATTCCATTCCCTCTAGAATTATATCTCAAAATTGCTCCTGACTTTCCTGTTTTTAAGTTTTGCCATCTTCAACCATCACTCCTGAACCGCAGCCGAATCTGGGATCAGAGGTAAAATGCTTGGTAAATTATGTATGGTATAAACAGGTTCTTGGAAATGCATAGACCTCCAACCAAGACATATTTAAAAAACATAAAAAGAAGCAAAAAAGTCTGTGTGTACGTGAAAAGAAATCCATTTCCCTGACAATGGAAGCATTGGCAAGTATGTACTGGAAGGAGTTACTTCCCATATACTTTCTTGCAGTGTGAGTTGGAAAATACAAAATGTCAACATTTGTATTACTGAACAGTTTTACTATTCCATTAGAATGTATGACCACATACAACAGTTTTACTATTCCATTACAACATATAACCACATAAAACAGTTTTATTATTCTATTACAACACATAACCACATAGTCATCAATTTGTAATACAGTAATTTTACAATATTCGTGTTCAGCAGGAAATTTGTAATAACCTTGCAAAACAGATCCCGGATCCAAACCAACAATAACCCTGAACATTCAATGGGTTTCTTCACAGGCTACACAATCCATCACTCCACCAAGTTTTGTAATGATCAGTTCATTTGTGTGTGAGTAATTGTTCCCACAAACAGCCACAGACATGAGTGAAAATGCAACCTCCTTGGCACACATCATATCTATAACGGCAGGGCTTATAATGGTCCTGGCTGAAAACATGGGGAGAAGTTGCATGGTGTGATAAAATGGTGAAGCCATGAGTGCACGGATGCACCCCTCTAACAGAGACCAGGGGCATTCGACTAACATCTGAGCAATATTGTGCATTCTAGGTCTAATTCTGAGAGCTTCAAAGACTGGCAGAGATGGCATTTTTCACATGACAATTCACACACGCACCCACACACACACAAAGCCTCTTACTGTCTTCTGGCAGCATCCCCTGTTCATGTGGCTGTCAAAAGCCACAATACCCTTCATCCCTGAACCCAGTATGACAAATTACGTCCTGCTAGCACCACCTACACAATCCATGTCTGGCACTGCAATCGTTCCAGAACAGTTCAATAACCTCTCCTCCTTCATCTAACTACATTTCCAACAATTTTTCACTGTAGTCAAAATTCACCCCCATGTTCATGATCAACTGTCTTCCCAAACAGGTTGTTTAGCTTTTCCTGTATTTCTGAGGAATGAAATTAAATAAAAATGCACACAAGTGGTGATAAATTTTTGATGAATGTCTCCTTAATTTTTTTTTCATTCTAGGTGGAAATCGATGTTCTTTTTCAGCTGAAAATTTTCATCCAAAGTGCGAACAATTTTCAGCTTTAAGACAAGGTATTTCCATCATGCCATCTGAGGCCACAAAGCATTTTACAATAAGAAACAGATACAAAATGCAACAAAGCGCATGCCTTTTGCTACATGAATCCCACACACCCCTTTCTTCATCCTCTCTCCCCATGCATATGTGTCAATCTTTCTTTCCCCTTTTCTCCCCCCTTCCCTACACATACACACTCGCCTTCAGGAAGACTGGCGCCAGATTTCTGGTGGGACAAGCCAGGGTGTAGTTACTGACAGGATGTCAGAGTGAGTGGCAAGCAACAGGGGGGTGGGCTGGGGGGGGGGGGGGGGGGTGTAATGTCACTGACGTAGTATAGAAAATCATAAGAGGAAAAGACCTGAAAAGGTCCCTATAATATTTCATAAAAACCTAAAACTAAACTGTTTATGCTCAAGCATAATTTCACAGGTAAAAATTCATTAAAAATTGTCTTTAGCAGTCATACGCAATTATCGCTGAAGTCCGTAGAGTTTCTAAATCTACATCGCATCACCTTCTGCTCTTCTGCTTCTGTTCTCCTCCATTCAGTGGCCATACAAGGTGTCTCCTCCTGCTCGGTGGTATCACAAACTGTAATCCTGTCCATCCTTTCCTTCTGACGACAAGTTGTCTTTATGAACTGGCACATGACAGAGCTCTCCCATCAGTCCCAGACTCAGCTGAAGTCAATAAAACTCACAGATCACCATATCCAACACTGTGTTTGTACACTACTACTTTCCATACCAGTGCTTTACACTGATCTTCTCAAAGTCACCTACACACCTGTTTACCCCGAGTCATTTCCTTTCAGGAATCACACCGTCTACAGTTAGGGGAAGTCAGCCAGAGCGAACGAAGAAATACCGAGATAGGTTGAGGAACAGGATTTATCTCCCTTCTCCTTGTGTTTAGTTTTCTCTTTATTTGTTTGTTATTGTTGTTGATTGGGGGCATTCTCCCCGCCACAAAGCTGAAATATGGCACTGGTTTGGAAATGCTAGTGTGTGAAGAAAGGAGCTGAAATGGCTTTGAAGCTATGAAAAGTACCATGTGACGGAATGATGACATTTATTGAAATATGTGGACTTAAAAGGTTTGTTGAGACAAATTCAATTCAAGACCCATAATTCCTTTGAAGGCTGCCACAAACTCTGCATCCAGCTCTAGCAGTTCACTGGGAGCTGTCAATACTTGGTCACAGTAAAGCTACCTGCTGGAGGAGACCTATCACTGCTGCTGAGTCACATTAGTGGTGTTCAAAGATTTCTGTTCTTGTGTGAACCCCTTATTGACAAAACAAAACAACAACAACAAAAAATTGATAGAAATGTAAAATTTACTCATGTAAACCTGCTTTCAGTTGTGTCTACCTCAACAGGCAGCCCGTCATGTAAACCAAAGCGTGGCTTGTAAAATGCTTTGAGCTTGGTCTCTAACCGAGGATAGGCGCTACATAGGTACTCTCCATAATAACAACTGGACTCCATTGAGTATAATTTGGTAAGCGGCTAGGAAAATACTGTCATAGCCTTCAGGTGTTAAGATAAGCAACAAGCTACAACTCGGGGGGCGGGGGGGGGGGGGGGTTTACCTGTCGTGGCACGCCTCTATGGAGAATAAGGCCACTCCTTTCAGCTGTTGTGGAAAAGAAACAAAAAAATTTGTTAACACAAAGAACACGCTTGCACACAAATCTGCTCAAATACACACACCTGTGTGAACCTGTATGCAAACACAAACAAACACACATGCTCGCATGCAAACACCAAAGGAAAATGAATAATGGAATACAGGCCTGGTGGTAAGAAACTGGGGAGAGCTGCACAGTAGGTCTTCAGAGGACTCCCATGCAAGAGTTACAGCCCTTAGTTCTTTACAATCTATGGGGCAGGGCTGCATACAGGTCATGGCTTCCGTTTGCCCTTCTACTCTTCGCCCTGACTTCCACCCCCACCTTCCCTGACTGGAGTTGAACTTACACCTCCAGGATGATCAAAAGTCTCAAGGTCAGGTAACCCTGAAACAGCCTTTTAAATACTTGGCTATCAGGCAAAGTTGGGAAATAAAAGCCGTATGAAATTCACTTTTGTTCCTTGTTGACCAGATCCTGACGGAACTCTTTCCAGATGCCTCTGCCATAACCCTCTGGGTTCTGGTCCTCCTCTTCTTCCCCAACATCTAGAACTGTGTCATGAAATCTGGGCAGATGAGCCTATCACCACCACCCCCCCCCCCCCACCACCACCCCCCTCCCTCCCCCTTGTGCCCACCTCTATGGTGAGGGCTCTGGTTTGGAAGCCGGATTCCCTCAAACTGCTGGCAAGATGGCTTACTTCTCAGTCTTGTAGATGCCAGATTCTTCTGTTCTATTTCATATGTCACAATGAGTTCTTTTGCAATCATTTGTCTTGACCGACACGGCTGGAGTACTACATCTAGTCTAATGCAATTCTTGCTGATGATTTCTGAATACTTTTTTCTTATTTTCACTGCAGGTCAGTTGTGTACTCCTTGTCAGACATCCACTCCGTCTAATAACCCCCCCCCCCCCCCCCCCCATGCTCTCCATGTCAACAGCTAGATCTGAAGGCAGACAATCAACCCACAGTATCTCCAGCAAACCATCTTTTTTTCAACTTACACTGAAGAACATTTTACCGCACTACAGATAAATGAATAGTTTTAACAGCATTATTTGCATAAAGCATTTTTTGTGTACATCTTATCTTCCAGTTCTCCCCTCCTCAACCCCCCTTTCCCCTTCCCTCCTCTCCCCATCCCTAAGTGGCATTTACTCCTACACTGGCGCCAGCCCCACCATTGGTCGTCCCAAGGGATCAGTCCACTTTCAGTCACCATGAGGCAACCCACAAGAGGAGCCCCTGCACCACAGCTGAGTCACTGGTGGTGTTTGGCGGTGCCTGTTCTGATCCAGCTCATGCACTTCACCACCTACAAGGCTCCTTAGAGAAGACAGCAACTGATCAGTCACAGAGCCAGAGCAAGCGAGCGTTCTCCCCTGGAGAGATCAACCTCATCCATCTCATGACAGTCCTCCAGACCTTGCAGACACTGATGACTCGGACACAGAGTCACCATGAACATGGGACCTGAAATGAACTGTGGTCACCTCAAGAGCAGGACGTGATGAGCCAGAGAATTGGAGACTTCTTTTATGATGACCAATGAGGATGACGATGATGAGGATGACCCAATGAAGTTCCTGTTCTAGTCAGAGACTTCATTACAGGGCTGTATGTTTCCTTTCATATCTCCACCTCAGCTAGGCCCAAGAGATAAAGACAACCATGCAGATCTGATGTGGATATTACACCAACATACTCAAATAGGCATTCATCGATTGGACAAAATGGACTGTTTGGTCTCTTATTTAAACCCACAGCATACTCAACGTTCGGTATGAATCAGCCAGGACAAAAACTGGCACAAGTAAATGACTCTGATGGGAACCGAACCCATGATTATCCAGCCAACAAGTCTGCAATGCCAAAAGACTGCACCACAGCCACTGATTAGCTAACTTGAGATTTGGTTTACCAGAAAATTTGGCTAACATGGAAAGAACTTCCATTTCAGGCAAAGTGCCCTCAACTGTATTATCATGTGCAAGCTTTGTAACGATTTAAAACAGGACATGAAAACCTTTATTTTTGAAAGAGGACCCTTTCACTAATGAACATAATCAAAAACACACATAAAAGTAACAGTTTGAAGAGAATTAAAACTAAAGGGGGGGGGGGGGGGGGGGGGGTTAATCAACACACAATCAGTAACACCTATGTTCTGATGAATTGTGGGGTGTGGTGGGGAGAGGACTATAACCAACATGTAACACATAACCACTGCAACTACGGTATCTTCTGACTTCACGAATATTCCAACTGGAGAAGGAGGGGTGGAGGTGGGAGGGGATTATAACCACCAATGAATCAGTGCAACCAAATTGTGCTCGGTTTCAATTTGAGGAGGTGAGGGAACCAGGGAGGAGGAAGGGAGGACTATGACTAACACGTATTCTGTGCAGCCAGACTACATTCTGACCTCAGGAATGTTTCATTTTCTGAGTCATGACTGCTAGCTGACCACATGGGGCCTTTTAGGGCTGTCACCACACAGAGAAAAAACAACAACAACAACAACAAAACTAAGGCCAGTCCACATACTTGATACAGGCAAGAAACACAACAGCACTATTGACAACAAATCTAACATCATAACAAATCTACTGATCTCACAGTCATAACATTGTAATGACCTCACAATAATGACAAATCATCTAATACACTAGGCTCACAATGATAACATAACAACTGATCTAATGACCTCACATCTTTTAACTGGATAACAATTCTACTGAGCCGACAGTTGTGCCATAACACCAAATCCACTGACCTCATAGTTACATGAACATATCTATTGACCCCTTACAATTATGGCATAAGAATGAACCTGTTGAACTCACAATTAAACATCACAACTGTTGCATTGATCTCACCATTCAATCATGATAACTAACCTACTGACTTCACAATTATATCACAGTAACTAATCTATTCATTTAACAATTATACCTTGTTAACTAATTCATTGATTTCGTAGTTATACCATAATAATTAACGAATGATCAATCAGTTATAAACGTAATAATGTTAACAACAACAACATGGCCAAATAGGAACTGCTGAATAGACAGCTAATGTCTATTCTTGACAATGTATACATATTCACTACCTTGGAGCCTGATCCTAATTTCAAAAAGCTGACATGTTATGAACTGTTATTAAAAAAAAAGCATCAAGACAGTCTACAACAATGGTAAATGAGCCAATAAAACACAGAATAATAGCGGTCCACAGACTTACTGTTTAAATATCATCAAAAACTCCAAACAGGGTAAATCAGGTCTGGTACAGACCAAGCTGTTTTCAGCTTAAGGGTCTTAAAAACCGGAAATAATCAAATAAATGAACAAAGAGTTAATTCGAACAGTTGTTTTATAATATATTAGAGATTTTGAGTGAGACATCATTCACAGTTTTACCAAAACAATGTCTGCTGTCTCTCATCTATGGGGTCATAGGGATGAAAGGGGAAAAAACCATGCAGACACAACACTTAGCACAGAGAACTATGCATAGAGCACACTTCAAAACATTCAGTTTTCAGCACACTCACCGGATCCCACAGTCGTAGTGTTTTATCGAAAGACCTGGGAAAAAAAACAAAAAACTACTTCAAATAACAAAGACATAAGCAAGCAGCAGCTCAGTTATCTTAGAATCCGAGACCTTGATAAATGAAATTCCACACTGCCTTCAAATTTCTCCACTTTCTAAATGTATATCCATATCTATGATAAAGCTTTTTCGATGAGTACTTCATGTGTCATTTACAAGAAACATCAGCTTCTTCATTTTTTAGATTCACCAAACAATTTTTGTCTTTGATGTTCTGTTTCATTCAAACAAAACTTCTGTAAGCAAAGATGTTACTGTATTTATATGCAAATGATAAAATGATTGTAATGTTTTATTTTAAGAACCCCAATTTTTCAAATACTGATTTTTCTATGCAAGGGTAAACCAACACAAACCGTGTACAGTGTAACATCCCTCTGACATATGATCTGTCATTAAAATCAACATGTCAGCAATTAGAGACTGAAGAATAAGACAGTGATGAACAGAAATTGTACAAGCACTGACGGCTATAAGTGCATTGGGGAGAACACAGAGAGAGAACACAGACCTTTGCCTAGACTGAACGAATCTGTCCTTTGAGTCTTTTCATGAAAAATTACAAAATTATTTCTGCCAGGGGAAGTAATAGCGCTGACTGAAAAAGTAACTTCTTTCTGCCAGGCATCCAGCCTCATTAAAAATGCATTTAACCGTCTGAGCCTGACGAGAGGTCTGGTATCAAATTTGATTTGATTCTAGCACACTAACCCTCATTCAATGTGTAGATAATACGTAGAGGGAGACTATTTTCAAGCTTTTTTCCCTTGCACCAAGTCCTGTTTGAGTAAGCAGATCTGGAATAATTTCGTGATTTTTTTTTCTGTCCCCCCCCCCCCCCCCCCCCCCCCGACCATGAGCCAATAAAGTAGCATTATAGTGAGGCATACTTTTGATAAAACCACAGTGGAAGATGTTTGTCAGTAACTCAAAGTATAAATCCAAAGCTACATAAATGTAAATAGCCATAGCAAAAATATTTAACTATGGTAGAGTTATGTTTTATTTGTATTTTATCACAATGTGATAATAAACCTTGCTGTAATAAGAAGTGCTGATGAAGTGACGAAGAATCTGTCCAGCCTCCATCTATCAACGTACCATGTGTCACGGGCCATACATACACAACAAAAAGTTAATAAGTTACAGAAAAAATACATTTCTTTAGCTGACTGATATTCTCAGTAAAGCACCCCCAATCTTTCAACCAAGCAGCTAAAATATCCCAGGTTAGAAAAGTCATACAGCCACTCAGCACGTCAGAGCTGAAAGGAATAAAATGGTTTCAGTGGGTTTTGCAAACTCTAGCTAGTAAGGTAAGATAAGATAATGTTACTTATAGTCCAGCCGACCGCAAAGGGCTAGTAAGGTAAGGTAATGTTGCTTATAGCCCAGCCAACCGCAAAGGGCCATATCAGGGCTGTCACCACGTTAAAATCAACTCAGCTGACTGACAAACTAATAACACAAACTTGTGTGGGTGAAATCTAACCTCTTTGGCAGAGACAGGATGACATAACCGTCACAGTAACCATGGAGAATACAAAAACAAACAAAGAAAAATCACTGCAGTTGCTTTATGACAATCATGCCTTTCTGACGAAAACAGAAACATCTTTTGTTATGACACAAAATATGATGGTTAGCTCTCCAAATCCTGTTGACACGGAACTTAAAGAGTGAAGGTACACACATCACCCTTTGATTGTCTTGTGTTCTTCTGAAGTATGGTCACTCAATTATGAAACAACAGCAGTGAGATTTGATCCAATTTGCTAAGTGATCGATTCATTTCAACAGGCCTACTGCCAAGGACCCCCCAGGTGTGCATACAACTGGCAGTGAAATCAATAAGTGAGCATTAAAAAAACATCACAATAAAGTAAATCAACCCAACTAACAGTCAAAGAGAAAGCAGAGCAATGCATAAATAAATCATCCCCTGTTCATTGACACTGTAGTGAATCTCTGGCTCAAACGCCGATCTTGGTCTCATCATAGCAGGTGTGTATCTTTCTGAGTAGTTATGACATCAATCGATCGATCGTTCAAAGACTAGCAGGACCAGGAACTCTAATCCCATTCCTATGCCGCTACTTGCTGCAGCTCTAGTGCTATTCACTGAATGCGCCACATGGACAGCTTTGGCAAGCATGGCATCTTAAAAGCTAACTTTCACCAGCAGTGGAGGTATGAATACTAGAGAATGTGGCAGGGAGACATGCTTCCGTTTTCATCCCATCCACTCCCATCTTCTTTCCACCCTCTGTCCTCAAACCCTGATTGTTCCTCCCTCATTACAACACACAGCCCTCTCTCTCTTCATCTACTCCCTTTACCACCCAGCTCCCTCACAGCCTGAGCAGCATGCTGGATTAATGTGCAGGTCAGCCATCCAACCCCCTCTCTCTTCATCTACTCCCTTTACCACCCACTCCCTCACAGCCTGAGCAGCATGCTGGATTAATGTGCAGGTCAGCCATCCAACCCCCTCTCTCTTCACCTACTCCCTTTACCACCCACTCCCTCACAGCCTGAGCAGCATGCTGGATTAATGCGCAGGTCAGCCATCCACTAAATGTTGTCCATGACACCCTCTTCCACAAACTTTTCTTGCTCTTTATTCATTTATTTACCATCTACCAGTAATCTAACCGCACTGAGATCATGGTTTAGCAGATATGGTGTAGCGTATTTGGACTAGTCTGCATGCAGTGACACCTCTTTGATGAAACTGAAACTTCTACAGAAAAAACAGTGGACATATGATGTGACAGTTTGTTCCATCCACATCAAAATGATGTGACTGAAATACATCCTTTTGAACAATATTACAATACAGAGCCTTTGGGCTACAATGTCACACACCTGCCACAAATTACACAATAAATGTTCAGTGTTACATATAACACACTGTCAGCCTTGTCTGACCAATGGAAAGGAAGAAACTACCTGCTCACCCTGAGGCAAGAAGTTCTCCAGAGGGAGAGAAGGCACAAGACATCACAATGTCGGAATGACCTGGCAGTTCTGCATGGCATTTCAACAATACCTCTGAAAAACAAAATCAAACCACATGTCAAAATTTCACAAACTTCCCCTCAGGCAACAAGAAACTGTGGATGCAAAATATTCACAAATTTTATAAATGCAAAGGAATGACTTGTGAGTAGCAATCATCTTAATAGCTCTCAAGTTGATTGGACCATAAACCTGTCCACCATATATTTTCATAGTACACATATCACAACCCATTCCTTTAAAGCAAAGGTAGGCAGATAACTCTATGTGAGTTCACTGTAGATTGATCCTCGTTTCCTTTGGGAATATGATTAAAAACAATGATTAGAAACAAAGACGAATACATGAAAATCAGCTACCCTACAGGCAGGTAGGTACGTGAAAAACTATGAAAAGATTACAACCTGACTGATAACTCCTTTCAAGTGTAGTTGAAACAAGAACATATGTTAAATCAAAATACAGCCATTGATCACATGACACAGTCTGCCAGATGGTCCTGCCCGTGAGCGTCATCTACTGCTGAGTAGATTACCAGTAAATTTTGTTTCTGGTATCACTACGCCCCTCTGAGCAACTGCAGAACCAAAATGAAACAAAATCACAAATTCATATCATCCAGTTTGATTTCTTCCTCTTGTAAAATCTCTCTCTTTCACACAGAACTTGCACTGCAAGCTGAATCTGTGGTCCTGGACAGTCATATGACTGGATATCCCCTCTTCTAGAGTCACTGTTATCTTAATGATTGTTATTATCATAAGGACTACTTGCATGCATAATCAACTGAATGCCCTCAACACCTACTGTGGAAAAAGTATACACATTAAGCTACAAAACAAATAAACTAGCAATACATAAAATGTATGCCATAATAAAACTTTTTCTCACCATATGTTTTTATATCGATTTTGATCATGACAATATTTGCAGATGGTGTACAGGGTCAATTCAGATACACTGATTAGTGCTTTCTATTTGGGTTGAACTCCTTTAGTTGGTTTTGAGCTTATAAAAAGTAGCTCAATAAACAAGGTTGTTTTATATGACCTTTTTTTTTTTTGGTGCTCTTCCACTTTGCTGCATAATAGAGCAAAGAAAAAAAATATGTTGACATTATAACAAAATGTCATAATACAACTCTGAAACGTATAACTATAATTTCAAGCATTATGATCTTACAGTTTCATATCTTTTTCCATATCTTCAAGAGATTTTACCCATCTACAGCCACTTTCTACATTTCTGTTTCTTCTCATGCAGCTTTTATTTGCTTTGAAACAGTCCCTTTAACAGTCCCTTTAACAGTCCCTTTCAACAAACACACACAAAAATGAATGAAAAAGGAAACCACAAAGGTTCCATAAATCCAGCAGGGGGGGGGGGGGGGGGGCCAGGCAAACAATAATTTCATCTAACAATATAAAAACACAAATTCTTTTTTTTTTTTTCAACATTTCCTTGTAAAAGTGAGATCAGCAACTGAAACAATCACTTCTTGAACCTAAAAGTAAGTAAAGTAAAAAGAGCAGAAAGCATCAACAGCCACTCGTTATGCTGACAGCATTTCTCAGTAAGGCCGCTGAACATGTAAAGCACCTGAGACATGATAGGGATTTTAATCTCTCCATTCACAGGGACTAAAACTACTGACATGAACATGGGCTTGGGGAGGAAGAGACAGTCACCCCATACCACTAGTCTATGTAACAGCTGATTTGGTCAAAACCAGGTTCAACTGTACTCAAGTCTCAACATTACACACACCATGACCTATGCGCATTGTTTTAGTGGGATTGGTGAAAGTGGCCCTGTACCTGAAGAGCCCACCTGGCCCATGAATGTCCACAGTTTGATCAGGTGGTCTTTTCCACCTGTCGCCAGCAGCAACTGCACCACGCTGCTATCTGGTTTATCTGTCAACACACACACACACACACACACACACACACACACACATTCACACACACACACACACATAAACACACACACACATACACACACGCACGCACACACACACACACACACACACACACACACACACAACACACACACACACACACACACAAACAGGTACACAAACATGCATACACACATGCACATTCAAACACATACAATGTTCGATACTGTATGTATACTGATGATAATAAAATATTCAATAAAAAAAAAACTGGTCTGTTGTTCTTCATTCCAACTAACCAAACCTAAAAGCAAAAATGTAGAGCCCAGCCTGCCGCAGAACCAGATCAATACTGTAACCCCATAACTGCTTCTTATGTACATCCTCATCGGTGATACTGACTGACACTTACTGACAGTCTGTAACTCTCTGTGACAAGATGGGACTGACAGATCAGGACATCAGTACAGTTCTGTAAAATCAGTGTGACACGATGGGGCTGACAGATCAGGTCATCAGTACAGTTCTGTAAAATCTGTGTGACAAGATGGGACTGACAGATCAGGACATCAGTACAGTTCTGTAAGATCGGTGTGACAAGATGGGACTGACAGATCAGGACATCAGTACAGTTCTGTAAAATCGGTGTGACACGATGGGGCTGACAGATCAGGTCATCAGTACAGTTCTGTAAAATCTGTGTGACAGGACGGGGCTGACAGATCAGGTCATCAGTACAGTTCTGTAAAATCTGTGTGACAGGACGGGGCAAGCAAATCAGGTCATATGTAACAGATCTGTAACATCCCTGTAGCAAAATGGGGTAGAAAGGTCAGGTAATTATTGATAGTTCTGTCATAGCTGTCCACAGGCAATCTCACACTCACAGGCAGAGCCGTAGGTTGGAGAGAACTCGCAGCACGTCACGCCCAAATCGTGTGCGTCCACTTTAAGGGACAGGTAACGACCATGGCCAAACTCAGCGTCCCACACATAGAGGTCACCATTGGGACTTCCAGACACCAGGAAGTGCCCTTCAGGGCTGTAGGTCAAGGCCACCACTGAGTCTTCTAGTCCTGTGAAGGATCTGCAAAATAAAATCAGTCAAAATGGGGCATGTCAGATGGACGAAATCAGTCAAAACGGGATATGCCAGATGAATGAAATCAGTCAAAATGGGACATGTCAGATGGATTAAATCAGTCAAAATGGGACATGTCAGATGGATTGAATAAGTCAAAATGGGACTCAGTCAAAATGGGATTTGTCAGATGAATGAAATCAGTCAAAATGGGACATGTCAGATAGATTAAATCAGTCAAAATGGGACATGTCAGATGGATTGAATAAGTCAAAATGGGACGTCCCAGTTGGATGAAATCAGTCAAAATGGGACATGCCAGATGGATGAAATCAGTCAGAATGGGACATGCCAGATGAAAATGTTTAAACTTGTCGAGACATGTGAATACAAAACTGGGAAAGCTTTGCCAACAGTTGAACACCAGCACTATGAAAAGGCTTAAAACTTCTCTTTGAGTTCTATGGTGACATACCAAAATGGATTCATCATCTCATGACTTCACTTCCTTGACCATACAAAACTGTTCAAAGCATACAAGCTATACATTATTCAAAAGTTAATCATGTTAATTTTTAAAAGTTGACAGAGAGTTTTCATCAGCGTTTTTGGGTAATTTTTGAAAAACAGATGCTACTTAATTCTAGCATGGACAAAATGTGAAAGGAATGAGTACTTACCTTAAAAGCATTAACTGCTTGTCAGCAAAAACAGTGAGAAGAGTCATAATGACTTGTCCCTTACACAAAACTAATTTTCTCTCTCAGTTTCCCCTTACTTTTAACATGTATAATGTCAGACCTTTCACCTGTGACAACTTCGACTGCCTGCTGAAATGAGAACTGCCTTCCAGGACCAGGCTGCTTCCAATTTAGTAGTGGGGCGACCATCCCCAACCCAGCGGGTCCCTGGGTGGCGGATAGGGGAATGGCCCTCAGATATGGGGGTTAGCTGCGATATAAGTCAGGCTTGCCTGGCTGAATAAGCAGTCCCGGACCAACTGGCGATGTTCCTATCAGGACGGGGTGGGTCAACAGGTGGCACTGTTGTCCTCACTGAAATACCCCATGTGTTCTATGACGGGCTCATCATGCTGTCAAGAGGCGCGGTATAACCTCTAGCCCCGGGGTGGGATCCTCGGAGAAACAATCCCCCTGTGCTCACAGGGCAGGATGTATGGGCCATGAGCTAAGGGTGAGGCACCCCGAAAGAAAACTCCAGCTGAAGACGGAGGTATTGGGCCACTGGTGCAACTTAAACCACGATACCACGCATCCACACTTCCATGATGATGCAGTCCACAGAATTTTGATGTGGCGCTCGACCTTTGGAGACCTGCCGGGGAGGTCGGGAGCCGGGCCCTATGCCTCAAAGGGGCCCACCCCAAGCGGTCGGTGGTCAGACAAAGAAATTCTGCATGCCAATGCGACGAAGAAGGAGACCTCATCCTCCTGCTGATGCCAAGCAAACAGTACCACCCAGAATGCTCAACATTCTCCAGTGGAATGCAGAAGGGGTGCATAAGAAGAAACTTGGCTTGGCAGAAAGGATGCATCAAGAAAATATCGACATCGCATGTGTCCAAGAGACACATTTGACCGTAAACCATCGCTTTCAAGTGAGGGGTTACGAGACCATCAGGTTGGACCGTGAGGAAAGAAACAAAGGAGGGGTGCTTGTCTTGGTGCGGAATTCCATCGCCGCACAAGAACTCAAGATCAACACCAATCAACAGGCAGAGATCCAAGGGGTTGATATAGTCCTTAAGGAACACAACATCAGGATCTACAACGTCTATTGCCCTCAAGATCGTGATCTTTCTCTCACATACATGAACATCCCAGATAACAACTGCGTGGAGGTGGGCGATTTTAACAGTCACTCAGAGAGATGGGGCTATGAGGAGACAGACAAGAGAGGTGAAGAAGTTGAGGATTGGGAGATTGACACACATCTTTATCTCATCAACCAAGAAGATGATGAACCCACCTTCTACTCTAGACGCTGGATGACCACATCAACACCAGATCTAGCGTTCGCCACCAACAACCTGTTCGTCAGGACCACAAGAACAGTCCTCAACCAGCTTGGAGGAAGTGACCACAAGTCAAACTCTCTATCAACCTCAACTTGCAGGCTCCACAAGCAAAGTGTTTTCCCCGCTGGAATTATAGAAAGGCGGACTGGACTCTCTTCGAGACCCTCACAGATACATACGCAAAGCCAACCAACATCAGGCAGAAGGACTCAAACAAGATGGTTCAAGACTTCACAAAGGCCATCTTGAAAGCTCCTACAGAATCCATACTAAGAGGAGCACGTAAAGACTACAAGCCCTACTGGATGGAGGAACTCCAGAATCTGGAAGATGCCGTTACGGAAGCCAGGTACCGAGCAGAAAAGCAGCCATCACTGGAGAACAACATAGCGCTAAAGGAAGTAACTGCCAGATACAAGCTGTCCTGCGCACAAGCTGCAAGAAAAAGCTGGCAAGAGAAAACTGAAAGCCTAAATCTCAACAGGGATGGCAGCAAGCTGTGGAAACTGGTTAGAACCCTCTGTAATGAAACAACAAGTCACACCACTATAACAATACAAGAGAATGGAAATCACCTCTCTGGAAAGAAAGCAGCAGACCACTTCATAGACATCTATGAAAACATAAGCAATCTGGAAGTCCCTCCTGAACATAGAGCTGCAGTGCACAGGGCCCAAGGTGAACTTCATGAGGAAGAGCCCCAAGACGAAGTCATGACCACAGCTTTCACAGAGAAGGAGCTGGAGGAAGCGTTGCAGAGCCTCAATCTGAAGAAGTCACCTGGACCAGACGGAATCACCAATGAAATGATTCTGCATCTTGGGATGAAGAGCAAGGCAGTCCTTCTAAAAATCTTTAATCCAGCTGGAAGACAGGATCAGTACCACAGTGTTGGAGGGAAGCAGACATGATCCCCATTCACAAAAAGGGAAAGGACAAGTCGAAGGCTGACAGCTACAGACCCATCAGCCTTACAAGCTGCTTAGGAAAGCTGATGGAGAGACTTGTCAACGCAAGGCTTGTCTGGCACCTTGAGGAGCATCAGCTGCTGAGCCCTGAACAGGCAGGCTTCCACCAACACAGATCAACAGAAGACCAGATCACATTCATCACGTAAAGCATTGAGGATGCTTTCCAAGAAAAGAAGAACATGCTTGCTGTCTGGACTGACATGGAGAAAGCGTTCAACGAAGTCTGGAAGGACGGACTTAGGCTCAAACTACGGCGATGTGGTGTGTCTGGGAGGATGTACACCTGGATCAGCCAGTACCTACACAACCACCAAGCCCAAGTCAAGATTCAGGGCCAGAAAAGCAAGAAAAAGGTGCTGAGACAGGGAGTACCACAAGGAGTCCTTTCACCAAGGCTGTTCCTCATCTTCATAGATGACATCGTCAGAGAACTGCAAAAAGGGGTCAGAGGAGCGATCTACGCAGATGACCTGGTACTTTGGTGCTCTGAAGAGTACACCACTACAGCACAGGTACGCCTCCTGACTGCGCTCAACAAGATCAGTGACTGGACCAAGGAATGGCTTGTCTCTGTCAACTCAAGCAAAACAACCTACACAGTCTTCAGCCTATCCAGCAAGAAGCAAGAGGCGAAGCTAACACTAAACAACCAAAGGCTTGCAGAGGAACCCACACCTACCTACCTGGGAGTGTCCTTTGACCGCAGGCTCACTTGGAAACAGCAGATCACCAGATGCTGCAGCAGGGCCAAGTTGAGACTGGCGATCATAAGGAAACCTGCGGGGCTGGACTGGGGGCTGACGAACGTATCCTGAAGAGATCTATACAGGGAGAGTCTGACCTGTAGTTGAGTACGGAACATCAGCATGGGCATCAGCTGCAAAGTCTAACCTCAACCATCTCAGTAAGATACAGAACCAAGCTCAGCGTGTCATAACTGGCGCCATGAGATCCACCCCAATCCTGAAGATGGAGGAGACCACTGGGCTGCAGTCACTGGAGGACAGAAGGGACACAAAGATCCTCATCCAGGCAGCAAAATTCAAACACCTTGAAAACCATCCAATGAACAACAGAATGAGCAGACCCATCAAGAGCCGGTTGAAAAGAGGCAGCTTCATCCACCAGTCAAGACGCCTTGAAAGACAAAGCCCAGTCTTGATGGAACACGAAGCAAAGCCTATCCCGGCAAATGTCACCCACCCATCTTGGAAGAGGCAGGTGTTCCCAACAGTCGTCACCAGCATTCCTGGAGTGGAGAAGAGAGGAATACAGTCAGACACCCAAAGGAAGGCCCTGGCCATGGAGTATATCTGCAACCAGTACCCCCAGGAAGACTGGACCCATGTCTTCACAGATGGTTCCGCCACAGAAGCAATGAGGGATGGTGGAGCTGGAATCTTCCTCCGATACAAAGACGGAGATGAAGAAATTGCAATTCCAACAGGAAAATACTCCACCAACTTCCGTGCTGAGCGAGAAGCCCTCTGTGAGGCAGCCACAACAGTCTTGCAGAACTCCACAAGAACAACAGGGCAGGTGGTGGTGTTCTCTGATGCTCTCTCCGTGCTCCAAGCCCTCAAGAACTCCTGCTGCAAAGAACAGAACCATCTCACTTCAGCCCTTGTTGCCCTGAGTGCCAGAGTGGAGAAAGTGGTGATACAATGGGTACCAGCACACTGTGGCATCAGAGGCAACGAAAAAGCAGATATTCTGGCAAAGACAGTGCACAGAAGGAGCAGGCCAACAACCTGGTGTCATACGATGAAATTAGGATAATCATCAAGGCACAGCAAGGAATGAAATGGCGCCACCTGCATCCCAAATACAACCCAGAAGACACATACCATTTGCTGGGACGACGGGAACAGGTCAAGATCTTCCGCCTGAGGACTGGACACAATCGCCTGCTCCACCACATGCACACAAAATTTGGCACTGGACAGAGTGGAGAGTGCCCTTGTAGTGAGGGACCAATGACAACTGACCACATCCTTCAAGTCTGTACGACATATGCAGCATACAGGAAAAAGTACTGGCCAACAACGACAGCAGTGGAAGCCAAGCTGTACGGCACCCTGGAGGAACTGGACGGCAGCCTTCATTGAGGACACCCGGCTGCTCATCTAACGGGATGGCAAATGAGGAAGAAGAAGAAGAAGAACCGCCTTCTATGTTCTAGACAAAGCCATCTGGTTTGGGGCAGCCCTTGACCCGCCTTAAAGCAACACTGTCAGAGATAAAAAAAAAAAAACTACACAATTTTCAGTCTACATTATGGACAAAAACAGCATACAAAAGAAGCTAATGGCTGAGTCGTTTCCCACTGATTGAACCTCATGAGTAATGAACAAACAAACAAAACAAAAAAACCAAGACAAAACAAAGCAGAACAAAACAATACGCATTCTGCGGATGCCCAGGCTTCCAGCATCTAATGGGTCAGTAAATGTCAGATTCATTATAATGGCTAATAGGTTCAGTCAAGGTAACAATTATAATACAATTTCTTCAATTCTTAACACACACACACACACACACACACACACACACACACACACACACACACACACACACACACACACGCGCGCGCACACACACACACACGCGTGTGCGCGTGTGCGCGCGCAAACAGCAAAAGCCTATAAGTATAATATGATCAACAAAAAAGTTCATGTGCCACATATCATGTGTGATGACAGGTTCAGCTGAATGGCACTGTTCACCAAAAGAGTGCAGAACGCTGCACTTTTCTTTTCATCCACATGAATGCAAAGTGAAATTTTACACATATAAAACACATATCTTTTTCAAAATAGAGAAGAGATACAAAAAAAAAAAAAAGTGGGCAGCCAGAAACAAGGAAATTTAAAGAACTGGTCAATAAAGAAAATAACATAGAAAATGTGCCTTGCCAACAACAGCTGTGCATAATAAGATAAAATTAAACTGTCTAACATTCGCAAGCAAAACAAACTGGTTTCAAGACACTACCTGAGCAGCTGCCTGGTACTGATGTCCCAAACACAGATGGTATCATCGTCACTCCCTGAAGCGATCCGACTCGAGTCCGGCGAGAACTTGCACACACGAATCCCACTCCTACTGGCATGCTGAAACTGCGCCCTGATTTCTCCTGAACGCACATCCCATAGAATCAATTTCCCATCTGTGGAACAAGTGGCCAGGATTGTCCCCAGCGGGGAAAAAGTACAGTGATGGATGATGTAGGAATGGCCCAGGAAGGGGGATTTGGGTAGCTCCGTGAAGTCGGTGGTGTTCCACAGTCGGATGGTTTTGTCCCCTGACACTGTGGCCAGCGTGCCGTTCCCAAAGGCCACGCCCGTCACATCCCCCTTGTGGGTGGATATCATGTGGATCTGACTTGCCACCATGTCTGCCATGGGCCTGAGTCTTCTGTCAACAGCAACAGTGTTGGCATACTGACCAGCATCATAAACAAACTCTTCTGTTCATAAAGCAGATAGCTCTCAAATATATATGATATTAGTGAAGAGTTTAAGTTTGACAATTTTCTCTGTTCTATATCCCCCCACCCCCACCTCCCCATTTTTTCAAACTGTTTAATTTGTTCCACAGTCACCCGTATCTTGTAAAAAAGAAAAAATGTATGATCATGAATGCAGAAAGCTTCAGACGAATTATTATCTAGATATGAAATAGGAAAAGGTCTCTTCTTCGTATTACTGTCCTGTTTGTTTGTTGTTGTTTGCCTCTCTGTGTGTGTGTGTGTGTGTGAGAGTGTGAGTGTGTGTGTGTTTGTTGTGTGTGTGTGTGTGTGCTTATGTGTGCGTGTGTGTGTGTGGTGTGTGTGTGTGTGTGTGTGTGTTGTGTGTGTGTGTGTGTGTGTGTGTGTGTGTGTGTGTGTGTGTGCGTGTGCGTGACACAGAGAGAGAGACACAGAGAGAGAGAGACAGAGACAGAGACAGAGACAGAGAGAGAGACAGAGAGAGAGAGAGAGATTAACTGAAAGAAAAAATCAGCTGATTATGTCCACTATTTTGAATGGAAGTGGAATCCCCTAATTTAAGTCATACTAATAACCAAGCCAGTAAAGCAGCAAAACCAACAAAGCCGCCGCATTCTAGGTTCTGGCACTTCTTTTCATAACAGTGAAGGGGTGGAACTGGAAGGAATAGCACCGGGGAGCAAGCGTTATTGAAAAATTGTCCTGACATGTTGCAGTGTGTGTGTGTGTGTGTGTGTGTGTGTGTGAGAGAGAGAGAGAGAGAGAGAGAGTGTGTGTGTGTGTGTGTGTGTGTGTGTGTGTGTGTGTGTGTGTGTGTGTGTGTGTGTGGTGAGTGAGTGAGTGAGTGAGTGAGTGGTGTGTGTGTGTGTGTGTGTGTGTGAGTGAGTGAGTGAGTGTGTGTGTGTGTGTGTGTGTGTGTGTGTGTGTGTGTGTGTGTGTGTGTGTGTGTGTGTGGTTTTGTTGTTGTTGTTTGATTTTCTTGTGTGATGACCACTGATCTCTATGATAAACCTCTCCCATCCCTTGACAAAGACCGAGCACCAACTTAACCTATCCTTTCTCTCAGACTACCAATCAGTTAATTTAATTGTGTTTCATTTGCACATCTTAGGATTATCAATACCAATATCTAAGCAAGCTGGAAAGAGAAAACTTAGCTGACAATGACGGGAGTTCTATCACAAAAAGTGAACAAAGATCACTCAGTGGGTTCAATTTTGTTCTGGCACATAGAGGAGGAGCAAAACAAAAGCCTGCAAGCAAAAACAACAATACTGAGTGGTTTAGAGTCATTGTATGATATGGATACATAAATCTGGAAGGCAGTTTTATGATTCATCTAATTCCTTCATGCTTTCACAGCCTTTTGAACATCTACCAATAAAAGTGTCTCTACATATGTACTGTGTTCATCAATCATGTTCTGTCTTTCAAACTCTCTCTCTGGTTCTGAGTCTAATTGTCTTGATAACTGACAAGCGACACATGGAGACTCTGTTTCCAGCTTTAAGCATATTCCTAGGAACATGCAAAAGATCATAATGTGACCTCACTATGTATGTACGTGTATATGTATGTGACGTGTATCATCCCCTTTAATGACAATCAACAGAATGCTAATTAAATGCCAGAAAGATAAAATAAGATTACATTTCAACTTGAGACATGCAACAATATGAATATAATAACTTATAATATTACAAATTTATCTGGAACTATAAAAAATGAAGAAAGAAAGAAAACGGCTGTAGCTTGCAAGAGTCTGACGTAGTATAGTATACAACAGCAAATATCAAATTAACACCATGTCAAAACAAGTGTCAAGCAAGACCATCCTAACTTATGATTAAATGATGGGACATTCGAGTTCATGCCATGTATGATACATCCGATTCAGACTGGGTCAATAAAACTTGATCCTTCATCTGAGGAAGACTCAGAAAATCTTCAAAGCAGTTATTTGATTGCAGTTATTCACTTGACAGTATTTCCAGGTGCTTGTGATATGCAATGGAAAAGCATCAGATGAAGGTTAGCTTTTCATTTCATCCAAAATGCAGACACTTCAGTATTCAGCTAAACCATTGTTTCAAAATATTCTTTCAGTCCATAAAAACAGGAAAGCTTTGTAGATCTAATCCTGATAAAATATGATCGTCATGTGATCTTGAAATTAAGCAACAAATGTTGCTTTGCTGCATGAGTAGACCCACTAAAACTGCCAGCATCTTCCTGACTCAATATTTTGTACCAGGCTGAATCTCTCTGTGGGATTGTGGACTGTTTAAACTGTACGCTCTCTATTTATCCACAAACTGCATACATATTACATGTTTTTAAGTGTTGCGTGTGTGTGTGTGTGTGTGTGTGTGTGTGTGTGTGTGTGTGTGTGCGTATGTGTGTGTGTGTGTATGTGTGTGTGCGTGAGTGATGTGTATGCGTGTGTGTGTGTGTGTGTGTGTGCACATATGTATGTAAGAGAGAGAGAGAGAGAGTGTGTGTGTGTGTGTGTGTGTGTGTGTGTGTGTGTGGTGTGTGTGTGTGTGTGTGTGTACGTGTGCATGTAAATGCCCTATTTGCAAGTTTGATGTGAAACACACAAGTACACCTCTTTCTCACTTCTGACAAACCTGATTGCTAGTTTTAACTTCGTTTCTTATTTGATCTGGATAAACACACATTTGATTTTTACATTGTTTTTACATTATTTCCTTGTTGTTTGCCTCTCAATTTCTCAAGGAGCAAACTCATACTGGTCACTGTGAATCATCACCGTTTGGTCATAATCAGTTTATATTGAGTAATAATGTTTGCGTGTTAGTATCCTTAATCGCTGATGAGACAAAAAGCGTCCTCTTGCTTATCTGTTACCCTTGGGAATACAGATTATCAATCAACCATGAATCAACCATTCAATTACTTTAAAAAAAAAAATTTTTTTTTAACTTTCCCATTATTTTACAAGCCTAAGGCATATCTGATGATGGATGCGCATGCGTGGAGGAGAGACGTTCTTTGACTGATGG
Source organism: Conus canariensis (assembly GCA_033310375.1). NCBI lineage: Eukaryota > Metazoa > Mollusca > Gastropoda > Neogastropoda > Conidae > Conus > Conus canariensis. The sequence continues at coordinate 47,307,967 of CM065740.1, forward strand.
CTCTGGAATATTAGTAAATTTCCCAAGACTGTTGGTGTTAAACATAAATTAGATTAAGCTGCAAGTTGTTAGGGAAATTAGGAACAACTCGTGAAGACTGGTAGGCAAATTAGGTAAAAAGTATCGTACAAATACGTTTTTGTTGATGTGTCTTGTTCCCACGCTATATCTGGGGCACTTCCGGTGGCTACTTTCATTCCTTGGGCTGGGCTGTTTACCTATCGACTCAAGGTGAGTGAAATTTTTGCCTTGCTTTATTCGTCTACGCCACAATGAGCAGTACATCGACGAGGAAGAGTTCAGCATCGGCGGCAGATACTGTGCAATGTGGTCATTGTAAGAAGGTAGTAAAAGACAACCAAAAGTCAGTGCAGTGTGGACTGTGCGATAGGTGGTTTCATGCTTCATGTCAGGCAATCACGGATGATGTCTATGAAGTTGTCAAGAATGACAGCAACTCAACAATGCCACAGATTCACTGGTATTGCAACAGTTCATGCAATATACTGGCAGCGAGATTCATCAGTAACATGACAAAGCTCCAGCACGACATTGGCAGACTTACAGAAACAGTAACTGAGGTTTGTGACAGGGTGAAGATGATTGAAGAGGGAAAATTCACAGAGCCCATGATAAATGTGGTGAAAAATTTGCAACAGGAAAACCAGTCTGCGGAGAGTAACATTCTTAAAAAGGATGACGTAGAGAAGCTTGTTGCCATTATAATGAAGGAGCAGGTAGCTGAAGCAGAGGATAAGGCTCGGAGGCAGACCAACTTGTTGATCTTTAAGATGCCAGAAAGTACAGCTCAGACTGTTGATGGAAGGAAGGAGGAGGACAAAGACAAGGTTAAGAAGATTCTTAGTGAAATTAATCAACCTCATCAGCCAGTTGATATCCGAAGACTGGGAAATCCTGCTGCGAGCAAAATGCAGAGCAAAATCAGACCTATAAGAATATCCTTCGAAAATCAGTCTGCCAGGGATGAAACATTAAAGGCATTCATTAAAACAAGAAAGGAAGGAGGACTGGACTCGGAGTCGGAGGGCAGGGACACCAGGTTGTGTACAAAGGTCTCAGTGAGAAAAGACATGACCCCATCGGAGAGAAAACAGGATGAAGACCTGTATAAAGAAATGAAGAAGAAACAGGAAGACTCCAAGGCTTTGGGGGACAAGCAAGTGAGATGGGTGAGAAGAAACGGACAGATTGTCAACATAGGGAAGTACCCTCACAGACCAACAGAAGACAAGAAAGAAGAAGCTTGAACAAAACGACAACATCAGATGTACATAATTTTAAACTTTCTACTAGTCATGTGAAAAAAGATAAAATTATTTCCTCTTCTAGTCTTTTGGTGAATGATAAAATTGTCTTGTGTTTGTTTGTACACCAACTCCGATTCCTTATTAAACAAAAGAGCAGAACTACAAGCAATGATAGAAATACATGAACCAGATGTCATAGCTATCACAGAAGTGAAACCAAAGACCTGTCGTTATGCAGTACAAGAGTCAGAGATAGCCATCTTTGGGTACAATCTTTTTCACAATCTTGAGAAGAATGGTACGGGAGTGGCACTCTATGTCAAAAGTAGCATGAACCCGTCGTTGTGTGAAGATCTGAACTCTGATTTCCAGGAGTCAATTTTTATTGAATGTCAACTGCAGAGAGGAGAATCACTGACCCTGGGCGTGGTGTCTAGAAGCCCCAGTAGTACTGTTGAAAATTCAGGCAAATTGAATGACCTGATAGCAAAGGCAGCAGCACCCAAACCTGGGAATCTACTCATCTTGGGCGATTTTAACTGTCCAAGGATTCATATCTGATTCAGCACCAGAGGGAACCTTCCCGCATCAGAGAGGGACAAGTGCCTAGCCTTGTGGACCTAGTACTGACAAACAGAGAGGACACAATCAGTGAAATAAACACGTATGCTGGCTTAGGGAAAAGTGACCATGCAACTCTGCTCATACACCTGGCATGTAGTGGTAAGGAAGATTCAAAAGAGGTTATACACAACTACTCAAAAGCAGATTTCAGTGCAATTGGGAAACAGTTAGGAGATGTTGATTGAGATAAAGAGTTGAGCAGCCTGAACGTTGAGATGTGGACCAGAATCAAATATGAGATAAATTCAGCTATAGTAGCACATGTTCCAAAGACAAAATTCTCTGGCAAACGATTTAAAAAATGGATGGACAAGGGAACCCTAACATCGGTGAGGAAAAAGCACAAGCTATTCCGCCGTTGGCTGGAGACTAGGGATGGAGAAGAATATAAACTGTATGCCAAAGCAAGAAACAAATCTAAGAAAGAATGTCAGGAGGCACAACATCGAATGGAGCAAGTAGTAGCTGCACAAGCGAAACAAAATCCAAAGGCTTTCTGGTCATACGTAAGCAGCAAAACCAAGACAAGGAGTGGTGTAGCAGACCTGAAGAAAGAGGATGGCAGCAAATCAAAGTTGGATCAAGAGAAAGCTGAGATTTTGAATGCATTCCTTCATAGTGTCTTTACCGTAGAAGAGGATGGGGACCTGCCAGAGCCACAGGAATGTAGTTACGATGAAGAGCTAAGTGACTTTGAGATAGATACTGAGAAGGTCAGAAAACTGTTAGCAGATCTAAACCCTAGTAAGGCTTCGGGACCGGATGGGCTAAACCCAATGCTTCTGTCCAAGACTGCAGATGTTCTTGCCACCCCAGTGGCCATGCTGTTCAGAAAATCCTTGAACGAAGGAAAAATCCCTGAAGACTGGCGGTTGGCACGGGTCACATCTATCTTCAAGAAAGGCAGCAAAATGCTACCTAATAACTACAGGCCAGTTAGCCTTACATACATCCTCTGCATGGTAATGGAAAAATTAGTAAGAGAACAACTTGTCAAACACCTAGAAGAAAACAACCTTGTCAGTGAGAAACAACATGGGTTTGTAAAGGGGAGGTCGTGCAGCTTCTTGACGTCATGGACACATGGACTAAGGTCTTAGATGATGGAGGCTCAGTCGATATTGTTTATATTGGACTTCCAGAAAGCGTTTGATAGCATTCCACACAGACGACTTGTTTTGAAAGTTCAAGCGCATGGTATCAAAGGGAAGATATTACTTTGGATACAGGACTTCCTACACAACAGGCATCAGCAGGTTGTCGTCAATGGCGCACAGTCATAAGAAGCCAATGTCTCAAGTGGGATTCCCCAGGGGAGTGTCTTAGGACATATTTTGTTTGTCTTGTATATTAACGATCTGCCGAATCTCATTCAAAACACTGTACACCTTTTTGCTGATGACACCAAGGTTTTTGCACTAAGTGATGATGAAGGAGCTACACATGTCTTACAGGAAGACCTAAACAGACAGCAAAGTTGGTCGAGACAATGGCTATTGAAGTTCCACCCTGAAAAATGCCATGTCCTGAAATTGGGGAACAAGAAGTCAGATGGTGTGTACCACATGACTGAAGTAAACATCGAAGGTGAGACATGTACCACAACTCTATTTGAAAGTGAAGTTGAGAAGGACCTTGGGGTTTACAATGACATCAAACTGAATTTCTGAGAACATGTGGCCAAGGCAACTGTTAAAGCAAATAGAGTTGTTGGTATCATCCGTCGCTCCTTTGCCTTCCTGACTGAAGACATTTTCCTACAACTGTACAAGTCTCGTATGACCAGTACTAGAGTACGGACATTCTGTCTGGCAACCCTACCACAAAACACTGTGCCAGGATGTAGAAGATGTTCAGCGCTGAGCAACTAAACTTTTAGCATCTCTTAAAGATAAACCATATCCCGAGCGTCTTTCTACTCTCAAACTTCCAAGCCTGGAGCACAGAAGAAAAAGGGGTGACATGATAGACTTGTACAAGTTTATACATGGCATTTACCGGAGTGATAAACCACGGTTTGAACTATTTACCAACAGGGACAGCAGAGGACACTCCTTGAAACTATCCAAAGTTCATCACAGACTGAACATCAGGGGAAACTACTTTTCTCTTCGAGTGACCGATGTTTGGAATGGTCTTCCTGACTCCGTAGTAACAACCCCTACAGTCAACATCTTCAAATCACGGTTCGACACTCATTGGCAGGAACTGACGACAAAATACAATCCGGAATGTTATCAACCTAGATAGTCTCAGTCAGTGACTCACTTCCTTCCACGCCTGCAGAGTTGTTTTTATCTCAATGTTATATATTAGGATGGTGAACAGGCCTCTTAAGGCCTCTAACACCTACAAGTTCAAGTTCAGTTAACTTACATAACTGGAAAAAAGTTATGCGAATGAATCGATTGATTCGATCAATGTCATCATTCAATATGATTGTGACAATGACAATGTGACACTTACTTTGACTTACTGACACCGAAACCGAGCTATTTTGCGAGTGGACACCCTTCGTAGTCGAATTACTTCTACTGAAGTTTATAGATCGATCAATATTGATTTCCGTCGAATGGTCTTGGTGCAATGCTTACATTTCATAATATGACTAAGACAGTATGACGTTTTAGTGTTTCAAAACAGCAGCAATCGTTCTCTTAAGTTTTGTTTACATGGCTTCACGCCACACTCTCTTGGAGGCCATTTTGACGATTGCGAAAGATCATGTGACTAGACACCAACGTTTGTGGAACTACATCAGCCAATGAAAACGATCTTTCCATTTGCTTCAGAAGCAAAGCAGACGACAGTGAAATGGAAACGTCTGTAGTAGTAGTAGTAGTAAGGGGACAGGCTGATATACGTAGCCTAGGCCTCGCGGCCTTTCTTGAATCCCCATCCATGTATTGTTTAGTATTCTGAATTGGTTTGTTGCGTATGCGCATTTTGGTTTGTTAATCAAATTCAAATAACAATTTAGTGAATTTATGATCCGCATCAAGGAGATTTTTAAATGAGTTAGTAGGCTGTGCGAACTTGGTGTTAGTTGGTAGATCATTCCAAAGATGTGTTATTCTTTTTCCAAAAACCATTTTACGTTTATTAGTCTGACAGTGTTCAATGAAGATTTTCCCATCTGGCTTCCTTGTAACACTATCAGTATAAAGTTTGAAAAAATGCTCAATTTGTATATCCACCATACTGTTGAATATTTTATAGACTTCGATCAGATCACCGCGGATACGTCAACCTTTTAAGGAATGTAAGTTTAAGTATCTTAACCGTTGTTCATAATTCATATTTTTGCATTCCCGTAGTAGCTTTGTAGCCCTTCTTTGTACTTTCTCCACTGCCTTTGACTGCCTTTTGAGCAAGGGATACCATATCATATTTCCATATTCTAAGTGCGGCCGTACCAGACTTTTGTACAATTTCAATAATATGTCTTTATTCAAGTATGTGAAAGTTCTCTTTATTAGTCCTATCATTTGGTTTGTTTTTATTGATGATTTTATTGATATGAACATCGAAAGAAAGTAGTGGGTCAAAAATAACACCAAGATCTTTTTCTTCCTCACACTCATTTATTTCATTTTCTTGTCCATTTACCTTCATATAATATTTATGATTTGGGTTTGTTTTACCATAGTGCGTAACACTACATTTGGATACGTTGAAATGTAAGTTCCATCCATTAGACCATTCTTGTAATGAGTATATATCCCTTTGTATTTCTGTATGATTGGTAGAATTTCCATACAGTTTCGTGTCATCAGCAAAAATCTTACAATTGCTTTGGACAGATTCTGGAAGATCGTTTATGAATATAGTGAAAAGTATGGGTCCTAGGATACTGCCTTGAGGTATACCACTTACTACATCTAATCTTTGTGAAGTGACGTCATTTATCCTTACTTTTTGTGTTCGTCCAGACAAAAAAGCCTGGATCCAATTCAGTACATTGCCTGTAATCCCATACCCTTTCAACTTCTCCAGAAACCTACAATGCGGTACAGTGTCGAAAGCTTTCCTAAAGTCCAAGTAGACAACATCAAATGATGCTTTTTGCTCAATATATTCTGTAAAATCTTCCATTGTTAAAAGGAGCTGTGTCATACAAGATCTTTTTTTTTCTAAACCCGTGTTGACAATCTGAATACAGATCATTGTCCTGAAAATGATTGACAATACAGTCTCTTATTATAGTTTCTAGAACTTTACACATCACACAGGTCAGACTAACAGGTCTATAATTTCCAGGCTCATTTTTTTATCCCTTTTTAAAAAATAGCTGTAACTTCTGCATTTTTCCAGTCTTCTGGTAAGACTCCTTCTTCTAAAGTTCTATTAAATAAGTGACAAAGTGGTTTTGATATTTCTTTACATATTTCCTTTAAGACCCTGGGGGAATGCCATCAGGTCCTTGAGCCTTATTTGGGTTCAGTCCTTTGAGTAGGTTCTCTACAGCTAATGGAGTTATCACAATGTCAGTAACAGCAGCCCCTCCAGATTTTGAACATTCGTCTATATTAGGTACAGTGGATGTGTCCTCTCTGGTAAAGACACTGGAAAAGAATGTGTTTAAGGTATTTGCCTTAAGTTCATCTGTATTTGACAATGACCCATCAGTGTTCTTTAGAACTTGTACACCTGTATTCATTTTAGTTTGTTGCTGAACGTACTTCCAAAAGCTTTTGGGGTTTTCCTTTGCTTTTTATTTTCCTAAATATTTTAAGCGTCATCCAAATTGGTTTAGTTCTCTTGTTTTGTTTTTGTTTTACTTTGGGAGTACAGTTATCCATAGCATTCAGTACTTTCTCCTTAATGAAGGACCATTCATCATTTATATTTTTATTTTCCACCTTCTCCCATTCAACATCACCGATCATCTCTCTCAGCCTGCTCGCGCGTTCTTGAAAATGTCCACGCAAAGAGGTTGTCATGTTTTTAGACTGTCAGAAACGGGTTCTTGTTAAAAAAAAAAAAAAAAAAAAAAAAAATTGTAAGTTAAGTGAGGTTTTTGGTTCTTAAAATCAGTATATTGCTAGATCACTTTTGTTCTTTTGCATTGCTTGCAGAATGTTGTTCAAGTTAATACGCCAGAAAAATGGTTAAGGCATGTAATTAAAAAAAATAAAAGAAGTGATTTACAGAAGTGAGGTGAAGCCGCAAACAGCTTTGTGTACACACAGTTGAATATAAAACAGCTCCAGGTGCAGCGCACATATAGTTTTGTTTAAAATCGGCTAGGGTTAACCAAATATTGGGGCGAAGTGAAATGTTGCATGCATAGTTTCAAAAACGACTTTTTGAAAGATTTTTCAGACGTAAAAAGAATGGGGCAACAGTATCTTGCCCCACTGTTTTTTTGCCCCATTGTACATGGTTTTAACAATCGCATCACTTTTGTTTTCATTGTCATCATAACCCACCTGACCACACAGCGCGTAAGGTAGAGGTGAGTTTTACGTCCTACCGGCCGTAGGCCCACTAGGACGTATAGTCTGTAGGCCTATAGTTCAAAGAGAAGTGACTGCAGGCGGAAATTAAAGCAAATTTAAAAGAACAATTATCATTACGCCTGACAAAAGGGACGAACAAATTACAAGACAAAACACAACAAATCGGCCTACAAGACAAAACACAACGCGTTTCGACCTGTTTGGTCTTCTTCAGGCAAATATTTAAAACTATCTAGATGACTCCGCCGAACAACGTGGACAAACGAATCACTAGACAAAACGAAGAACGAACGATCACTCATCTCAAATTGGGCGCAAAATGGATGTTGAATGATTTTATTCAACGTCCGTTTTACGCCCAATTTTTTGTGATTGTTTGTCCGCGTTGTTTGGCGGGGTCATTTAAATATTTTTTTTCTAAAAAGGTGTTTAGATTTCCGCTTGCAGTCGCCTCACTTTGCGAGTGACTTCTTCAGGCAAGATAAACAATATTCAGAACGATGAAATGAAAAACGAACGATCATTTAAATCTTAAATAAATGTTAGCGAACCGCCCAGAGAACGTGGACAAACGAGTCACAAGACGAAACACAACGCGTTTCGACCTCTTAGGTCTTCATCAGGTGAGACATAAACGAATAAAACAACGAAAATTCACTTAGCTTTGATCGCTTCAGATCACTTCACAGGGTTCAGCGCAAGGAAGCTGAAGTGATCTGAAGCGATCAAAGCTAAGTGAATTTTCGTTGTTTTATTCGTTTATGTCTCACCTGATGAAGACCTAAGAGGTCGAAACGCGTTGTGTTTCGTCTTGTGACTCGTTTGTCCACGTTCTCTGGGCGGTTCGCTAACATTTATTTAAGATTTGTTTAGATTTCCGCCTGCAGTCCTCTGGCTTTGCAACTAGAACGATCATTTGTTTTCTCAAATCGGGCGTAAAGTGGACCCTTAATAAAATCATTCAACGTCCATTTTACGCCCAGTTTAAGAAGATGAGTGATTGCTCGTTCTTCGTTTCATTGTCCTGGATATTGTTTTTTCTTGCCAGAAGAAGACAAAAGAGGTCGAAACACGCCGTGTTTTGTAACGTAATTTGTTTGTCCCTTTCGTCTGGCGGAATAATGATATTTTTTCTTTTAAATTTGAAGTCTGTATAGTTCTGATGGCAGAATGTCGAGCTGGTCATTGGCAGGAGTCTTGGACTTGGTTCTGGACGGTGGCTGTCGTACCTTGTTCTGCTTTCGTCCCAGACTGGAGTTTGGGCCCTCATCTTTCGTCGTGCTGAACCGATATCCAGCAGTTCATTCTGGTACCGTGCGAACTGGTGTCCACTTTGTGATGTTGGTCAGCCGATTGTGGGCATCGGCATTCTTCGCCTCTTCTCTATCAAAAAGGTCTGTTGTCAGGGCTACCAGGCGGCCTTCTTCATGCTCGGGCCGCGATGGTCCTGTGCCGGGGGAAGAACAAGGCACATGATTGACGTCGCTGGAGCGCTGCACAGATGCCAGAGAGAGTCCTCGCTGACTACAGCTGAGTGGACAATTCTTCAGGTAACCCGCACCCCTCCCCCCCCCCCCCCTCTCCGAGCGGGATGAGAAACTCGTGTTAAAGTTATTTATATTTTCATTTAGATTTATCTTGTATGATTATTACTGTGTGTGTCAATGTGTAGAAGAAAATGGGTACGAACTGCATTAAGAACATTAATTTTCTTAGAGAAAAGAAAAAAATGTTCTATCCAATGCATGTTGGAATCGTTTTGTAAATTACAGGCGTCATATGTATCCGAACGATGAGAGAAATGTTCAATACAAAAGTGGTCAATTTGCTCATGTTAAATCTCCAATAGCATTTCGAATCTTGTAAGTGAACAAAAGGAAGCTTTAAGATGGAAGTCGTTGTTTGAACCAATATTTACTGTCGGAAAGGGCGCAAGAGAACATCCGAAGGCCTTTAATTTATTAATAGACTTAGTTACAGATACTACAAATTAGTTACATATACTACAAAAGAATTTTGCAGATAAAAGTATGGTGTCAAAATTGTGACTCGGGAGCCTGTATTGTGTGCTCTATTTGACATGGTAACAAGCTGTGGGAACACCACTTCTCTCAGGAAAAGTGGACAGCCGTTGCTCTTTGTCCAGGATTTATTTGTTCAATTTTTGTTTATCTCCCCCCCCCCCCTTCCCTCTTCCGTCCACCCCCACCACCCCTCCCAGTTTTACCGCCTTTCCATCCCACCCGTTTTGTCACCTTGGTTGATCTGTGCAATCCCCCGTCGGGTCTGATGACGTTTCCCCCGTGGTCCGCCTTGCAGAACTGTCTTCTTAAAAAAAAATGACGATGTTCATGAATTTTGGCGTCGCGTTAGTTGACAGAGAGAGGCCAGTTTTGACAGAGTATTTTTCTCCCTCATCTTTGTAAAATGTTTTGATTCATGTGACGAAAAGTGATGATATTTTCCCTTCCCGCGTGGAGGTTAATCGCAGTTAAGTTTGTGAACTGACTAATTCAAGAAACTTTGAACTTAAACTGAAATCTTGACATTTGATCGTCTTTTACAGACATTTTTCATGGGAAAAGACTGAGTTACGTTCCCTACCATCGACAGAGGAAGACGGACTTAGGTGTTAAACGGGTATCAGTTAAAGTCGAGGACATCGCAAAAACCAGAAATGGCAGCAGCATCAACTGGCAATGCAAGCATACTTCATGCTGTCCCCGATGTACTCTAGATTATGAGGATGAAGTCATTCAAGTACGTGGAAAAGTTAAAAACGACATGAGACGCTATTCAAAGGTACGGAAATCATCGAAGCTTTCACACGCATTTGTAACTCTTCTCTCTTCTCAATCCCCAGTGGTGTGTGTGTGTGTGTGTGTGTGTGTGTGTGTGTGTGTGTGTGTGTGTGTGTGTGTGTGTGTGTGAAAGAGAGAGAACAGCTAGAAAACGGCAAATTCTCTCTTCTTTTTGTGTAATAAAAGGCCAGCATCAGAAGAGAGGGGATAGCAAATAAGATCTCTGTAAAATTTACATTTTGTCTCACCCACGCATCCACAAACTCGCACTCGCGCCTACACACAGACACACAAACACACACATACACACGCACGCGCGCACGCACACACACACACACACACACACACACACACACACACACACACACACACACACACACACACACAGGGGTCTTGTTCCCAATGTCAGCTGACGAACTCGGGGGAGACAGCGTATCTTGCACACTGGCGTAGGTAGGCCTACCTCTAGTTCCCAGTGTTGGCTGACCAACTCGGGGGAGACACAGAATATCTTCCACGCTGGCGTATGAATCAGAGGAGCGGGCGGGGGTGGGGGAGGCGAACGGGAGCGGTGCTCAGCTCCCGGAATAGTCAGGAAGGGTGGGGGGCAACGTTTATTTTTCCCTCAGGCTTGTCACATGCCAGTTTGAGCGAATCCTCGCCTCGATGGTCAAGCTGCTCAAGCTGTACCTGACAATAACGGTGACAACAGAAACTGCCGAAAGAACCGGGCAAAGGCCTTGTTTAGCATCTTGTCATTGTCTTGAAGTCATTAAGGGCGCTCTAATGGACCCCATAAAAGTTGCTTAAAAAAAATTGCCAGCTGTACTGTGCGTTTCAAGACAGACAATATTAACCTGAAGCAGATCGCATTTGTGTTTGTGTCAAGATTTACGATCAGGCCCTGGAGGGTGGAGGGAGGGAGGGGTGCTTGGGTGCCCAGAATCCAATTTCCCCTCCATTTAAAAGAATAGGGGTAGATGTGCATGTGTTTAGAATAGACAAATGTAATCTTCTAGGAGAGGTCTCTAGTGCACTTAGAAAATCGTACGTACCTTCAGCGTCTGGGGAAGGGGGTGCGGGGTGGGGACAAAGCCCCAAGACCCCCTTACCGGGGTGTTGCCCCTCATAGCTTAAGGGGTCTGCACCCGCCCTCAGTTGGGATATCCTCTCGGTCTGCCAGTATTTGGCAGAATTAAATGTCTTTCTTTCTTTCTGTTCAACTTTCACATACGAATCAGTCTTCTTTCCTTGGAACCCTTATTTCACCCGGCTCTCACCCCCACACCCGCTCCTCCATTTTTTTTTTTTTTTACCTCCCCCGCCACCCTACTGCCATCCTCCTGACTTGAAAATATTCCTTCGCCACAAAAAGAGAGAGAGAGAGAGAGAGAGTGTGTGTGTGTGTGTATGTTTACACACACACACACACACACACACACACACACACACACACACACACACACATATATATATATATTTAAAAATTATATATATATATATATCTGTGTGTGTATGTGTGTGTGTGTACGCGCGCGCGCGTGCGCGCGCGTGTGTGTGTTATTTTCAGTGAACGGATGTTTGGTTTGGAAACAAACCTGTTGAATGTAGCATTGCACAGTACGATGGATCTGTTCATGCTGTTTAATAGACACTGGGTATTAATCAATGCTTTTCTGACCTCCCGAATATAGTCGCATCCCGAACAACGACATTATGATAGAAGGTATATAATGATCCCAGAAAACCAGTCAAAAGAGCTTGAGTCGAAACTAAAGGAGAGCTAGATTACGATATTGTCAGCCTCTTTTCTTATGAAGGAGAACAATCAGGCCAGATAAAAAGTGAAAACAAACGAAAGAACGGAAGAGAAGGAAGTACAAGCGCAAGAACAAGAACAGGAACAACAAGGACAGAAACGAAGAAAAGCTTAGCTCTCTCAAGACCCATACGACCGATTAGTTTTCCTCGTCAATGAAATGACTTGAACTAGATCAGGATCAGCATTTTGAGACAATACGACCTCGCGGCCTCTTAGTGTGTCCTTTCACGTGATGTTTTATCGCACTGATTCGGTCGACATGGCTGAGACCAGTTGTTAGCAACTGCTCAGTCGTATATGAATACATCTGGATGATTATCCAAGAAGTTTGTAAATCATAAAGAGTGTAGACAGAACGGAAGCTCAAGCTTACCGTAAATGGTACAGACAAGAAGATTCAGGTAGGCCTGTTCGGAAATTTAGAGTTTCTGAAGCTACCTTATGAAGCTGAGACCCCACCCCCACCCCTTCAAATATTTGTTTTAAACTTTTAGATTAAATGAACCAATTTACCCGCTCTCTACGCGCTTAAATTGGCAAAAACATCAACCAAAATTCATGTTCCACGCAAACTGCCAGCACCCCCCACAAAGGGACATAATCAAATTAAACGTACAACCACTCATTACGTTTAGCGGTTAAGTGATCTCCCATTTATCTTATTGTACTCGTAGTCGGCTGCCCTTTTTTGTCATCCACTGTTCACCACAACAGCAGGGACGGTAAACACAGCTCAAATAACGCTGCCTTTTTAGTGTGTTGTCATTCTGATGGTGTTAAGTGCTATGATCAATATATCCCACTCACATCATCCTTACTGGATAATTGTCAGTTTAGGGTCTCCTTTTTCACCCACCCACCCACGCCGCCCCGCCCCGCCAGAAACCTACCCTTTAAACAGAGATCTTCTTTCCGCCAAATATTCGGGACGAACTTGTGTGTGTGTGTGTGTGTGTGTGTGTGTGTGTGTGTGCGTGTGTGTGTGTGTGTGTGTGTGTGTGTGCTCTCAAATCCTTTTTTTTTTTTTTTTTTTTACCGGGGACTAAGAGAGCCAGTAAATGTGTTTGAAGGGGAATGAGAAATACAATTATTTTGTGTACCAGTCAGACCGTGGTGCTGAGTGCATGCTGAGGTAAGGGAAGTGAGAGCGTTTTGAACTTGGTAGATATATCAAAAGGCGATTTGCAGAATTCTTGTTACAGGATACAGAGACGAAAGATGTTTTTAACAGTCTTTGATTCAGCCTTAGTGACACCAGTGCAAAACAGCCGTCATCTGGCTACAAATGGTATGCACTCTTTATTGCGTTGGAAAAAAAAATCATCGGTTCAATAAATCAAAAATCATCTGACCGTAGCATCTGCTACCCCGATGTTGTACTTCATATGACTGTATGTCAAACTCACCTGACGCTGACATGATGACAAGATATTGCGGCAGGTCAGCGTGATGCGACATCGCCGTCCTTTCAGGCACAAACTGAAGAAGCGCCAGATTTTGAAGCAGATGCTAACAAAACATCAGATGCCCACGCAGATCCAGCCTAAAGAGGGGAGTGTGAAAATCACTCCACATCGAGAAAGAGATGTGAGCCATTTTGATTCTTTGTTACGTTTGCACAGGTGACTTGCAGAGCTTTTTACGGCAGGCCTAATTCTGATGGAACAAAGCTCAGAAGCGTTCCCACTGGAATGCACAAAGATCTCTAAGAAGAAAGACGAGAAATGGATGTTCACAATGCATTCATTTAAGAAGATGGAACAGCTAAGATCAGATAAACTGACCGCACTTGATTTAATGACGGCTTAATTGATGAGTACCGAGGACTTGGACGAGGCGTTTTGGGTGCTGGTCAGCATCAAGGGAGGATCAAGTTCAGAACAATAAAGAAGCCACCACCGTGTCCTCTCCAATAGTGTTCGTCACAGAAGTTGATTTTTATGCCTGTCTCCACACCTATGCACGCCAGTGACAGTTGTTGCTGCGCGTCGTTAAACACAAACTTGACAGATATCCTAGACAAAAGATACTGCACGTTCAGTATGTCGCCATCAGAGCCCATGTATGCCATATTACCTATGTCTCTTTCTGCCCAAGGCCAAGCCAAATCGGGGATATCTCTGATTCTAAAGGTTTGTCTTCCCATAACCCCATAGCCGGCAACCTCACTGCAGTCTCACGACTAGACACTGTCCCACAGCCAGTAATAGTTCCTCAGCCAGCTGCTGCGTCAGTGACAATGATAGACAGGCTTTTGTAGTGATGCCACGCGCTTGCAGGATACACAGTTAGTCTGAGACTAGCTGAACAGACCGCTGACCATACCACACAGATATTTAGAGAACATTGTGAACAGACCGCTGATCTGAGATGTTCAAAGAACATGTAAATAGATCGCTGATCAGAGATGTTTAGAGAACATATGAACAGACTGC
>CM065740.1:47332378-47334878 GCA_033310375.1 Conus canariensis
ATATGAAATAACAGACTTAATGGGAAAAAAAACACAAGTAAGAAAATAAACTCTGTGTGTGTGTGTGTGTGTGTGTGTGTGTGTATGTGTGTGTGTGTGTGTGTGTGTGTGTGTGCGCGCGTGTGTCCCAGAGGAATATATCATCGCGGATAAAGAAACAGAAATCAACTATTTGGGGATATGACAAGTTTTTTCCTATGTTCTAAAGAATCATTGTACAAAGGCATTGAGTTCTCAGGACTATAACAGGTTATCAGTGTTGTAGCATTTCTGTTCAAAGTGATTCGAAGAGAACAGCTCTGATGGAATAAAGTGTTTCGACCAAAACACTTGCCAAGTCACGTCAAAGACATGTGATTGTGTACATAATAATTTCTCAACAAACGCAAACAACAAAGCGTTCGTTTGAACTGGGTTGAACCTCTGCCAGCGTCAAACAGAAGGTACACAAAGCACTTCCACCCATTTCAAAACCACCTCTCCTGTTTATTCAGGCGGGGAGGAATGTGTTGCGCGGAATAGCGCAGTCACCGTGATGACTGCCTATAGCCTCGCTTTGGTTCTGAAAGCGGCTGATCTCTTCGATCCTGCGGTCGATTCAGAACACCCGCTGTTCGGGAACAACTTGAGCGGGGTGGCAACGACTAAGTCCACTGCCGCAGCGCTATAATCGAGAGTTGGAGGTCTTCGCGTCATCGATATCTTTTCACTGGGAGATACGTGCACTGTCGTACTGTCCCCCTATGTCGCGTTAAAAAAAAAAGTCGCCCGGCTCTCTTTACCCCTCCCTTTGAATCCAGCTATCTGGGCTCACGACTAGGTACACGGCACCGAACGATCCTTTCTGTGGCCTATTGATTACCTGGTTACCTGTCAAATCAAACCTCCGTCTTCGATTTCCAAGCTCCTTTCTCTCTTTCTCTCTTGGCTTGACTGAACTCCAGTCACAGTGGGGCCTACTTTTCTCCATTTCTTCCCGTCCAATATTTGTGTGTAGTGACTGAGGGACAGGGAAGAAAAGACCTTAAGGGCTGGTGTAGGCTCAAAGGCGTAGTTAGCTGAGGTAACTAAGTTAATGGTCGGCGGTGGCAGGCCCCGGAGAGATAAACAGAGAGAAAAAGCACGTGAGGAAAAAAGACAGCCCAGCTTGCCAGTTCGCGGGGATTCGGCTGCCGACCCCGAGGTGCAAGACTCAAAATGGCGGCCACAGACACTGAAAGTATGCATGAGAACATGACGAGGCTGAGGATGAAAATGGTGCAACAGGTGAGTTGGGGGGATCGCCTGGACTGGTGTGAGCTTTGTGTATGGTCTGAATTTATTAGTGCCTTATGTGTTGTCTGAATTTGTCTGAGCTGTATGTTATGTTTCCACTGTTTGGGTCTTGCGTGTCCAGTTTCAACATCACTTCATTGCGAATGTTCGCATCCTGTTCTGGGCATTTCTCCGTAGTTTCGTTGTTCTATTACAAATAAATTGATTTTGCGTGGCTTGTTATCCTTACTAGCATTAGTTCTTTCGGACTGTGACTGATCCTCCTACCAATTTCGCTTTCTGTGCGCATTTTGATGTTGTATGCAAGACTGTTGTTGACTATAACTCGTTTGTTTTAGACTACTAATAGACCAATATACGTGTATGTCATTTGTTTTAATGCCTGTTATTCATACTACCTACCCTGTAGGCCGCCTATAATCTCACATAGAAAATGTTTTTTTTCGATTTGTTTGTCGGCTGATGTATGTGAGTGATATACTGGATGATAACTTTATATTGCGAGCAGCAACTCATACGTCACCACTATTCTTCGGTTTTGCCACCAATGATTTGAAAACCAAAATGATGTTGACTCTAACACAGCTGATCTTGTGAGTGTCTTGAGGAAAAACAGACAGTCGGGAAAAAAAATCTTTGCTACCTCATTTTTATGTTTGTTCGTCATGCTAACATATTGGAAAACCGACAGGCAGTCAGCCGATATAAGTCACTTAAGAGAGCTCTGGTGGACCTAATCGGTTTTCAACATTGATAATGATACTGCTGGACAAAGTTATAACACACCATATCTAGAATGGTTATAACAAAGGAAAAGTAGCTAGTTACATAAGCCAGAATAAGTTTTAACTA
This sequence comes from Conus canariensis, assembly GCA_033310375.1. Taxonomy (NCBI): domain Eukaryota; kingdom Metazoa; phylum Mollusca; class Gastropoda; order Neogastropoda; family Conidae; genus Conus; species Conus canariensis. The sequence continues at coordinate 47,334,506 of CM065740.1, forward strand.
ATCGTGTATAAATGGACACGAACATACATACATTTATGTATTGAGGGCAGCAACACACCTTTCTGATAAAAAGGCATACATTTATGTAGCGAGCAAACGCCTCCTTTCGTTAAAGTTAGCAAGTGTCTCTTACAGACATTCATATATGCAGTTACACTCTACATAAAGGCGCGCGCGCGCGCGTGTGTGTGTGTGTGTGTGTGTGTGTGTGTGTGTGTGAGAGAGAGAGAGAGGTGGATTTATAGGTTTTGTTTATTTGTAACTGCTTGTGAAACTTTGAGAATGAGTACACCAAATGAAATAGTATGTTTAAGCTCATTTATCCAGACTGTTTACGGACACATATTTACCACATGATCTCAGGCCACCCCTG
>CM065740.1:47347378-47359878 GCA_033310375.1 Conus canariensis
TGTCCTTAGGAAAGCCAGACATCAGTAACAGAAGTATGTATCAGCATATCGCTTTGTGTGTTTGTCTGTTTTCTATGAATTTGTTTTTTCTGAGACTGTTTGATGATGTCCGTGTTTGTGTGATTTGCTCAACCTGTCTTTACTTGTGTTTACAAGCACAAACACACTCATAGCACACGCACGTGCATTCGCACACCCAAATGCAAGCAAGCAGTTGCGCGCGCGTGCGCACTCTCTCTCTCTCTCTCTTCACCTTCTTACGTGTGCGCGCGCGCACGCACACACACACACACACACACACACACACACACACACACACACACACACACACACACACACACACACACACACACACTCACACACACACTCAGAGAGAAACAGAAGATGAAGAAGAAGAATCTCACGCACATATACAGATAGGTGGAGATACAGAGCTGTGGGGCAGAGAAAAGAAGAAAAGGCGAGGGAGAGAGAGAAAGAGACAGACAAACAGACAAAGACTGCCAAATGCAGACAAAGAAAGGTACAGGAGTTGAGGGAGACAGACAGACAGACTCATTTGATCAGCTACTTTTTATGAAAATCGATTCGTAATGAGTAATGGCGCCAGAGAGAGAGAGAGAGAGAGAGAGAGAGAGAGAGAGAGAGAGAAGGGGGGGGAAGAGACGCATAAAATGTGTGTGTGTGTGTGTGCGCGCGCGCGCGCGCGCGCGCGCGTGTGTGTGTGTGTGTGTGTGTGAGAGAGCGAGCGAGCGAGCAAGCAAGCAAGCAAACAAATGAGTAAGAGAAAGAGAGAAAGAATGTGGGGGTGTGCGCGCGCGCACGCGCGCGTGCTCTGTGCATGTGTGTGCGCGCGAGCGTGTGCGTGCCATCTGTGCATGCATGTGTGTGTGTGTGGTGTGTGTGTGTGTGTGTGTGTGTGTGTGTGTGTGTTGTGTGTGACAGAGACAGAGACAGAGTGAGATCATATACAAATTTAACAAATATACGTGAATGAGCTACGGAAACAAAATTATAGCTGAACCTGTGTTTAATATTACCTTCTTGTTGAGTTAAACTTGGGCACAAAAAAATTCGTATTAACGAAAGACGGTTCAGTGAAAAATGAAACCTTTTCATGGAAAATGAAGTTAAATACTAAACAACATTTAATAATTAAAAAAAACAAAAACAAAACAGTGTTAATATTTCTAAATCTTAACCCCCCCCCCCCTCTCTCTCTCTCTCTCTCTCTGCAACAACAAAGACGCGAGCACGCACACACACCCGCACACACCACATACGAAGAGAGAGAGAGAGAGAGAAGAGAGAGAGACAGACACACACACACACACACACACACACACACTCTCTCTCTCTCTCTCTCTCTCTCTCTCTCCTCTCTCTCTCTCTCTCTCTCTCTCTCTCTCTCTCTCGATACATTTGTCAGTGCTTTGTGCGGAGCCGCAGCTTGTATGGTTCGAGTTATTTGTAGAGGCAGCAGAACATACAATGACTGGTTTGATAATGAGTGCGAACGAAAGAAACAGGAAGTTAAAAGGTTATTAAAAAGATTTCAGAGATGCAAAACAGCCAAGGATAAAAGTAAGAAAAGAGAAGAATACGCTGTATCACGTAAAGAGTATGTTACGCTAAGGAAAACAAAGGAACTGGAGTTTAAAGAAAGTAGGTTAAAGAAACTGAAACATTCAGTTACTGATTCTAAAATGTTCTGGTCAGTGATAAGATCTATAAACAAAAAGAGTTTTGTGTATAACGAAATCTCAGTTCAACAGTGGCATGACCATTTTGGGGGCGTTTTTAATAGTTTTGATAATAAAAGTAAGGAAGAAGAGACTGGTATGGTAGAAGAAAATGAAATTGAGCCATTATTTAATCAACCTATTTCCAGTGAAGAAGTCGTTGCTGGTATTAAACATTTTAAATTAGGCAAGAGTGCAGGACCAGATAGAATCATAGCAGAAATGTTGAAGAATGCAAACACAACTGTAATCAATTTTCTTGTTCATTTATTCACCCAACTTTTTGATAATGGTATCTTTCCATCAGAATGGGCTAAATCTATAATTGTACCAATTTACAAAAACAAAGGAGACGTGAACAATACCGACAACTATCGTGGAGTATCACTTACCAGCATTTTAAGTAAAATCTACACTTACATACTAAATGCAAGATCAACTGAATGGGCTGAAACTGAAGAAAAAATAGTGGAAGAACAAGCAGGTTTTAGAACCAGTTACAGCACCATAGACCATATATTTACATTATATTCTTTGATTCAGAAACATCTACTCTGCAAATCGAAGTTCTACATTGCATTTGTAGATTTCAAGAAGGCCTTTGACTCGGTAAATCGGAATGCTTGTGGAATGTACTCCGTAAAAGTGGTGTTAATAGTAAATTGTACATGGCTATTAGAGAGGTCTACAACTCAGTGCTTGCATGTGTGCGTGTGAAGAGTGAGTATTCAGATTATTTTGATTGTCCAAATGGAGTAAAACAAGGATGTTTGTTGAGTCCACAGTTGTTTTCTTTTTTCATAAACGAGCTGGCGGTGGAATTGTCCCGCAAAGGAAGACATGGTATCCAGATGATACCTGGAGCAGTTGAATTAGTTTTACTACTGTATGCTGATGTTGCTGTTCTTCTGTCCGGAACAGTTGTACGTTTGCAAAAACCAACTAAATGTATTGAAAAAAGAAGCAGACCGCTTAGGCTTATCAGTTAACTTGGATAAGACGAATATAGTGGTCTTTAGAATGGGTGGCCACCTGTCAGTGCATGAAAAATGATCTTATGGAAATGCAGATGTTCAAGTAGTTAATTTATATAAATATCTTGGAATGATATTTTCAACAAAATTAACTTTCCGTTACGCATGGGAAGAATCTGTGAGAAAAGGGAAAAAAAAAAGGTACTATTGAAATTATGAAATCCCTGAGAAAACTGAATTGTAGACTGTGGTATATTTTGGAAAATGTTTGATACACAGATAAAACCTCTTCTTACTTATGCAGCTGAAATTTGGGGCTTACATGAAAATTCGCAGATGGAAAGAATACATACGTATGCTATGAAGCGTTTCCTTCAAGTACCTATTCATTCATCGAACACCGATTTATATGGAGAAATGGGCAGATACCCTTTGTATATAAGTACATTTGTGAAATGTATTAAGTACTGGTTGAAGATCTTGAAGCTACCCCAGTCCCGTTTGAGCAGGCAAGCCTATGATATGATGCTTCTAGAAATGGAAAAAGGTAAAGAAAACTGGGCTTATAAAGTAAAATAAAGTCCTTTCAGAACAGGGTTTTGGAATTGTGTGGATGACCCAGGAAGTAGGAAATGAGCAACAGTTCATTGCGGAATTTAAAGACAGGCTTATTTGTTCTTTTAAACAGAATTGGCACTCAGATATGGAAAGTAAAGAAAAATATCGATGGTTTTTCTCGTTTAAGAATGTGTTTAATTCTGAGAAGTTTCTCAATGTCATAACAGATAAATGGCACAGAATAAATTACACAAGATTTAGGTTTGAGAACTTTAGGTTTTAATGCGAACAAAAGATGGTTTGAATGTGAAACATCCACAGAATCTCCTTGTCCTGCATGTAGACATATTATTGTTGACGAAGAACACTTTCTGTTCCATTGTACTGCTTATAATGAAGTGCGGACAAATTGTTCATTTTTCCAGTTAGATATAGCAAAAAGACAAAATGTCGCTGGCGTGTTATCATCAGGTGATGAACTTGTAATTAAATCAGTTGCGAAATTCATCGCGGAAGCATTGAAAATTAGACAGATGAAGGATAGTGAAATTTAAGATAATACATTATAAGAGATATCTGAATGAATATTATCATTCATCTCATGTTGAAGAGATCAGTAAAATACAATGTCATCATTTAATTGAGCGGATGGTCGAGTCAGTCTTAAGTTTTTTTTTTTTTTTTTTTTTTTCATGTTGAAGAGATCAGTAAAATACAATGTTGTGTGTGTTTTTTTTTTTTTGTTTTTTACTCCTGTGCGTGAGGTGAGGACATAACGAAATGTTACGAATTTATTTGTTTTTGTTAACTTTGGATTTGATACACACTAGGAATGAAAGTGTACTATTTGTTTGCAGGAAAGGAAGAGGGAAATGTTTTTGTTCTGTTACCCCCTTGTCAAAAGACCTCTTTGGTAATGACAATAAAATATCAAAGTGTCAAAAGTGTCAAGTCCCTCTCTCTCTCTCTCTCTCTCTCTCTCTCTCCAGCTTCTTTTCGGGCGTTCTGAATCTGATAAACCGCAAGGTCTTTCCAAGCTTTTGAGGAAGATTAATGCTCTACCGCAGTAGTAAACGGGTCAAAGGCGCTCGAAATCGTATTATATTTTCAGAGCCGGACCCATGCGGAAAAGGGAGGAGAGAGTTTTAGGGTTGGGATTAAGTTCTTTTGGTCACGAATCCCCTCCCCACCCCACACCTCTCTCTCTCTCTCTCTCTCTCTCTCTCTCTCTCTCTCTCTCTCTCTCTCTCTCTCTCTCTCTCTCTCCAGTCAGCCAACCAACTACTGTACCAAGGCTATGATCTGTAAAAGAAGAAGTCGTGTTTCAGCCGCTGTGTAGGAAATTAGTGTATTTTAGCTAATTATTCATCACAAGAGAATCTGACGACAATATGATCAGTATGCCTACCACCGCTGAAATGCACCGAGCAAGAATTAGTATTTTTTACCCAGTTCTGATGAAAATTTCTCTCCGAAAAACGACTTCGTTTCGGCCCAGTCAAGATATGCCACAGTTCAAGTGTGGCTACGTGAAAGGGTGCACTGACTGGCTGATTTGTTTGACGCTGTCCGTACTGTACTGCCTGTCGATCATTCTGACAATGTGCATGGACGTGGAGAAGAATCCCGGCCCCTTCAGCAATACAAACTTGATGCAAGACATACATACTGTTGTGGACACTAGGTTCGTGCAGATACTGGAGGAACTCCGATTGCATTCTACAAATCTCTGCGACAAAATGGATGCTATCTTCGGCTGCCTTCAAAGAAGTGTGAATCAACTGATCACGGATGTGTCTGATCTACAAAGTATCGTTGAAGATCACAGGAAAATGATGCACAACATGCAGAACGACAAGGTCAGTATCTTACAACGACTGGAAAGAATGGAACAAGAAATTAATACACTAGAGATGAATTCGAAAGAAAACAACTTGAAATTTCTTGGTCTGCGTGAAACCGGTTTTGAAAACAACAGGAAAAGTGCGGAAATCGTAGTTGAAACTTTAAACCATTTCTCACCCTCTGACTCCTGGAGTCTGTCTGACATAGACAAAGCATACCGTGTTGGAAGCTTCAAACAGTCCTCCTCTCAACCACGCCCTTTAGTCGTTCGTTTCCACAGATGGTCAGACAAAATGGACATCCTGAGTGACAGCTATTTAAGGAACCTACTCAGAAGAGAGAATATCAAGATATCTGCCGATCTGACTGTACGCCAACGAGAAGAAATGCACTACTACCGGCAACAGGGGAAAAACGCATATTTTAAGAATGGCAGGTTGTTTGTTCATGATCAACCACGTACATACACGTACAACTCAAAGGATCACCCCAGACTTCGGAATTACGGCGAAAGACGGGAGACAGTCGGAAATCGTTTTACCAGACACAACGACCGGGTACCACAGAATCGTTTCCGTGACGATCGTCACAACGTATACCACGAGCAACACCCCGACACCTTAACCAAACATCCTGCCAACAATTCTGCGAGCTCAAGTGTCACTATCCATTCCCCCGTGTTGGTACCTGGCACAAAACTGTACAGTGAAGCTGTTCAGTCAGCCCCTTCTGCCAGCAGTCATGAAGACAGGCAAGAAAGAAGAGAACACAGTGGTAACGAAGAGGGGAGAGATGACACACGGGATAGGTCAGACAGCATGAAGGACGCCGCTGAACGTCAGAACGACAGCCCCCATCCTGACCAGCTGGATCACGACAGGGACATACCTGAAGTCAACCTGACCCCTGTGTTTTCTACGCAGATGGCACCACCGATCGGCGAGTCTACAGACACCGCAGCAGACAACTGGACGACATCGCTGTCAAACTGCCAGGCCGTAGAGGAGGTGGTACGACCCACTACTGCTACCACTGCCACCACCTCTTCCCCTGCCACACGTTCAGCAGTCACACCTAGTGACACGACCGCTGACGGTGGTAACAGGGAGAAAAACAGGAACAATATGACACCAACAGGCAATCTGCCTGGGGAAGATGACAACTCCGGCGGCATTGCTGGGGGTGAGCGTCAACAGACAGACTGTGCCAGAGGGGAGGAAAATCTTCCCAGTGCCTCTGTCACTGTGTCAGACAGTGTGTACCATCCTGGATGTGGAGATGGCCCACTACCTGAAGACGGCGCAACCTGTGGCACACCTGACACGACTGTCAACAAACCGGGTGACGCCGGGGATTCCCCTTCCCCTCCCTTCACCCCCACTCCTCCCATTCCCACCCCTTCTCGAAACCGCAAGGACAGTGCACATTCCAGAAATACCACTTCGCACGTGCAAAGCGAAAGACAAAGACATTCACGCCGTGGAGAAATGGACCGCAAAGCAGGTCAGGGGAGTTCAAGGTCCCATTCCTTGTCACTGGACAGACAGTCATCTATTCCCGAGTGCTGGAGTGATCGCTCAAAGCCGAAAAAGCGAGCGAGTCCTCGGAAATCTGTCGTCTCTAAAAATAAAAATAAGAAATGAAGGTACGGTCCCGACCCTGATGTAAATACTCTGAAAAGTACAGTGTTTTCAATGGTTTCATATAATGTGGAAGGCATCCTATCAAAACTGAAAGAAACTAGCTTCGTCTCCTTTATTATAAACTTCGACTTCATTTGTCTGGTAGAAACTTTTGTGGATTCATTCACATCTACTTTATTTCCATCCCATACAAGCTTTGTATCACCAGCAAAAAAATTATCTCTTCGGGGAAGGAAAAGTGGTGGGGTCGTTGTAATGGTAAAAAACATCTTTTTGCAATCTATAAAAGAAATTCCAACAAAATACGATAATGTTATCGTACTCCAAGCTGATAAGCGACTGTTTGGAACTGAGTCTGATGTTTTCATTATTAGTGTTTACCTGAATCCAGTAAATAGTCCGTTTTATGACACTAGTGACGTGGACAATGAGATCTCTGTTCTTGAACAATGCATGCTCGATATTATTGAAAAACAAGAAGAAGCTGAATTTATCTTGTGTGGGGACTTTAATGCTAGAACCTCTGATATCTTTCCTGCACAGCTGACTGTAGACGATGTGATGTCTGACCCCGCTCACCATGACCAGTGTATTGACTCTGACACTGATGATCAGACTCCCCCTCTTCGTTCTTCGCAGGACACTGTGATCAATGATTATGGTCAAAAATTACTTAGTTTATGTACCGGTTTTGATCTGTATATTTTGAATGGTGTTTGTTTAGGAGACACAGATGGTTGTTTCACTTATATAGCTCCCTCTGGAAACAGTGTTATTGATTATTTTATTTTCTCTACTTCTTTGTGCTCTCTACCCAGAAGACTTTTTGTTCACGAAAAAATTCACTCAAAGCACATGCCTGTCGAATGCATTGTGATGTGTAACCAGCAAACGGATGATGCTGAAGTTAATGACTCGCCTATTTTCAAACTAGTTTGGTCTGAAGATAGGCGAGAAGACTTTCTATATCAAATTAATTTACCAGAAAACAAAACCTCGCTTGAGCAAGCGAAACAGTTAATTGAAGTTGACATGGACAGTGCACTTGATTTGTTTTCTGCTACCCTACAATCTGCCGCCTCCTGCATGTCCGTAAAGCAGGGTGGTGGTAGGACCATCAAAGGTAATGTTTGGTTTGACTCGGAGTGCTATGAAAGTCGAAAGAATACCAGAAAAGCACTACGCGATTTCAAACGTTTACGAAAAGAAAACCCCACAGAGGATGGACACGAATACTTTGAGAAGAGGTCATATAAAAAGTTATTGGATGATAAGGAGAAAACATACAAAACCAAATGCAGAGCAGAACTTGAACAGAATGTAAACGACTCCAGACAGTTTTGGAAAAATGTAAAACATTTTTCAACGAAAAGTAGAAAGGTTGGTAATATTACGGATGTAGAGTGGTTGCAACACTTTAAGAGGGTCTTTGAAGTAGATACTAATGTTTCTATGGATGACGATTCTCCGATTTTTGAACCGGATCTTGAAGAAGAAAATGATAATTCAGATTTTGCACCATTGAATGATGATATTACTGAAGAAGTAGTAGACTCAATTAATCACTTAAAAAATAACAAAGCAGCAGGTCCAGACGGTATTTTGCCTGAATTACTCAAATCTTCGAGGGATATGGTTGTTCCTTTTCTTCTGCGATTTTTTAATGCTGTTTTTTCATCAGGTCAGTACCCAGCAGCTTGGACCGAGGCTATCATACAACCTGTGCATAAGAAGGGTAACCTGCACAAACCTGACAACTATAGAGGCATCTCACTTTTGAATTTAAGTGGTAAATTGTACAGTTACATAATCAATAAGAGACTGTCCAAATGGGTTGAATCTAAAGGTTTGCTAGGAGAAATTCAAGCTGGTTTTCGGAAAGATCATTCATCCATCGATCACATTTTTACTCTTTTTTCGATGGTTCAAAAATACCTACTTAGAAACAGGAAATTATTTGTTGCTTTCATTGACTTCCGTAAGGCTTTCGATTTAATTTCACACGGAAAACTTTGGCCTATATTGCGAAAATCCGGAATTAAAGAGAAAATGTTATTGACAATTCAAAGCATGTATAAAACTGTAAAAGCTCGAGTACGCTGTGGGATCAAGATGACGGAAGCATTCACTTGCTACAAAGGCTTAAAACAAGGCGAGGTTACCAGTCCGCTACTTTTTTCTCTGTTCATTAACGAACTGGCCACAGGAATAATTGAAAATGGACGACACGGCATTCAACTGAACCCTGACATGATTGAGCTGTTTATTTTACTTTTTGCGGACGACATTGTACTTTTGTCAGACACGGTTGCTGGACTTCAGAACCAGCTCAATGTTCTTGCAATTAAGGCATCTGAATTAGATTTACATGTCAATCTTGACAAATCAAAAATAATCATTTTCAGGAATGGTGGCTATATTTATCGACGTGAGGCATGGATATATAACGGCCTTCAAATGGAAGTAGTAAATTCTTACAAATACCTAGGGTTGTTTTTTTAGTACCAGATTATCGTTCTCTAGGCTCTGGAAGACATGGCGACTAAAGCCAAGAAAGGTGTTATCGATATATTCAAAACTTTATGGAAGATGGGTGACTTTTCGGCCAAGATTTTTCTAAAGTTATTTGATGCTCAAATAAAACCTATCCTTCTTTATGGCTCTGAAATTTGGGGACTGACCGGATCTTCTACAATAGAAAAAGTGCACATGTTTGCTTTGAAAAAGCTGTTGAATGTTAGCCCAAGGACACCAAATGACATGGTATACGGCGAGACTGGACGTAATCCTTTATACATATTTTCTTACTTATCATGCATTAAGTATTGGTTAAGACTTACAAGAATGGATCGATCAAGACTTCCGCGTAAATCATATGATATGCTTTTATATTGTGTGATCAAGGTAAAGTATGTTGGGCGTCACGGGTTCGGGATACTTTGTTCAAATTTGGATTCGGTTTTGTTTGGGAGCATCAAGGCGTAGAAAACATGCGCGGATTCCTGAGCTTATTCAAGCAAAGACTGGTTGACTGTCATAGTCAAAACTGGCAAGAACACATTCAAAAAAGCAGTAGATTTAGTATTTACCGTTCTTTTAAATCTTCTCTGTCGCTGGAATCTTATTTCACAGTTGTTAAAAATAAACACATCAGAGATGTTTTGATTAGGTTTAGAATAGGTGCCTCTGAATTACGTATTCATAAAATGAGATACGCTCCCGTTCATCAAAATGACTTGAAATGTCCTCTGTGTGATGCTGGCCTCGAAGATGAAATGCATGCTTTGTTTTACTGCAGGTCTTTGAATGATTTACGGGAGAAGTACATTCCATTTCGGTATACAAAGCATCCCACTGACAGAACCCTGGAAAAGTTAATGCAAGACGATGAGCATCTCCATGATTTAGGACGTTTTATTTACTACTCTAACAAACGTCGTGTATCACAGGTGTAATCATATTATTAGCTAATATTGTATGTAACTGTTTGTTTGCTGTTACAATTTGCATGGTACTATTTGGAAACAGCCATACGGGTGTGTGTGTGTGTGTGTGTGTGTGTGTGTGTGTGTGTGTGTGTGTGTGTGTGTGTGTGCGCGCGTGTGTGCGTGCGTGTGTGTGTGCATTAATACAAAGGAGCTTACATGTAAAATTGTAATGGGTCGGATGACCTTCTACAATAAATCATCTTGAGTCTTGAGTCTTGAGTCTCTCTCTCTCATTGTATTTCTCTGTCTGTCTGCATGTCTGACTAGCGCGTTGGGCTAATGCGTAGATCAGACATTTGCTTAGTCGTAAGCACGAGACCCTCTTCTTAAATTCTGTCATCTTAGTTATTAATTCATTTATCCATCAGCTTAAAATCATGCGCAGTGTGGTCTCAAAACTTAGCGGGTGTGGTGTAGCGTATATGGACTAGTCCGCACGCAGTGACGCCTCCTTGATGAAAGTGAAACTGCATGTCTGTCTGTCTGTCTCTTTCTCTCGCTCGCTCGCTTGCTCGCTCGCTTTCTATCTTCCCATATTTGTGTGTGTGTGTGTGTGTGTGTGTGTGTGTGTGTGTGTGTGTGTGTGTGTGTGTGTGTGTGTGCTGGCTAACGGACGCTGTGGTTGGGGCATGTATGGAATACGGGAAAGTGATGAGGGGAGAGAGGGGAAGAAGTCATTTGCCAGTCAAATTTATCTTTCCCAATATTTCGACAGTCGAGTTTCCTGAATATGTGAGTAAATCCAGTGAACGTTTCCATGTGTCTCAGCTCCTGTTTATCGGAAGATGTTCGTCATTGAAGTCAGCACTGATTCAGTGAATGCTCTGCTCACATGCAGTGACAGACTTTTAATTCTTTCCTCAAAGAAGCCGTTCCCCACATCTCAGTAAGACTGCATAAAAGTTATCATTGAATATCCTGAACCAGTCAGGTTCTGACCGGCACCAGTCACCAGAGGTGGGCAAAGTGAGGGAGGGGCACTCACACACACACGCACGCACGCGCAAACACACACACGCACACACACACACGCACGCACGCACGTGCGCATGCACGCCAAAACACACACACACACACACACACACACACACACACACACACACCGCTCCTTCTCTGGCTTGGGACGAAGCGATTCTCCGCTAGTTAGCCGAGCCGACCCACTTCGTGCTTTTAACCAGGTAAACAAACAGGCACAGGTGCCACACACGACGTCAGCACGGATCGAGTTTGCTCAGACCCCCACTGTCGACGGAACCAATAGTCAACCTGAGCCCCAAAGACACCGTGCTAAGTCCGTGTAGTCCTTCAAGGCTGTGTTTTGAGATAGCGGAGGCGATAGCGGCGAAGCGGCGAATGACGTCATCCATTTGGGGCGGCGAAAACAGCGACACAGCGTTAGGCGCGAAGCCGTACAATGTGGTGCGAAAAGTGTCATCACACCTGTTCGCCCAATTTACATATTTTGTTAATCAAGAGAAGGGAGGCAGGGGATGGCTGGTGGGGGTGGGGAGCTGGGTTAGATCTGCTATCCCGCTTGACAGATGGAACGAAGAAAAGTTCGTACAATATTGTCTGTTCTGTTCGTCTGGTGGTGGTCTAGTGAGCCGTCAGCAGTGGCCCCAGCAGAGCCAGAGAAGTGGGCAGAGCGCTTTGCCGATGTTTGGCAGGAGCACTCTGCTTGTCCAACTAACGACGTGTCTTATCGCTGGAGTTTGACAAAAGAGAGATAACTCGCCTGCTGTGGGTTAGCGATGATTCTGCCCCTGGTATAACGGCCAATGACGACAATCCGATGGAAAACAATATTATAACAATCAGTTCGAAAATGGTTTTATTGTAGCTGAACAGATTCCACAAACGAAATCCAAAGTACGCACGCAAACATGAAAAATGGAATCTGACTGTAGCGAAAAAAAAAAAAAAAAAAAAAAAAACCTCCGTGGGCCAGGATACGTAAGTTTAGGCTACAGCATGCCTCGAGCACAGTGCTATTTTACTTAACTTTCACTCTTTGGTTGTTTTTTTCGCCGGTCTACATTATCTTTTCCTGTCAGGCTTGATCTTCTGTCGTGTCATGAATTGTAGGGCAATCATCATAATAATGAAAATAATAGTCATAACAAATAACATTAATGACTCAAACAATGATAACGACAACGATTTATTCTATACTAATCATCATCGTCGTCGTCGTCCTCGTCATCATTATGATTATCTTTAAAAGAATGATGATAACCGCCATTTATCGAA
>CM065740.1:47374878-47387378 GCA_033310375.1 Conus canariensis
ACACACACACACACACACACACACACACCACACACACACGAGGAATCACTGTTATCCAGTTTCAACGAACTGAAGCTACAAAACCTGATGTGGATATTTTTGTATGCCAACATTGATCCAAAGAGCAGATAACGCACCGCGGTCGATTGGTGTTGTATAGAAATACTTTACGTGACGGCTGGTATAGAGGTTGATTAATGTAGAAACGATAGTGGATTCATTTTTTTAATTGAATACATTGGAAGCCAAAGGGGGCGAAACTGAAATGCATTTGACAAAGGCAAAAAATAACAATTATCTCAAAATCTCTTACCTTTGAAACAACGACGTTAGATCCCCCTTCAAAGGTGCTCCCTCCCTCCACCCCACATTCCCCATGCCCTACACACACACACACACACACACACACACACACACACACACACACACACACACACACACACACACACACACACACACACCACAAAAACACACAACACAGTGAGTACCGTTTTCAAGGGGAAGGGAGATTATCCATAGCCAGCCAAGTGGGGGGCATTTCATGGCGATTGTCTGCTCTTTGAATACGGCGTTGGTGGAGTCGGACCAAAGATCGTTTCGTGGACCACTCAAATGACGTTACTGTTCATGGCGCATGGCAGGAAGAAAGATTGATGGCAGTGCATCTTTAGAAAAGATTGCATTTCAGACCTTTAACCCTTACAGACTATGCATCCATCTTGGCTGTGTCGACAATGTGAACTTTAAACGGGAAGAAGAACTGAATCAGAGACTGGGCTTTTGTTAACCTCTGTTAAAGAAGGTTGGTTTCTTCACCAGAAAACCTACTGAACTGAATATTAGAAAGCTTTGTAAAAAGAAGGAATATGATACAGAGAAAAATCACAGAGACAGACAGACAGACGGACAAGCAGGCAGGCAGGCAGGCAGAGCGACTTCTGACATGACTCTTTCAGGAGTCAAAGCACACTCAAACGTGACAGACCCAGCGCTTCGATCTCTTAGCCAAAAGTAGAGCCGACGACGCTCGCGCTCAAGTTGCTGTCACTGACACGAAAGGGTTTTACAGTCACCCCTCCGTTGTGTCGCTCTTGCGATCCTGCTTCCATCTCTCTCTCTCTCTCTCTCTCTCTCTCTCTCTCTCTCTCTCTCACCCCAACGCTCCCTTATCCTTTTTCCACACACACACACACACACAGGCACGCACGCATGCACGCGTGCATGCACGCACTCACGCACGCACGCACCACACACACACACACACACACACACACACACACACACACACACACACACACACACACACACTCCAGTTTGCTATTGTTTTGTCTTCATCATTCAAAAAAGAAAAAAAAAAAAAAGGGGGGGGGGGGTATGGACGTCATCGATCAAATTCAGGGGCTAAGGCCTCAGCAGAAGTAAGAATAATTGTGACAACACGTGCAGGTGCAATCTCAGGAAGGTTGTCAATGGCCATCTGAAGGGAGGTAATGGTAACAACAGTGACTGTGGTCTGGGTAGAATGTCAGGAAGGTTGTCAATGGCCATCTGAAGGGACGTAATGATAACAGCAGTGACTGCTGTCTGGGTAGAATGTCAGGAAGGTTGTCAATGGCTATCTGAAGGGACGTAATGATAACAGCAGTGACTGTGGTCTGGGTAGAATGTCAGGAAGGTTGTCAATGGCCATCTGAAGGGACGTAATGATAACAGCAGTGACTGCTGTCTGGGTAGAATGTCAGGAAGGTTGTCAATGGCTATCTGAAGGGACGTAATGATAACAGCAGTGACTGTGGTCTGGGTAGAATGTCAGGAAGGTTGTCAATGGCCATCTGAAGGGACGTAATGATAACAGCAGTGACTGTGGTCTGGGTAGAATCTCAGGAAGGTCGTCATGGACAAAATATAGGGCCTAGCCTGAGATTTCAGCATGCTGATTGTGCCAAGTTCTCGGAAACAAATTTCTGTTTGTTAAACAGTTCTGTAAGTCGTTTCCACTCAGTATAAAGCGGTCAGTTGTCTGCATGGTTTGGCTACATATTATCGGCTCTGATTAGCTTTCTTCAGTGAATATTTGGCTTTTATTGACGACCAGTTTGAAGGTATTTTGAAAGACTGTAGAATAGAAACAACGGCTTTGTGGACCAATAAACCGCATGGTTCGATTTGTATATGTTTCTTATGTTCTTCGCACTAGCTTGTCTTTGGGGACCCCCATTCTTTAGCCAGGCAACAACAGCAGCAAAAAATACTGACCGCCTCACTCAACGGAGGTGGCTATGGCAGATCTTGGGGGCTTATCAAATAGGGGAATATTCCAGTATTTCTGATTGCAATGCATGAAAAGAGCAGTCAAGTACGACATAGTGATCAATGCCTGGCCCACGGTATATTGAAAACCAGTCAAAACGATGAAAGAAAGAGGCACTGGAAATCGCGGGTGTTACTTTTGAAGCGGCAAGAAAAGCCTTGGTCCGACTTCAGTTCCCTGGCAAATAAGGATTCTACCCCCTCTTCGGCATTGCAGCCCAGCTCACAAGGCCTGTGTGCTGTGGATTCTACTTTCCACGTTCGTCCAATAGACTGGGGTGAGGAAGGCCAACATTGGCTATGCTGTGTGAACGGCAATGAACAAAGGTGAACAATTCACTTCTCCCCGATTGCGATCGGAAATAGGAAAATGGATCGTCTTCAATGGACGAAAACCGTTCACGTTTATCAAATTTCCTTTGAATTTGAAAAGGCCTTGCCAGGTGTGACGCTGGCGTCACCGATGTTTGCAGCAAGCATGACGTGGAATGAATAGCTCTGTGGTTATGCAGTGAAAAGATGAATCAGATTGTGACAGGGACGTTTAGGACGAGTCGCTGAATGTTTGTCTGGTGTAAGGGGAAACAACCGCCCGGAAACTGTTGCTAGGTTAGGATGTCGAGTTGCATTGGAAACATTGGTACATTTAACTGACTCGTAACATTTTAATCTGTCTTTTCTTTTCAACTGTATTTTTTATTGGTATGTTTTATTGACTAATATTGACGTCTGTTGATGTCTGTTGCATCGAAAATCTTTGGACGCTCTGTTCACTGTAAAATTTCATAGCTGCATCGGAAATAATGGTGCGTTTATCAACTGTAATATTTAGCCTGTTTCAAAGTCACAACGGAAGCCTTGGTATGTTTTATTGACTTGATATTGAAGGTTGCTTGAAAGCCGCGTCAAAAATAGCGGTACGTTTAATTGACCGTAATATTGAATTCTGTTTCAAACTTGCAAGAAATAATGGCACATCATACATCTTCTGACTAACGCTTAGATCTGAGTGTCTTATATCTTTTTACTGTAAAACAGATCTGTTTGTTTCAAAGTTTCGTCTGAAACTTGGGCCTTGTTCGGATCCAGACTGTCCAGACATAGACCACTCACTGTCTGTATGTTGCTGTGTGACAACCACCTAAACATGGGTGGTCGAGAAAGATTTTTTTCCCGCCGGAAAATGGTATTTTCCGAGACCCATCCCACCCTACCCCCCCCCCCCCCCCTGCACACTGTATGATAATGGGTGGGAGGGAGGAGAGGTGAGCTTGCGCACACGTATGTGTGTATATGCGCGCGTGTATGTGTATGTGTGAGTGATGAGTGTGAGTGTGTGTGTGTGTGTGTGTGTGTGTGTGTGGTGTGTGTGTGTGTGTGTGTGTGTGTGTGTGTGTGTGTGTGTGTGTGTGTGTGTTCGACGTGCTGATACATTCTTGGTGTGTCCGTAGCCGTGAAGACATACTGGAGTTTACCAGACAGGTAGGATCCAATTTCAACACGACTGTAACTGTTCGAAGTAATCATTACGCCAGGCACGGTGCTGAAGATGTAGGTCGGAGCAGGGGAGAGAGACGGTGTAAGGGGCTTGGGGAAGGGGGAGGAGAGGTGGCAATTAAAATCTCGATTGATCACAGGAAAATAGCAAAAGGGGGCTGGTGATAGCGTAGATCTCTGTCATGGTTGAACGGGTTTTGGTCAACGTCAAACCTTCTGAATCGTCATGGTGTCGGCCGCCCTTGGTGACATTGACAGGTTTTCTAGCTCACTTTGTTACTGTGCAGGTTCTGAATGAATACCTAAACACACACACACACACACACACGCGCCGCGCGCGCGCGCGCGCGCGCGCGCGCGCGTGAGCGCGCACATACATGCGCGCGCGCACACAACACACCACACACACACACACACACACACACACAGGAGCGCATGCGCACGCATGCGCGCAAACCCTGTATGTCTGTCCTCCCTCCTCTCTCTCTCTCTCTCTCTCTCTCTCTCTCTCTCTCTCTCTCTCCTGTGCTTTACATGTTCACACACGCCTTCATTAGCGTCCATGGCCAATTATATGAATAAATCTGAATCTCTCTCTCCCCCCTCCTCTCTCTCATGTGTGTTTCATGTTCACGCAGTGCTTCATTAGGGGACATGGTCTGTTATAATGAATAAGTTATCTGAATCCTCTCTCTCCCTCTCTCTCTCTCTCTCTCTCTCTTTTGAACAGTGAGTTAAAAACTCGAGCACCACTCCAACACAAAGAATATTCGACGTTGCACGCCGTACCGCCAATTTCTCTCTCTTGGAAACGGCAACGTTTACACACCCAATTCGACGACAACTAACATTCGAAGGAGAGGAAGGAAAGGGAGTGGGCTGGTTGGCGCTGATACTGGTCGTATAGAGATTGGCATTTAGTGAGACCGTCGGCGAACAAGATGTACCATAAAATCAGGTAATTGTGATTTATAAAAACGGATGATTTTGACACGTGAAAACAGGTCATTTTGGCTACAAAAACAGATAATTGTGATGCATGAGAGCAGACTGAATCTGATTACAAAGACTCTAAAAACAGGTCACAAGAAGTCCTAAAAAAAATGATAACCAGAGACCTCGGGAAACAGATAATCATGACAAACGAAAACAAAAATCATGACTCATGAAAACATGTAATTAGGACTTGCGAAATAGATAGTTATGACTGATTTCAACAGATAATTGCGGCGAATTGTTACAAAAAAGGGTAGAATGCTGCAACTGTTAAACAGAATTCAGCTATATTTAAGCGTTTCCACTGCTCACCTCTTTTTGTTTGTTGTTGTTGTTTTTAAGCCAGTTTCTGATATCGTCACAGCGATCAAAAACGGCAGAACTTTCTTTCTGAGTTCACGCGAAACTAATTTTAAAGTACTGAGTTCCCACCCAACCCAACCACCATCATCATTTCCGTTTTCTTTCAACAATACTTACTGTTTCGAAAGTTAAAAAGACATGAATTTTGAACATGAATTGTGATCTTTCGAGGGTTGCAACTGCCCATTAAATGGTAGTGTCTGGCTGTTTAAATGGTGAGGGGCTTCTTTGAGAAAGTTGGAAGGAGGGAAATATGAGGAGGGCGGTGGAGACAAGAAGGGGGGTGGGGGGTGGGGTGGGGGGGGGGGGGAGGTATACTGTATTCAAATAAAGAGATAGCGGAACGCACGGTTTTTGCCAGTGGTGGGTTGGAGCTGTTCAATGCGTCTTTGGGTTCTCCGACGTTTCGCATGTCATGTTCACCGATGGTGGGAGCTGATCAGATTTTCTTTTCTTTTCTATTTTTTCCCTCTCCTGTTCTGTTCTGCTCTGTTCTGTTCTGTTCTGTTCTGTTTTTTTTTTCTTTCTTTCTTTCTTTCTTTCTGTCTTTTTCTTTTCTTTCCTTTTTTATTCTTTTTTCCGTTTCTTTTCTTTTTCGTTTGCTTTCCTTTTCCTTAGTTTCTTTCTCCAATTTTCCTCTCTCCTTTGTTTCCTTTTTACTTTCTTAATTGGTTTCTGTCTTGTTCTGTCTTTCTTTTTATTTCCTTTCTTATGTTGCTGTCTCATCATCTGCGTCATACCTGTGGCATTTCTCTCATCACATTCCGGCCCAGCAATCCACAGCCACATCCAGCCATGTCCTGCCGCAGCCCAAGTACCAACAGTCCACGAGGAGCAATCAGTTTCATTTTCCTATCTTTTCATCATGAATAACCCTGAAAAAAAACATCGAACGAAAATGTATGAAAACTGGTCTTTTCAGCAATCTTCTTGATGTTGATATTATGGCCCATATTTTTACCAGTCTTTTAAGCATGCTGAAGAGGAAAGCGCCGAAACACGTGTTCCGGCGAGGCTGAAAGAAAACGTTTGCTTCAGGATGCGACTTTTCAGACGCCCTTCTATGGTAACTCTGCGTCGTTCTTAAAAGAAATATCCACGTCACCGAAGGAAAATTTGGCGTTTCCTGTCAGCTAATGCTTCAAGTCCCATAGCGTTATAGCCGTTGGTGCAGTGAGCTTTATGGAAGGTGGGACCGAAGTTTTTCAATCCGCCGTTTTAACCATCCCTAAACTAAACCAGGTACTTGTTTTCGTTTGGGTAAACGGGATTTTTTTTTCAAGTCTTTGAAATCTGACGCTGCCAGCGATTCGAATGCCCGACCTCAGCTTCGCAGCCAAACGCTTTAATCATTTGAGTGCAGGCCCTTATAGGTTATTCTCTCTCTCTCTCTCTCTCTCTCTCTCTCTCTCTCTCTCTCTCTCTCTCTCTCTCTCTCTCTCTCTCTGCCACTGTGTGGTGTCCGGTGGCTGGGAAACGGCGGGGGGTGGGGGTGGGGGTGGGGGGACATCATGGACGAGCCCACACCACCCGGTGGTAGGACAGTCTAGACTAGCCTGTGCATCCCCCCCCCCCCCCCCCCCCCCCCCCCCCCCCCCCCTCTCATCCCGCCGACAATATGGACCAGTACAGACTCTCTGGGCTGGGGAAGGGGTGGAGGAGAGGTGGGAAAAACATCCTTAGCATAAACTATTTTGGGCTTTGATCCCGGAACTGACTTGAACTGGACATACACAAAACC
The DNA here is from genome assembly GCA_033310375.1 of Conus canariensis. Lineage (NCBI taxonomy): Eukaryota > Metazoa > Mollusca > Gastropoda > Neogastropoda > Conidae > Conus > Conus canariensis. Next base: position 47,381,786 of record CM065740.1, read on the forward strand.
ACGCGTAACGCGGGGTCTAGTGAATAAACACACACAGATACCTTGAATAGGAGAACGGTCGTTAATATATTCCTTTTAATTTCCAACGTGGGAAAGCTCACCGATCGGTATCTGATTACACACATGCATGTAAACATTAGACTTCGAGTCTACGATAACTGTCAATCTTCAACATTCCCCCTGTCTTGAACTTTGTGGAGACGCCAGTCATAATAATTATCTACAGAGAGTAGCTGAGGGGTTAAAGGAAGGAAAAGGGAAACAATGAGAAAGGGGGTTAAAGAGAGAGAGTAGGAGGAGGAACAGATATATGAGAGAAGAAAAGAAGACGAAGAAAGAGAACAAAAACCCGGAAAGGAAAAAGATGATGAAAATGATAATGATGATGGCGATGATGATAATTTTGATGATAATAATGATGATGACGAAAATCAGTGTATTGCAGAAAAAATGTAAGAAAACGTGAAGAAGGTGCACAAAAGTCTACCAGATTAACAGACATAAAAATGTTCTTCTTAAACGAGGAGAATTTCTGTTTGGAATGCTGTTCATCACAATGAAGGGCGAAAATGAAAACTAGCTCAACCGATGAAAAGTTTTTATTTCATCCGTTGACAAGGAAACGTGAGTGTGCCTTTCACAGTCCAGTTCTTCGTCCTGTTTCGTCCATCCAGCTGAGTGTCCATCCAGTCTCTACAACATTTCATTCATCTAGTTCGTCCAGGACTTTCTGATCTACCTCTAGGACATCCATCATCCACAGTAGAACGGGTCTTAGACAGGGAGTCAAGGTGAGATGCACGTCCACCCTTCACTATACCCTGTAGAATGGTCTTGGACAGGGACTTATGACGAGGTACATGTCCACCCGCCTCTGTACCCTGTAGAATGGTCTTGGACAGGGAGTCATGGTGAGGTGCATGCCCATCCTCCACTGTACTCAACATAATGGTCTTTGACTGGGAGTTATGTCGAGACATATGTCCACCCTCCACAGTACGCTGTGGAATGGTTTGAATGAGAAGTTATGGAAGGATACATGCCTGTATTAGGCAAGCTTACAACTCTTGGTAAGTAAGAAAATTTGTGAGGAGAGGATGTCTGCCAGCCTATGTGTTGACATGCCGCCTGACAGAATCCTTTGTATTGTATTCATGATATCAGTCGCAGACGTCTCAGGCATCTGTTGTCGATTTCTACATCATCATGTGAAATTTGCTGTGAGAGTCTAGTTTGGGCATCCATACGAAATGGTGGGTATTGCGAGTTGGAATAACTTGTAACAGGGAAAATGTCGAACAGGTCGGCGTCCTGCGGTCATTATCTGTGACCACATAAAGCATTTTAGTGTGCAAACGATTGCCATGGCAATAGAAGAAGTTTGGTATAACAGCGCCATCGTTCCTTCCTCCCCCGTCCTCCTGACCTTCAAGAAATTTAGTCGGGAGACATTGGCTCTGGTACGTTTGTCCCACGTTTTGCTTCTCTTTCGTTGGCTCAGGGAATGATTTTTGAAAAGGTTCTTTTTTTCCAGTTCACTATCCACAGCTACTGTACATAAACCACATTCAGTATTTTTCTCTTATGGTAAATTTCTGCCCGGAAATATTTGTCCCGCTTTCCCACAGTGATATACGTTTTTTTTTAATACATTTTCTCCCTGCGTTTATCTGTTATATGTCCCTTGAAAATCATCGTACGCAAGTCATTATAACGTTTTGTGGGTTTTTTGCGAGCACCTTAAAGATTGTAATCTAACTTACCGGCGATGGGTGGGGGAGGAATGTGTGGACTGGGGGAATGGAGGGAAAGGGGTTTGAGAGAGAGCAGGGGGAGTAACAAAATGACATGTAATGATTGCGTTGTCGCCTCACTGGAATAAAAGGCCAACCTGGGAAAGAAGTGCGTCCATTGCCGTGCAGTGTGCACATGACTGCATGGTGACGGACATTGTGTCCTAACCAAACTCAGACCCGCACTGTTTTCGCAGCACAAGCACAGATATTAACAGGGTTCGGCGCAAATTTTTTTTTATCGTCTTCTCTGTTCATGGATGACAACGTTTTATCTGCGTGGCAGATGAAAAGAGAGAACACAGAATGTTTTCCCCAGTGTTATGGTTTACCTCTTTTCATAACAAGAAAAGAAGAAGAAAACGCACCAGGAAACCCCCATCCTGTCTGAAAACCAAATGGTTGTCACACTTGCCGCCCACCTCATGCCCCTCCCCCCTCCACCCCCGCTACCTGTTCCGTTTATCCCACCTCTTCTTCTTCCCCCAGACCCCCCATCCAACACATTTTGGCCTACACACACACTCGAACACACACACACACACACACACACACACACACACACACACACACACACACACACACACACAAACATACATACACAACACAACACACACAACACACACACACACACACACACACACACACACACACCCTTTCAGGAAAGACGACACGTTGAACACATAAAACCCCAAAACTGAATGTATGCCCACCAACAGAAAGCCGGCGCCCCACGAGAAAATAGCGTCAAAGCTTCCAACACACACAGCGCATTCAGTTCTCCCCACCCCGTGTTTAAATATACGCTTGTCAAGTGTCATCCAACCGAGAGTCCTGTGTTGATCTGTGTTGATTTGTATGACAATTCGATCTCCTTGTTGCTGGGGCGCTCAGGTACCCGACTGCCTTTGCGCGTCAAATGGGGTGACGGGAAGGGAAGGCAGACGAGAGCGCCATCTTGGACGGTGAGGTTTGGTGATCACCATGGGGAAGTTGACATGGAAATCGATGACGACGACAAACTGACAGAGCTTGATTTCACGCTTGATGATAATATCCGGGCTTTGAACAAGGTGAGATTAGAGGTCAGGTGGTTGGGAGGATTGGTTGTCAAACTTTTTATATCTTGCTTCTCTAGACGTTTCTCTCGATCAGCTGTCCTGTGTGTACGGCGGTATGACCCCATAGGCCTGTGCTGCTAGTTTTTCACTGTTTGGATTTGGCTTTCTCTTAGTTGACTTTAACAGTTATTTCAAGTGACTTGTAGCTGTCAGGCTATTTGCTCTTGTATTCATTAAAAAAAAAGTTATTTGAAATGCATTGTAATCAATGCGCAGCGGAAGGGATATTCCATCGATTCTGCACGATCTTTTCTTGATTGCTTACAAATTTCTTCGCCCCTTAGGGGACAATGGGGCATCAACGATCGCGAAAACGGGCTCGACTCAGAGGTCTCCCCAGTGCGTTTTTGTTCTCTTCTTTCACGCATCTTGCTCTTCTGTTCTCAGTGCCTCTTCTCTAGCTGTTTCTCGGTTCTCCGCTCGTCCTTTCCCTCCACGCCTGATTCTGTGGTGAGGTGTGGGATGCTGGCTTTCGAAGGATGTGTTCTACCCGGTCCCATTTCTTCCTCAAAATCTGTATGGTGACTGGCTTCTGTCGTGCCCTTTGCCACATCAGCTCAGCGCTGACTCGGGCCACCGGATGCTAGAAATGCACCTCAGACAGGTGTTAATGAGTACTCTTTGCAGGAGATTGCTATTGCTTCGGTTTTAAATCTTTCTCTCTCTGCTCTCTCTCTCTGTCTCTCACTCATTTAATGTAGCATCGCGCGCGCGCGCTCGTGTGTGTGTGTGTGTGTGTGTGTGTGTGTGTGTGTGTGTGTGTGTGTGTGTGTAGGTAAGTGTGTTTGTGAGTGAGGATTGGATGTATATGGGTGTGAGCGAGAAGCGGTGATCGGGGTGTGTGGAATGGTGGATGAGGAAAAAGGAGGACTGGGAAGATGCCGTGCTGTATGCGTTCCTCCAAATGTCACGTGAGGGGCTGTAGGCCTGTCACTTTAAATCTCTCAAAGTTCAGATCTCTCACCACCCTCAACCCCGTTTCTCTCGCTTGCTGTATTCCACCCTCTTTCTGTCTCTGTCTCTGTCTGTCTGTCTCCCCCCTCCCCCCTCTCCCTCTCTCATTTCTCATTTTCCATGCCCATTTAGTGGCATTACTTTCATGCAGCTCATTCTGGCCACTCTGTACATAGTCGCACCAAAGTTCCTTACCGTTGCTTCAGCACCCCATTCAACAGGGAGCCGTCAGGATCAGGTTGTTATGGGGCAACCGACCAGAGGAGTCACAGCCTCTCTGTCTGTCTGTCTGTCTGCCTGTCTGTCTCTCTCTTGAATATTTGTCTGGTCTGCACCCTTTAGAATTCTCGATGCTAACTTTGATGGGAATAGGTGTGAACCACGTGATGGAGGTTGTGGTCACGAAGAAAGAAAACCATTAATGCTGCAGTCCCCGAATGAAGAACAGACCATCTAGGGTTTATTCATTCCCCGAAAAGGCCTAGTGGGGATACACGGAGAACAGCCCTTCTCCCTCCGAATTTCCCCCGCCCCTCGCCCCCCCCCCCCCCCCTTCCCTAATTCGCCCAAAAAAGGAGGGAAAGGGTGAACCAGCAGGACAGTCACACAACCCTCTCGTACACAACACACACACACACACACACACACACACACACACACACACCACACACACACACACTCTCTCTCTCTCTCTCTCTCTCTCACACACACACACACACACACACACACACACACACACACGTACTCAGACACACACACGTACTCAGACACACACACGTACACACACACACACACACACACACACACACGCACGCACGCACGTATACACACACACACACACACACACACACACACACACACACACACACACATGCGCGCGCGCGCGCGCCTTAACACGCAAATAGTTTGTTTACTCGAGAGAAATCTTCCTGCGAGCCGTTCTTTAGAATTCTTCCCGGCACACAGCAGTCGCCCCCCTGCATGTCCACACACGTCGATCTTAAAAGAAGGCGACTCCCCGTGAAAAGAAACGATAGTCAGTATGAATCAGGTCACGCTTTAGCCTGCTCCTCAAATCTAGCGCGCATGAATCAACCTTTTGTCCCACTGCAAGAGTTCGGGACAGAGACATCTCACAGAGCCAAGGGAAATGGGGGAATGAAATGGGCGTGCTTTCCCTGTTGGAAACCGAAAGGTATTTTGGAGCAGAGTATGTGAAGCGAAGCGCCTGTGGACAAACACGTCATCACTCTTTCTCCCCTCCATGCCTCTCCCTTCCCTTCTCCCCTCCCCACCTACCCTTCCCTCCTCCGTCCTCGTGGGGGATGCCTGTACAAATACACCCCACCCCCGCAACATTTCTGGAAGTTCTGAACTGGTCACTTTCTCTTTACTGTCACTCTCTTTGATCTGTTCAGTTGCTGTCGTCTGTTTGTTTTCTGTCTTCGTGGACTATTCTCCTGTCAGAGGTGTGAACACTCCCGTTTGTTTTTAGATTTTCATCTGGTAGCAGTTTATGACACGTCAGCCCATCTTATTGTTGAATGGCGATTAAGTGGTGGAAATTGTTTACGCTGTCCTGAGTGGACACTAGCTGTCCATTCTTCTGTGTTTATTTTCCTAAATGGCTTTTTAAATTCACACACACACACACACACACGCACGCACGCACGCACGCACGCACGCACACACACACACGCGCGCACACACACACAGGGAGAGGGA
>CM065740.1:47397378-47444878 GCA_033310375.1 Conus canariensis
TTTTTTTTTTTTAACATGATGATCAGTGAAGATACGCATGATTAAGATTATGCTGTAGAACTTCGATTTGGCCGAAGATTTCAAGACAGGACTGTACTCAACTGTTCTTGTCGTAAGATATCCGGCGTCCACGTGGCAGAGAGACACGGAAAACGGCAGTGTTGGTCAAGCATCTCTGTCAGAGACGTAGCCATGAAGTGGATTTAAGTCCATTGCATGTTTCCTGTTTTCGCTTTGGAGCCCAAAGGACGCTTGAATGAGATTATGAGTAAAATGGAAGAACCACCTTGGCGCAGCAGTTAGCGTGATGGTTTACCGGCTAATTTGATTCCTATCAGAACCATTTACATTTGTGGGATTTTATCCTGACTTGCTCCTACTCAGAACTGAGTTTGCTGTTGGCTCAGCTGGGACGACTGGAATCATTCTGTAAAGTTTCATCCACTTAACGGATGCGTGTCTGAGAGTGTTGCTCAAATTTCCTGACCAATTCTGCAGGTGTGTGTACCTCTCGGGCCTGGTTGACAGCGGAATTTATTATTAAAGTAAGTGCAGAGTACAGCTCCGTCTTGCAGTCTCAGGCGGAAATGGCACTCCATGGCATCATCTTCTTCATCCTTGCCCTCGTCGACCAGTATAAAAATTCATTAAATTCTGTGGCCCTTCATGTCGTGCTTTTACAATAACCTCATTTTGGACTCTATCCTTGCTGAGTTCGTGTTGAGGTCGCTGGTAACGACAAGTTCATGGGGACTCTTCGGACAGATATGATGGCACCCTCCGAAGGAGAACGTTCACTCACGCTGGGTTCGCGACTAAGCTATGATAGTCGTCAGTAGGTCTTGGGCAGCTGGTGTCCTGCGCATGTTGGTTCAAATCAGACATCTCTCATTATCGCTGAAGTGACTCGGCAGCACTGCTGTGTCTCCTCTGGTGGGCTGCCACATGACGACGACCTGACATTGACTGCTCCCTGTGGATTGCAGGAGCCGGAGCTGCTGCAAAACGTGACAGTGTGTGACAATGGAGGGAGCTGGACTGTGTAGTGTGGGGGTAATACTACTGAAGTGGCACAGAAGGTGGGACAGGAGAAAACAGAACAGACAGAAAATTATGTGTGAAATGGAGACCCACAGTACGAGCTCTGTTCAACGTTGTAGGAGCCACCGTTGGTAGAGACGTCAGTAAGGACCTTGCCCAAATGACGGGTCTGTGTTCTCGTAGAGATAGAATGATATCTGAAAAGATTAAAGAGGTGTTGAGGAGCAGTGAATGAATCGAACGAACCGATGCACAAGAGGATCGATTGCTGTCAGCGAGACGGAGAGGAGACAGAAGGGAGCGGGCCGGGGGGGGGGGGGGGGGGGGTGGAAAGGAGGTCTGAACCCGTGATGCGCTCACGGTCTGGAAGTGGGGGTCGGAGGTGTGTGTCTTGGGGGGAGGGGGGTGGGTGGGGGAGCTGAAATCCGTCAAAATTAAAATCCGATCACGAAAAACTACTGATAAGTGTGAACGGGTGGAGAATGGACGGGTGAGGTGAGGTGTGTGTGTGTGTGTTGTGTGTGTGTGTGTGTGTGTGTGTGTGTGGACGGGGTCGGAGGGAAGGGGGAATTAAGGGAGGAGCGAGACGCCCGAACAAACAGACCCGTAAAAATCTGGAGATTTATTGTTGAAGGGAAGGGGAAAGATTGCATGTGTGCTTTTTGCGAGGGGTAAAGGGGTTGGGACAGTTGTTAGGGTAGGTAAAGTGGGGTAGACCTTTGTAGAATGTTTAACGAATAATACGTCAATCCCCTGCTTTTTTTCCACTTCGATGTGTTTATCTGTGTTGATTCAGATTTCTTGTATTTCGCTGTCCTTGCCTCTTCTCCATGATAATTATGGTCTGTTCTGAGTGAAATGTCCAACGAGTTGATTCATTAGCTGCTGGTTTTTTGTATTTACGTTTTGCAAGACTTCCTTCACTGTTAGGACGACTGGTGCGAGCGGCCTACATTGTACTACGTGCACCAAATTCTTTTAATGATTTTCATACAAGCTGGCCAGATTATCTTGATTGGTTCTGCTTCATGTCTGAGAAAAGGTATGGTGAGTAGGTGGACACCACAGATAAGAAAAGTGTAATTATTGAATCAAAACATACGTTCGATGATTCATTGACGAAACTTCTTTTAGGGGGTTGGTGTCTTATGTTCTGCTGCGTGTTGCGCCTTTCCTAACTGCATCATGCTGTATTCCTTGCTGCACGTTGTTGCATTCTATGCTCCATTCGTCGCTGTATGTTGCTACACTTTTTACTGCATGTTGCTGCATTCCTTGCCGCAGGTTGCTGCATTTCCTACTGCAGGTTGCTGCATTCAGTGGTGCACGTTACTCCATTCTTCGGTCTATGTTGCTGCATTCTTCACCGCATGCGGCCGCATGCTGATGAATTTCCTGCAGCATGTTGCTGCATTGCTTGCTGCGTTTTGCCTCATTCCTCGCTGCGTGTTGTTTTATAACCCGCTGCATTTTTTTTTTTTTGCTGCAGGTTGCTGCATGACTCCTTCATGATGCTGCATCACTCCTGTGTGTTGCTGCCTGTCCCGTTGCGTGTGGGTGCCTGTCCTATTGTTGCGTGCCGTACAGAATCTTGCTGCCGTAAGCTGCTACATGTACTGTGTGTGTGATGCTGTGCAGCAGGAACAAGTGCCGGACGACCAACGCCCCAGGACGTACAGCCCACGCCGCCGCTACACCCCTCCCCCCCTCCCCCACCCTCCCGGAGGTCCCTGCCGGATCTCAACCGTAACTACCACTTCAACTGGTACAACAAAGACCTTCCGAGAGGTAATTGGAGGAGGAGGAAGGGGACTGGGGGGTGGAGGTGGGGGGGGGGGGGGGTAGGAGGGGGGGTTTGAAGTGGTCGTGGTATGAAAAAATAACGAGATTGGCTAGAGGTTCAATGTGCAGATAATGAAAAGCAGTGCGTGTGTGTGTGTGTGTGTGTGTGTGTGTGTGTGTGTGTGTGTGTGTGTGTGTGTGGAGAGAGAGAGTTGTTTTGTTCTTTTTGTCATCACGGCGCATGTTTTATTGCTTATAATTGCCGCTGAGTAGGTGCTTGAGAGTTTTGGAATCATCTGTGTACACACTCAGTTTATCATGTATTTGTAATTACTTTCCATGGCTATAAATAAGACGTTTGAAAGCTGGACCTGAAGTGGTCCACGCCCTTCGTTGCCTCTCTGTGCTGTTTGTTGCCGTTGATTAAACACCTGACAGTTTGAAGTGAAACGGTTTCATTGGATTTTTACGCTCACAAAATCGAGTTTGGCTGTTTGGTTAAGTGTTATCGAGCTTTATCTCATTACGTCCTGTTACAGTGGCATAGAAGTCGTGTAACCATGTGCAGTTATTTAACGCTTGTGCTTTAATTGTCTGCATATTCCGCTTTGCTTACATTTTATTTCATTTATGTTTGTTTATTTTTTTAAATTTTTGTTGTTGTCTTTAAGTGGATTCAGCTTGCTTAGAGATTTCTAAAAGCTGACTAGTATGTTTTGGGGGCCGGAATAGCTCAGTTGGTAGAGCGCCGGACTCGTAATCCAAGGGTTGTGGGTTCGAATCTCCGCCGGGCCGTTTCGGTACAGGGGGATTTTTCCCTCGGAGTTAACATTAGTTCTGACTCCATTTCCCATACAGCCCTTCGAATGAGACTATAAACCGAGGTTCAGTGTGTGAACGCACGCATAACATCTTGCACACACGTAAAATCCCATCACCAACTTTCGGAAGAGAAGGCCAGTTTGGCCGTTGGAATGGATGACACGTTACACATAGCATGCACCTTCCCCGAAGTTGGAGTATGGCTGCCTTAATGGCGGGATGAAAAAACGGTCATACACACAAAACTCCACTCCCTATACAGGGGGTGTCCGCAGGAGTATCAGCCTGCGTACGCAGAAGAAGACTAGTATGTTTGAATTTGGTGTAACTGCTTGTGTGGCCTATATGTGTGAAATTCCACTCAGCTGCTAGGCTAGCGTGCACTTTTTCGTTTTGTTTTTGATTTTTTTTTAAATATTTTGTTTCCTCATCCGTTTCAAAGTCCAAATCTCCAGCAGTCTGATGTTGTGTTGGCAAGAAAATTCACAGAGAATTGAAAACAAACAAACAAGCAATCAAAAATGAAATAAACTGGGGGAAAAGAATGAACTGGACGTGTTCAAAATCATATTTTACCAGGTTAGTGGATTTTAAATCATCAACCAAAATACAAAAAGCAAACCAAAAAAGGAGCACGGACGTGAATGGTAGGTTAAAGATTTTTGCCTGTGTCGCAGTAAACGATGCATGGAAGTCATTGCAAACAAATCAGCATCACGGAGACTGGGACAATGAAACGGGAATTCACATTTTGATTCTGTTTGCTTTTTGTTCTGCATTGCACGTGCGCATGCTTGTCCATCTTGCTTTTTGTTTGCACAGAGTTTCACTCCCGCCTATCCCAACACCCACCGCTTGATTCCTATTCCTTGTTTTTACCCTTAATTCAAGAAAGGCAGAAAGTGGACAGAGCGGACGGGCCCAGGACCAAGTACGTGTATATTCAAGGGAATGCCCCTTCAAATCCTATCAATGTTCCCTTGCAGTATCAGCATCAGGAGTTGTATCAGCCAGGTACATAACAGGCATATGATGATGATTGTATGATGTAATGGAACTCTGCTCTTTATAATGGAACTCTACTCACGCGAAGAGGATTTGCAATCGCAAGCTTTAAAGCAAGTTTGTGGAATGTAATAACAGTGTAAACACTGCAAGGCAAAGTGTGCAGAGGTTCGGGCAGAGCGTTTTTTTCTAGCATTTTGAACTCTGTATTGGCGACGGCACGTTTAACGCGAACGCTTGAAACGTTCTCAAAGCGGCTCCTAGAGAAAACAATATGGAAGCTTTTGTAGTCTGTTATTCATGTTTGCATGTGTACTCTAGATTTTATTTGTGATTTTGTTTTTTATCAGCTTCAATAACACCATTATCCAACTGATTATGTTACTATCCGTTTCAATCATAATTATGAATGTGTTAGGTATTTCAAGAAGGAAAGGAACAATCGCTCTTTAATCGACAGCTCGCGAGTTTAATCTCTTTTGATAGCGCTTCAGACAAGCAGAGCGTTCCTACCAAACTTTAGCAAAGCATTTTGTCTGTACAACCAGAAGCCGGTTCTTGTGTTTCTAGTGGAGTGTACACTAATTCAAGCGTGCCATATAGCTAAAAACACATTCTGTGTCAAGCGATTAGTATGAGCAGTGACCTCTTACCCTAAAACAGGCCCAGTTTGTAGAGTCCATGCACTGAAGGAACAGAGAGTTGCTTTATTACGATTTTGTAACCGAAACAGTCACCTATAGCTAAGAGTTCATACATCTCGGGAGCAGAGAGTGTTTCTTTTAAAGAAGCACATGACCCTTACCGTACAGTTTACAGAATTCGTACATGAAGGGAACAGAGGGTGGCCGTATTACGTGACCTCGAACGTATGTTTAGAACTGTATAGTGCACACGTTTATGGAACAGAGTGGCGCAGCCAGGGAACATCTAATCTGAACAGACTTCTAGAGTGTGTAAAGACTTGTGTGCCGAGTGAACAGAGCGGCCTTATTACGTAACCTTGAAACCTAACAGATGTCTGTAGTTTGTATAGTTCACACATCGAGGGAACAGAGAGCGTCTTTTTCCAAATAACCTGTAATCCCAACGAATGCCTAGAGTGTGCAGAGTACATTTATTGAGGGAAGGGAAACTGGCCTTATTGGGTAACCCTTAAATGAAACAAACTACGAGAGTTTGTAGAGTTCATACACCGAGAGAACAGGGGATGTCCAGTTAGATAACCCTTAACCGTGAAAAAGATTTTGGAGAGTTTATACACAGCTAGTACTGCGCTAAAGAACTTCGTCAGTCTTCTGTTGAGTTTGGTCCGTTTTCCAGGAAAAGCGCGCCGCCATTATGAAGCCCCTCCCATATTTTTTTAAGCAATTTCTTTGTCGGCGTGTGTTCTAGTTGAGGTATCGAAGTGGATTTTCCTACAGCAAGCTGCCACGGATAATTCCCAGTTGCCTTGGGGTCTTTTACGTGCGCCAGGTGCATGCCACAAAAGGTCCATCGTCACATCCGAAAGACTAGCCTTAAGAGGTAACTTTTAACACCCCAAGGGACCAGAAAGTGGCATGATGACAGAGTGGTTCTGGACCAAGTAGATGTTGATTTGCTGGCATACTTTCCATGCGTTTTATTGTTAATGATCAACATTCGCGAATCCGATCAATTGTGTCACCATCTTTCAGTCTCGAGGAGCGAAAAGCTTAAAGCTATATAGCAAACTCGCGCTGTGAGAAGTCGCAAAGAAGCGCGTCCACTCGCCAAACTCGCGTTCGTTTTAGCCGCCTGCGTCTATAAAAGGCATCAGTAGTAGCGGCTATTTAGGGTATCTCACTTAGTGAATGGCGAAATTACATTCGTGCCGAAAGTAGGCGTGTAGCGCAGTTTCGCTCTTAGATCTAGCAGTGCGCTCTTAGATCTAACATCATGAGCCTATGAACAGCGTTACTGACATGCATGCGACTAATTTTTGCTTGTAAATCAAACAGCAGATGAGACATTTTAAACCGGTTGACTGGCTGATTGCTGTAACTACACACTCACCACATCTACTGGTGTAATCATATTCGCAGCACCCCATCTCTTCAGCATCCACATTCCTGTCTGGCAGTGTAAAGCGTTTGAGCAGCGATTCGGGATTCCAGTTTTATTCCAGTAGTAACCCCTGGGGAATAGGCTACACGGTGAGAAAAAAAAAGCAAATCACCCTAACAGTTGCACGCTAGGCTAGCACGAGAAGACATCATTTCCGCGTAGGAGGTTATGTTTCAACCGTGCTTGTTCCTTAGTTTGTTTGCCTGAAAGTGAAATGACACAAAAGCCATTAAACCGATCGTAAGCAAACTTGGTGGAAAGACTGAATACGGCTCATGGACGAAGCCATGAACATTGGGTGTGGATTGGGATCAAAGGTGAAGCGGGCTCCCGGTCAAAAGCAGATGTAGGATCCTTTTCGATCTTGGTAGAGTGCCTGTCTCCCTGTCATAAATTATTACATAACAGCGGTCAATTATTTTCTCTTTAAGACGGAAAAAAGACGGTATCACGATACTTGCAACGCAAGTGGAGCCAGCATTACTCCACGTTAATAAAAGTTTTATTATAGAAAAAAAAAAAAAAATTAAGTTGTGCGGGGAAAAAGAGAGTAAAGGGGTACTCGGGAGAACGAAAACCACTACCAAGATCGAACAACCCCGGATCGATCCTTTGGTTTAAATCCGCGGCACGGATCGGCATCAGATTTGAATGCGTTTGTCTGTGGGCCACACTCCGTCTTTTCACCGAGTTCCGTTGAAATAAGTGAAGCAGTTTTAGCACTATCTTGCTAACAGTCACACGAATGTGAAAATATAACCTACACGACGAAGATTTTCGATGGAAGAAAAAGAACATCATTCCTATCTCGTTTATTGTCCCGCGCTGTCTAAGTCGTCTCCTTGACTGCTAACCTACGTTCTGAACCGTGCGACATTGATTAATCCAGATCCGGATCTTCAGGTCCGTTTGTTTGGTGATCTTTGTTCTTTGCTCGACCTTTCTCCTAGTGTCAGAGAGTCTCGGGTTTAAATCGTATTCTGATCGTATCGTGTCTTTACCCGCTCCCAACGCAGCGCGCTATGTTCAAACATTTCTGCTTTAATCTCCCATCAGTTACCGTCTGCCGTTCTGGTGTTTTATGTTCAACTGTTCAGAGCCTATCTTTTGTTTACCTAAACCCAGCATTCTGCTTTGTGTTTAAACACGTGTGCGTTTATTTTACAGTGCTTGTCGTTCCTGCCTTCTTTTTTGTTTTGTTTTGTGTTTACAAACGCATATGACAGGGTTCACACGAGTCCTAGAAAGTCCTCAGAAGTCCTTGAATTTTCATGACTCCTTTTCAAGGGCTAAGAAAGAAGTCCTTCAGTTGAGACCTTAGTGCTTGTAATGAATCATCAGAGTACTTAAAAAATGCTATTAAGGTGAAGAATTTGATGGAGCAATTTGTGTTTTGATGAATTAACAAAATTTGTGCAAAGAACTCATAGAGTGTGGTTCATTTTGTATCTGCTTTGAATACCCACTTCCTAGTCATTTGCTTCTAACCGGATCGTGCTGAAGTGACTGTGTGAATCTGTCGAAGTACGCATAAAGGTTAAAGTTTTCTAAATTTCAATCCTTCAATTTTACATTAAAAGTAACTGAAAAATCCTTAAGTCCTTCAGCTTTTTATTTGGCAAACCGTATGAACCCTGTAGGTGTGTATATTGTGCACGCTTCTGTTGGCTGGTTGGTTGGTTTGCCTATCTACAAGAGTACGAAAAAAAAAAAAAAAAAAAAAAAAAAAAAAAAAACCCAGAAAAACAAACAAACAGACAAACAGAATCAAGCAATAAAGAAAAACAGTTAATCGATTTCTACCAAACTTGGCGGAAAGATGGAATGTGGTTTAAGGACAAAATCATTAGATCCTTGTGCATATTCGGGTCAAAGGGTGTGTCCGCGATTTCGCCAGTAAGATTTAAAAAAAAAACAACAACAATAATTAAAAAAAAAAAATGGATAGCATCCGTCTGTCTTCAGAGACAATAGTGTTGCGCAGTGGGTCAGTCAGTTATGAAGTTGCAGCGCTTGCTGTGGCTGAAGAGCCCGATCCCTGAGCGGCAGAATCTATTGCAGTTGCTGCAGGTGAAGTTTCGGTCATGAGTGTCTGTTGATGCTGACGTAATTCTTTGCCGTCTGCGGCGCCTCTGCTCTTCTTCTCTGCTCTGCTTGTTTGATGGCGGCCTTGATGTTGGTCCGCCAGCTGACCCTGTCTGAAGCTGCTGACTCAAGGTCTGCCGGGTCGAGGCAGCCTGCCCTCAGGTCACGCTTGCATACAACTTTGTAGCGTAGGACAGGCCGTCATGTGGGTGTGGAGCGTGTAGCCAACTCACCGTACAGCATGTCCTTTTGGAATGCAACCGTCGTCCATGCGGATGATGTGGCCAAGCCAGCGCGAGGGTCTCTGTGTCAGCATGGCGAACATGCTAGGCATCCCTGTCTAGGCCAGGACGTCCTTGTTGGTGATGTAGTCCTGCCAAGTGATGCCCAGGAGTCTTCTGAGGCAGTGCAGGTGGAAGGTGTTCTGTCTGCGTTCTTGTCGAGAGTACAGGGTCCATGCTTCGCTTCCGTAGAGAAGAGTGCTCAGCACGCAGGCTTGGTACACTTTCATATTGGTGTTTGACGTTAGCATTGTGCTGCCCCAGACTCTCTTCGCTAGACGGGCCATCGCTGTTGCTGCCTTGCCGATCCACACGTTCAGCTCAGCGTCCAGAGAGAGGTTGCTGGAGATGGTGGAACCCAGGTAAGTGAAGTCGTTGACCACTTCGAGGGTGTGATCGCCGATGGAGATGCGGGGAGTGCTGCTGACCTCTTGGCCCATGATGTTTGTTTTCTTCAAGCTGAGAATGAAGCCAAAATCGGTGCAGGGATCAGCGAAGCAGGTGCTGAGCCGTTGTAGCGCTTTCTCAGTGTGGGCAGTGAGGGCGGCGTCGTCTGCAAATACCATCTCCCTGATGACTTTCTGCACCTTCGTCTTTGCTCTGAGGCGTGCCAGGTTGCAGAGGCTTCCGTCACTCCTAGTGCAGAGGAAGATGCCGTCTTCAGACTGTCGGAAGGCATAGCGCAGCAGCAAGGAGAAAAAGATGCTAAACAGTGTCCGAGCGAGCACGCACCCTTGTTTGATACTGCGCTTGTTTGGGAAGAGGTCTGAAGATGAACCGTCGTACTGGACAGTGCCATTCATGTGGTCATGGAAAGACGTGATCATCTTCATGAGCTGGGGGGGGGGGGGGGGGGGGGGGGAGGGGGGGGGGACATCCAATCCGGTGTAGAAGGACGAAGAGGCCTGACCTACTGACCAAGTCGAACGCCTTGGTCAGTTCGATGAAGGCAGTGAACAAGGGTCTTCTCTGCTAGCAGCACTTCTCTTGTACTCCCTCACGGAGATTATCGTCGATCTCGCAGCTCTGAAGCCGCACTGCGCCTCTGGGTACACTCGTTCGGCGAGTAGCTGCAGCCTGTTGAGGACCTCGCGGGCGAAGGCTTTGCCAACAATGCTGAGAAGGGATATTCCGCGATAGTTATGGCAGTCGCTGTGGTTCCCTTTGTTCTTATAAAGCGTGATGATGTTTGCATTGCGTATGTCCTGGGGTACGGTCCTTCCCTCCCAGCACTGCAGCAGAAGCTCATGGAGGTGACTGAGGAAAGAACTCTCCTTGCCGGCTTTGATGACTTTTAGCGGAATGCTGTCACTACCCGGAGCTTTACAACAGGCTAGCAAGTTGATGGCTTTGCTGAGTTCCTCGATGGTGGGTGGGGCGTCGAGCTCCTCCATGGCAGGCAGGGAGGTGGTGTTCTCAATGGATGTGTGGGTGACTGGGTTCTCCCTGGAGTACAGCTCCTGGTAGTGCTCCGCCCATCTCTCCGTCTGTTTGCGTCGGTCGGTGATGACCTCCCCCGACGTAGATTTCAGAGGAGCGATCTTCATGGCGCTAGGGCCGAACGCTTTCCTCATGCACATGGTGTGGATGTTGCCACAATCGACGGAGGTCTGGATGCCCTAGCACAGGCTCGGCCAGTGCTCGTTGGCGCATTTACGGGCGGTCCGCTTGGTGTTGTAAGCTTAACGGAGTGTGGCTAGCGTCTTCTTTGAGTGCACTTTCTTGTGATTGAGGAGTGCGGCTCGCTTAGCAGCAATGGCACTTCCATTTCCTCGATCACTGCTTCAAACCAGTCTTCATTCTTTCTCGCTGTCTTCCCATAGGAGTCTGAAGCGGATTGGTAGGTGGCATCACGGATGTGGTTCCACCGCGATGAAGCGCTGTCTGTTGGGCAGTCCTCTAGGGCCTTTTCAGTGGCTCTGGCGAAGCGTTCGCGCAGTTCGAGCACTGACGTCATGGCTGTGTTGATTCGAGGACGTCCCTTCTACTTGGAGTGGTGGATTCGCTTGGCTGAAGTCGCACCTGGCTGCCAACCAGAAAGTAGTCAGTGTCGCAGTCAGCACAGTGGTGGCTGCTGGTGACCAGCACGGGGTTGAGCAAGGGTCTTCAGGTGATCACGAAGTCCAGCTGATGCCAGTGACAGGATCTGGGGTGCTACCAGGACACTCTGTAGTGTGGCTTGGTGGGGAAGAACGTGTTCGTGATACAGAGGTCGTGGAAGGAGCAAAGTACAAGTATCCGCTGTCCGTTGCCGTTGAGCTTGCCAACACCGAAGCGGCCGATGCAGCGGAGCCAGGAGCTGTGGTCTGCACCAATCCAGGCGTTGAAGTCCCCGAGCAAGAACAGGTGTTCCTTTACAGGTGCGTGTCTGATCTTGGCCTCCAGCTCTTCATAGAACTTATCCTTAGCCTCGGCTGCAGAGCAGAGTGTGGGTGCTTAGACGCTAAGGATGTTTGTTCGTCCCGAAAAGGTCGTGAGCCGCAGAGAGAATTAAATTTTTTTTAAAAGAAGAAAAAAGAAAAAATGAAAATAGGATTAAAAAAAAAAAAAGACCTTACGGAACCCATTTTGACCTAAGGTGGTGGAAAGATAGAGTGGGGCTCAAGAACGAATCCTCAAATTTTTTTACTCTGGATCCTGATCAAAGGTGATTCCAGGATCCTGTGACTGCGCCCTCTTGTGTGCCCTTTTAGTTGTTGTTTTTCCGCCATGGCTTTTAGCAAGCTTTTGTGGTTTTACATTAATTTTTACTATAGATACTGATCTTAACCAAATTCTCCGTAATGTGTATTTGTTCAGATTTATATTGGGTATTAACAGCATGCGCTTTTTGATTTGTCTTTAACCTATCACTAATGCAACAGGTCTCAACTGATTGTTTGGTTGGCTATATTCAGGGTGAACGCCCACACCAACCCAAACCTAGGTAGCAGGTCGATTTATCCAAATTTCATGGAATTTCCGGTTTAGAGGCATCATTAAAAGAAACAAATGAATGGACAGCTCAGGTGTTGAACATTCGTCATCATTGGCTTTGGTTTTAACTCTCACTCGCTATCTCTCTCTCTCTCTCTCTCTCTCTCTCTCTCTCTCTCTCTCTCTCTCTCGCTCGCTCGCTCGTTCGCTCAGTGTGTGTGTGTGTGTGTGTGTGTGTGTGTGTGTGTGTGTGTGTGTGTGTGTGTGTGTGTGTGTGTTGACACATGTTTAACCACTTCAGAGAGTTTAGGTCAGGTCAGGAATTTATATAAGCTGCCTGTGTGCTGCCTATGAAACGCGCGTCTATAAATGTCCACGAGTCTTTGTCGGCATGTCCGTGCCATGTGTACTAAAAAGCAGTGTATGTGCCGGTTGCTGACGCAGACATGTCTCAGACCAAACACATCATAGAGCACCAGTTCCGACATGCCGAACCCCAGAAGGCCTACGTCCTGCCGCCCATTCAGGCCCCGCACGCCATACCACAGGTGAGGAAGGCCGGGTCCCCTACAGAGGAGGAAGGGGGTTCCCAAAGGGGGCGGGGAAGGGAGCTATGTCAGGTGGTAGATTTCAGGTGAAAGGTAGGAAGGTTAAAAAAGGGATAGTTTGGTGAATATCAGATGATAGTTCAAAGTGAGGTGACTGCAGGTGCAAACTGAAACAAATTATAAGAATAATTCTTAGTGAATTGAAGAATAATTCTTAGTGAATTTAAGAATAATTCTTAGTGAATTTAAGAATAATTCTCAGTGAATTTAAGAATAATTCTTAGTGAATTTAAGAATAATTCTTGGTAAAACCATGCAACGCCCATCTTGCGCCGAATATGAAAAGGTAAGTGATTGCTCGTTCTTCGTTTTCATTGTTCTGAATGTTGTTTATCTTGCCTGAAGAAGACCTAAGGGGTCGAAACGTGTCGTCTTTTGTCTTGTAACTCGTTTGTCATTGTTTTTGATGGATTCACTAAGAATTATTCTTATTCTTTTTTCATCGGATGAAATTTTGGTAAAAAGGGATAGTTTGATTATTGTTAAAGGAAATTTTGGGAAAGGGAGATAGTTCGACATGTCAGGTAATTAAATAGTCAGGTAGAATGAGACAGTTTGTAGATGTCTGATGATCAAATAGTTCGATTGGGAGGGAAAGTTAGTAGATATCAAATGATCAGATAGTTGGGGGGGGGGAGGGTTTAGGGTTATTATTAATATTAAGGTGGCGGTGAACTGGTGGCTGCTTCTGTGACTTGGTCGGATAATGGCAAGGGTTGAAAATGCGAGAATTTCAACATTTTTGTTTCGTTTTGGATAACTGCTAACGACAGCGCTCATAGTATACACATAAACGTTCCTGCTTTTGTCCAAAAGGTAACGACGATACAGTCACCGCCGCCTGTAATACAGCAGCTCCCGCCCGTACAAGTGGTGGAAGGGAAGCAAAAAGATTACATGTTCAACAAATCAGGTAGTTGCTCCGTGTGTGTGTGTGTGTGTGTGTGTGTGTGTGTGTGTGTGTGTTGTTGTGCGCGCGTGCGCGCGCGCGCGCGTGTGTGTGTGTGTGTGTAAGTGTGTGTGTGTGTGTGTGTGTGTGTGTGTGTGTGTGTGTGTGTGTGTGTGTGTTTGAGGGAGGGAGAGAGAGAGAGAGGTATTCATTATCAGGAAAATGATAAAATTTGAATAAGTGTAATATGACGAATCCTATGATGATTAATATATGCATTTGGCAGATCTGTGGTCTTGATGATGGTGTGCAGTTGTAGACTTCGTGGACATGTCAATGATGTGCATGTTGCAGACTTATGGATGTGTTGATGATAATGGAGATGATGATGATAATGTGGGGCATGTTGCGACTTCATTGACATGTTGATGATGATTATGAAATCGTGGATGTTGCAGATGATGGTGATAATGATGATGATTATGTTGATGATGATGTGCATTTTACAGACTTCATAGACTTGGTGGTGATAATGATGATGATGTTGATGACGATAACGACGACGACGACGATGATGATGTGCATGTGCATGTGCATGTGCTCGTTGCAAACTCTAAAAAACATGTTGATGATGATGACGATGATGATCATGCTGCTTCATGGGCACGCTTATCATGGAGATACGATGATAATGTCACTGGTGATGATGATTAATATGCACGTTAGAGATTTCATGGACATTACGATTATGGTAGTGATGATGACGACGACGATGATGACGATTTCAAGGACATAACATTGTTGTTCATATTGCAGACTTCATGGACATAATGATGATGACGGTAGCGATGACGACGACGCTGATGACGTGATGATTCCACTGACATAATCTTGTTGTTCACGTTGCAGACTTCATGGACATGATGATGCTGCAGAACGCCCAGATGCACCACATGGTGATGCAGCAGATGATGTTGCAGAACCTTCCAGGAGGAGGAGGGGGCTCGTGGAAGATGCCCACAGCGCAGGTCCCCATGGCCCCGATGATGGAGCCTGTGAGTACACTGTGTATGTCCTCCATTCAGATGAACTGGCTTTGGGCGGTGTTAATATGTATTGCAGTTAAGTAATGGAGTTGGTGCTGGCTAATACCGTTTTATTGTAATGAGGTAAGAGAGTGGATGTAGGCTGTTACTTTGGTGTTGGTTGATACCCGTTTTACTGTAATGAGGTAAGAGAGTGGATGTAGGCTGTTACTTCGGTGTTTGCTGATACCCGTTTTACTGTAATGAGGTAAGAGAGTGGATGTAGACTGTTACTTTATTTATCATAATGAAGTATGAAAGAGGGTGTGAAACTTGTTTCATTGTACTGTGGTCGTGGGCTAGTGTGGGCTGTAATTGAAAATGTTTTGATACGTAATGTGTGAATGTTGGGTGTTTCTTGGTTTATTGTAATGAGGCAATGGGCGTTACGGTATAAATGGTAAGAAGGTGATGGTAGGTAGCGCTGGCTGTCATTCTTTTAGTATAACGGATTGCATTTTGGATGGTACAGTTGAGGGTAGCAGCAGCAGCCCCAGTCATGCCCTACGCTGCTCCAGCAGCTGCTCCTGTGGTGCATCACTACCAGCCCGATCTGTGAGTATGCAGCAAAGCTCTTTGTTTGTTTGTCTGTTTTGGTCATTTCTTTTCTCTTGCCCCTTTCAGTAGTACTACTTTCACGCCGCTTATTCCTTCTCTCTCCCACACCTAGGCCTGACCTGTTTCGGTCTCAACACAGGCAGTTTACACAGAGCAAACAATATCAGGTCGTCGTGAGGCAACCCACCAGACGAGTCGCTGCACTTCCACCGAGTGGTGTTAAGTGGTGCATGTCCTGACCCATTTAGAACACCAACCTTCTGACGACAGTGATTCTTAGTGTGTGAATCAGTGAGGGGTCCCGTTCCCGGAGGGATCAAGCTGAGATGTCGTTCGTCGATCCTTCTGCATCAAGTAGAAGAATGTTGAGATCAACGCTCCATTAGCCATACCCTCTTAAGTACATGTTTGATCTCCTTTCTTTAAAACCTGAGTTCCCCAAATCAAGACAAGACACAACAAAACATTTCATGTCAGAAAAAACCGTGAGTGCAAATGAAAATAGACTAACAAGAATAAAGTATGACTTACACCAACCTCATAACATTTTCCATAAAAACGTCGGATAGAGTGAGTTCAAATAACCATCGGATTGGTCAGCTTAATCATTTGCCATTGTAGCAGTATATTTTCGGGTAAATGGATTTCACATAAACTTTGGACTGGTCAGCTGAACCATATACTTAATATATCAGACAAAGGCAGTAATCGCTTAAAAGCATGAAAACAAAATGAACATACTTGCAAAATACTCGTTTCGAAATAGTCATTGGAAGTTTCAGTTAACAACGACAAAACAACGCTCCTATGATCAAGCAGAATACTGCATAATGTTAAGGCCACCAGTTACGTTGACTGAAGAACTGTGGGATCTAACGCAACTTCCATGTTTCTCTTTTTTTTTGTCATAGTATACAACTATTTCCAAGCAGATCAAAAGACCAGCAAGGCTGCTTTTTTGGTTCTGAATTATTCTTGCTTCTTGTACCTTTCGTGTTTATACAGCAGACACTGGGGAAAGCGCAGAACTCCGCCAAGGTCTGCTGGATTCTGGATCTGCCGTCTGATCAATATACGCTCCGCGGACCCACATCAGAATTTAACTGATCCGTTCTTGTTTACATAAATCATCTTTCCACCAGCGAAATCAATTTCGTAGTTTTCGCGTAATCGTCCTGGCAGACGGACAGACGAACCCGACGATGTGGGTGAGAATACGATCTCTTGCGCGGAGATAAATATATCATTCTTATTTCTCCAAAAGCTGCTCCCAAAACGAGTTAATGGCGCTTGTCATTACCCTCATCCAGTATACATGAGGTCTGGCCTGGAACAGTGGGATACGGCGCAGTGCGAATCGCCCTATGTGAGAGAAAGCGAGACCCGTGTCACCACTCGATCACATAACACCAATGCTGAAGGAGTTTACATTACACCACGGTTGAAGGAGCTTCAGTGGCTGCCTGTTGACTGTTGTCATCAGTACAAGCTGGCTGCTGTTGCCTTCCCTTTCTGTGACGGTTCTTTCCCCCCTTACCTGTCCTCTACTCTCTGCTCATACCAGTTATCACGTACTCTGCGCTCCCCCGGTCTGAAACTTCTGTACATCCCAAAGCGAACACTAAAATCGTTCGGTGCGCGTTCCTTTACATTTGCCGCCCCAGCTGTGTGGAACACATTGCCTTCCACTCACGAAACCTGCCCATCTTACCCATCTTTTTTTTTATAACACAGCTAAACCCCCGTCTTTTTACCCAATCATTTAGAAGAGTACTGTTCCCACATGTGAAAACACAGCAAGCATTGCAGACAAGATGTAGTCGTGTGAATGATTTTGTGGGTGGACTGTGAAAGCACAATGCGCAGTTTTTTTAACTAAAATTTCGCTATGCAAATACTATTTATCATTTTTGTTATAATTATTATTAGTGGTATCAATATCAGTATTACCATCAGTTATTATTATTATTATTACTATTATCATTATTATATTTTCATCACTATTAATAGTAGTAGTAGTAGTATAGTAGTAGTAGTAGTAGTAGTAGTAGTAGTATTCTGACGGTTGGACTGTTACTTGAAAGAGTCTGTCGTCTATAAGTCAGTGTCTCGGCTTAAAACAATACGATCAATTTTTCATTGAACTTCCAATACCACCCCCACTCCTTCCCTTCCATGCGTACTTTTATAACGGTTGAAAGGCTTTCTCAATATTTATTGTAGTTTGACGATTTTTTTTTTTCGACGGATAGAAGTTCTCTTTGGGAAGTGGGAAAGAGAGAGACAGGTGGAGGGGGGAGGGGGGTGGGTGGGATCGGAAAGTAGGTAAGGAGGTTTGAGGGGGGGGGGGGGGGGAGGGGAAGAGCTAGCGAGAGGGGCGAAAGAAGGGGTGGTAGGGAGGCTGAGAGAGACTGGAAAGGATGACAGGTAATTCTTCGATTACTCCACTGACCGACTGATTGACTGGCCGATGTGCTGTGTTAATATCACTTGATTGACTGGCCGATGTGCTGTGTTAATATCACTTGATTGACTGGCCGATGTGCTGTGTTAATATCACTTGATTGACTGGCCGATGTGCTGTGTTAATATCACTTGATTGACTGGCCGATGTGCTGTGTTAATATCACTTGATTGACTGGCCGATGTGCTGTGTTAATATCACTTGATTGACTGGCCGATGTGCTGTGTTAATATCACTTGATTGACTGGCCGATGTGCTTTGTTAATATCACTTGATTGACTGGCCGATGTGCTGTGTTAATATCACCTGATTGACTGGCCGATGTGCTGTGTTAATATCACCTGATTAACTGGCCGATGTGCTGTGTTAATATCACTTGATTGACTGGCCGATGTGCTGTGTTAATATCACTTGATTGACTGGCCGATGTGCTGTGTTAATATCACTTGATTGACTGGCCGATGTGCTGTGTTAATATCACTTGATTGACTGGCCGATGTGCTGTGTTAATATCACTTGATTGACTGGCCGATGTGCTGTGTTAATATCACTTGATTGACTGGCCGATGTGCTGTGTTAATATCACCTGATTGACTGGCCGATGTGCTGTGTTAATATCACTTGATTGACTGGCCGATGTGCTGTGTTAATATCACTTGATTGACTGGCCGATGTGCTGTGTTAATATCACTTGATTGACTGGCCGATGTGCTGTGTTAATATCACCTGATTGACTGGCCGATGTGCTGTGTTAATATCACTTTGTTTTGCTCTTTTCTTTCAGCCGCGTACCATACGGTAGGGGTAAGACCTTTTCGTTTTGATTAATATTCCCCTGTCTGTCTCTGCGTCCGTCTGCCATTTCTTTATCTTTGTCAAACATGTGCGCGCGCGCGCACGCACGCACACACACACACACACACACACACACACACACACACACACACACACACACACACACAATTACGCATGCACGCGCGCGCGCACACACACACACACACGAATACACACACACATACACACACACACGCACGCACGCACCTACGCACGAACGCAAACGCATGCATTTTCATATATGCACTCGCACATGTATTGTTTCCAGTCAAATACGTTTTTTGTTGCATTTATATGTTTTCTGTTTCTCTCTTACCGTAATCAGTGCTGTCGTTCTTATATTTTGTGCCCGTCTGTCGTTTAACTTCTGTCTATCCGTCTGCTTGCCTACCAGCCTATCTCTGTCTGTCTGTCTGTGTGTCTGTCTGTCTCTCTCTTCTTTGCATGGGTGCGTGTGCGCGCGCGCGCGCGCGCGCGCGCGCGCGCGCGCGCGTGTGTGTGTGTGTGTGTGTGTTAATTGACTCATTTCTTTTTTTTTGTGCATTTCTCAACATATTCCTAGGCAAGTTTATTAATATCTGTTCCGCCCCTCTGTTGCCTCTTGAATATTTTCGCTTCTGGTTTATTCGCTTTTTGTCTCTTTGTTACACTTCTGTCATTACGTTTTTGTTTCTTTTCTTTTCTGGTCTTGCCTTTCTGTTTTAACAGAAGTCATTCCTTTCTGTGTCAAGTACATGCCTCACATGTTGCTGGACTTGGTAAAGATGTTTGATTCCCCTGTGCAGCGACAGAGAGGGATTGTCGAAGCCAGTAGCGTTGAAAACGTTGCTGGAAGCAATTGTTAACTCTATTTTAGTATGACGTAACTGTTTTAGGAGATGATGTTCGGAAATATCTGTGATCAGGGGGACAAACTGCTTTTAAGCGCTCCTTGAGCAATGAAGGTGAACAGTGCTATGTTTTCCTGGACTTCACACACACACACACGCACGCACGCACGCACGCACGCACACACACACACACACACACACACACACACACACACACACACACACACACACACACACACATGAAGGCACGCACATACGCACGCACTCACATACCTCCATGAGCAACGTTCTCCAGCATTCATCGATCGATCTAATCGCAAAGAACAAGACCAACAGTTTGTCCCCTCTCACGTCTTTCCGGGAATGGCATATTTGTTTCTGGGATATGATACTTGTAACTGATATTTTCCTCCATTTTAACTAATATACGGTCATTGTGGAGTTAATGACTCGTGGCTGATTGACATCTGGTTGTCTGGTCTCCGTGCTACTTATTAACCTTCTAACATCTTTCTGCTGAGGATTCTTCTCTAACGTTGTCTAGCAATTGAGGACTCTTGTTTATGCGTAACAGAGTGTATGATTGGTCTTTGCCTTCGTATTTCTTGTTTTTCGTTTGGATGCGCTGTGTGTGTGTGTGTGTGTGTGTGTGTGTGTGTGTGTGTGTGTGTGTGTGTGTGTGTGTGCGCGCGCGCACGCGCTCACGTACCTGTGTATGAATGTGCGTGTATGTGAGCGCGCGCGCGCGTGTATATGTGTGTATGTATGTGTGTGTGTGTGTGTGTGTGTGTGTGTGTGTGTGTGTGTGTGTGTGTGATGTCATACGCATGCGCACATTAATGTTTATGTGTGCATTTGAGTGTGTATGTGGGTATGTGTGTTGTTCCACTCTTCTCCCTCAGTCCCCCCAATCATCTGTCTGCCTGTGCCTCTGTGTCTGTCTCTCTTTCTCTGCCTCTCAGTCTCTCTCTCTTTCTCTCCCTGTGAATGTGTGTGTGTGTGTGTGTGTGTGTGTGTGTGTGTGTGTGTGTGTGTGTGTGTGTGGCATGCGAGTGTGCATGTAAGCCCTTTTTGTCGTCATGTGATGAACTTTACTGGTCCCATTTCCCACATGCGCACGTCCCCGAAGCAAAGAGAACTGAAGCACTTGGACATGGGATGCATCACCGAGTTCCGCACGTCATAGAATGTTCTGCTTAGTTTAGTTTAATTGTGACGACTTATTCATTTTGCATGTCTTATGAAAGTATTTACATGTGAAAAAAGGACTGTCTGTTCTTTTTGGCACGTTTTTATTCAGCAGGTTGAGTGATCATTGGATGTGAGAGGATATAACAACGACAATGCTTCAGTCGAAAGAAAGTACAAAGTATTTGAGGTTCTTCAAGAGGGACTTACAGCTTTGGTAAAATGTCATGTGTGCTTCTCGCGCTTGGCTCACGGTGATCTAGAAACATCATAATATTGAGAAGTTGAAATGGCAACAAAAGGGAGCAGACATTCGTTCACGAACCAGAGAAGGTGTGCGAACTGGGCTATCAATAAAACGGTTTTCTTTCCTTTTCTGTCTCCTTTTTCTTTCTCCCCCTTTTTTTTTCTTCGTTTTCCTTTTTTCTTATTTTCATTTGTTTTTCTTCTTTTTTTTCTTTTCAACTGGAACAAACCAAACCCGATGTCGTTCGGTCAAACGCTGGAAGCAAACGGCTGTCTTGCGTTGTCGTTTTGTTCGGGACATCAGCTAGAATTGTGTTAACATGGGGTGACAAAGACTTTGAGAAGTGCCCTTCACTTTTAGCGTCAAGATCTGTGTGGAGTCAGAGCATTGTAACTACTGGATCCAGTCCCGCGTTTTTCTGTTGTTTAAGAACACTTCTTCAGTTCAAGGCGGTGATGCTTGATGGACCCCTCCAGAGAATATTTATTTTCGAGGCGATCGCCATCTTTGTGCAGCATGTGGTTCAGTTCTGCTTCATTGTTTGTGACGAAAGTTACGCACGTCACAGTTGAAAAGGCCATGGGGTTATGGAGAAACACGCTGTAAATGATTGATGTGAATGTGCCGCAGGAGAAAAGCACGCTGCTAAGAGTTGTGAGTGTGCGCCACAAGAGAGCAACAGGACTAAAGGATTGTTGTGGGTGTGCCACCGCGAAACAACACATCTTGAAGAAATTGTTGTGAGTATGATACAACGGAGCAACAGCTCTGTAAAAGATGGTTGTGATTGTGCCACAAACAACAAATGAGCTGTAAAAGATTGTTCTAATGTGCCACAGTGGAGCAGTTGAACTGTGAAGTATTATTATTTATGAATGAGTCAAACTGGAACAATTGAACTGTGAAGGATTCCTATAGGTGTGGCGCATTGGACCAGTTGAACTATAAAGAATAACTATGGGGGACCCAGTGGATCAGTTGAACTGTAAAGGATTGTTACGAGTGTGGCACTAGAGAACAATTGATACAGAAAGAATTAGTATGGACGACCCACAATGGAACGCTTGAACAACGATTCTTCAAGTTATGACAAGCTGCAGCGGAACAGTGAATTATTAGGTACTGTTATGGAGATCACAGTGAACAATTGATCTACAAAGGATTGTATAAATGTGCACAGTGAACACTGATTCAAAAGGGTTGTTAGGTATGATCACAGTGAACATTGATCTACAAAGGATTGTTATAAGTGCCACAGTGAAACAACTGATTCATAAAGGGTTGTTAGGTATGATCCACAGTGGAACTATTGATCTACAAAGGATTGTTATAATGTTCACAATGAAACACTGATTCATAAAGGGTTGTTAGGTTGATCCACAGTGGAACAATTGATCTACAAGGATTGTTATAAATGTGCCACATGAAACAACTGATTCATAAAGGGTTGTTAGGTATGATCCACAGTGGAACTATTGATCTACAAAGGATTGTTATAAATGTTCCACAATGAAACAACTGATTCATAAAGGGTTGTTAGGTATGATCCACAGTGGAACTATTGATCTACAAAGGATTGTTATAAATGTGCCACAGTGAAACAACTGATTCATAAAGGGTTGTTAGGTATGATCCACAGTGGAACAATTGAGCTACAAAGGATTGTTATAAATGTTCCACAATGAAACAACTGATTCATAAAGGGTTGTTACGTGTGAGCCACAGTGGAACAATTGAACACAAAGGGTTGATATTTATGACGCACACAGTGGAATAGTGAGCTATACAGGATTGTTATGGGAGATCCACAGTGGAATGATCGAGCTCTGAAAGATTGCTATGGATGAGCTTCGATGGAATGAACCCCAGAGATTTGTTACAGGTGTGTCACAGCAGAACAGTTGAACTGTGAAGAGTTGTTAACAAGTGCGCTACAATGGTACAACAACAAAGTGAATGGTAGCTGTGGATGTGCTACAGTGAAACAACACCGCGATTGAGGATTGGAAAGAGAGTGTCTTAGTGGTACAACATTCAAGTAAAGAACTGTCACGAACATGTCGCAGTGGAACTAGAACGGTCAAGGATTGTCATGAGTATTACTGAAAGGCCGGCGTGACAGAAAGGACTGTCACGAGTATATCACATTGGAAGATATGACTGTTGAGGGCTTCATTTCCCTTTGTGGATGAAAATCGCAGAAAATACG
This sequence comes from Conus canariensis, assembly GCA_033310375.1. Lineage (NCBI taxonomy): Eukaryota > Metazoa > Mollusca > Gastropoda > Neogastropoda > Conidae > Conus > Conus canariensis. The sequence continues at coordinate 47,420,311 of CM065740.1, forward strand.
TATTACCACGAGTGAGGCTTGAGTAAATCAAAATTACAGAAATGATCTGTCATGAGAATGAAGCAGTAAAGGATTGTCTTGAGTATGTCTGATTGGAGCAGTATCATCACAACGGATCGACATGAATGTGTCTCATTGGAGCAGCCACACAACAAAGGATTGTCTTGAGTATGTCTGATTGGAGCAGTATCATCACAACGGATCGACATGAATGTGCCTCATTGGAGCAGCCACACAACAAAGGATTGTCTTGAGTATGTCTGATTGGAGCAGTATCATCACAACGGATCGACATGAATGTGCCTCATTGGAGCAGCCACACAACAAAGGATTGTCTTGAGTATGTCTGATTGGAGCAGTATCATCACAACGGATCGACATGAATGTGCCTCATTGGAGCAGCCACATAACAAAGGATTGTCTTGAGTATGTCTGATTGGAGCAATATCATCACAACGGATCGACATGAATGTGCCTCATTGGAGCAGCCACATAACAAAGGATTGTCTTGAGTATGTCTGATTGGAGCAATATCATCGCAACGGATCGACATGAATGTGCCTCATTGGAGCAGCCACACAACAAAGGATTGTCTTGAGTATGTCTGATTGGAGCAGTATCATCACAACGGATCGACATGAATGTGCCTCATTGGAGCAGCCACACAACAAAGGATTGTCTTGAGTATGTCTGATTGGAGCAGTATCATCACAACGGATCGACATGAATGTGTCTCAGTGGAGCAACGACACAACAAAGGATTGTCTTGAGTATGTCTGATTGGAGCAATATCATCACAACGGATCGACATGAATGTGCCTCGTTGGAGCAGCCACACAAAGGATTGTCTTGAGTATGTCTGATTGGAGCAATATCATCACAACGGATCGACATGAATGTGCCTCATTGGAGCAGCCACACAACAAAGGATTGTCTTGAGTATGTCCGATTGGAGCAGTATCATCACAACGGATCGACATGAATGTGTCTCAGTGGAGCAACGACACAACAAAGGATTGTCTTGAGTATGTCTGATTGGAGCAGTATCATCACAACGGATCGACATGAATGTGTCTCAGTGGAGCAACGACACAACAAAGGATTGTCTTGAGTATGTCTGATTGGAGCAATATCATCACATGGATCAACATGAGTACGTCTCATTGGAGCAATATCATCACAACGGATCAACATGAATGTGCCTCAGTGGAGCAACGACACGACGAAGGATTGTCTTGAGTACGCTTCAATGGAGCAATGTCATCGTAACGGATCGTTATGAGTGTGCCTCAGTGGAACATCATTATAGTACAGGATTGCCATGAGTGTGCCTCAGAGGAGCACTTCAACAGTCAAGGATCGTCACGAGTGCCTCAGTCTAACGCCGTCACAGTAAAGGCTTGTCATGAGTGTGCCCCAGCAGAACAAGATCGCAGAAACAGTTAGTTACGAGTGTCCCTGAATGGAACAGAATCACAGTCAAAGACTGTTTCGATTTGTCATACTTAAGGAATGTAAAAAATGATTTTTGTAAGATTATGCAACAATTACATAATGTTCCGAGCAGCAAACGTTTTGCACTGTGCGTGTGGGTCAGAGAACAGCCTCCTCTTCCGATTCAGTTCAGTAGTTTTATTTAACGTCTTTTCATCGCAAGATGATCTTAGACCTTCCTCTTCCGATAGAAACACACCGATCTGATAGAAACAGAATCCACTGATGTGGTCCCTGTCTTGATTTGGTTTGCGATAGAACATAGGCGGATCTGTGAAAATGGGGCAGAACCCACCGATGTTGTCCATGTCTTGATTTGATGCATTACACACACAATTTCTCTGACAAAAACCAATTCAGCGATATTATGTAGTCATTATTCATTTGATCTGATCTGATGATCTGATTTAACATGTTGTGAAAGACTTTGTTACAGATTAGTATGTTACTTGATCATCTGCCTTGCTTTTGAATTCTGCTCTTGACATTTTAGTTTGTATGTAGTTGTTTCTATCTTGCTTGCAGACCAGTTGCGTTCTGCATGGTCGGCTGGGCTATAAATTACATGACTTGATTAACTGTCTTTCGCTTACATTTCCAGGAAGACTCAATACTGTTTCCATGATTATTATGTCCTGCATCACACGTCATATTAACTCATGATTGATCATCTTTTTTTGCCTTCTTGGTCTCTGACTTTTAACATTGACATTGTGCTCTTTATTGCTAAGCTAATTTATACAAGTTGTTCACTACAGTTGTTGTCTGTCCAGAATGGGTTTGCCTATTGTTTGGCACTAATAATGAAATTCATAGACATTCTAACAATGTAAACGTGCTTTGACTGACAACACTAGTGGAAATAAAGTAGGCCAGTGGGCCACATTTATATGCATAATAAAAGCCTTCCAGTGAGGATCCCCCAGTAAAACTTTTCTTTTTTTAATTAAAAAACATTTCTGGAGATTGCTTTTGATCAAACGGAATATGGTCTTGAACATGGATATACAGACTTTGTGGGATGGTACACCCATTTTGTTAAGGATTCCTGGAGATTGTCATCGATTACACTAGATTACAGTTTTGGACACTGGGATGCAGACGTTACAAACTGGACTGCTACACCCATTTTGTTAAGACAAAACGCCGCAGAAATCGCGGTCTTTAAATGACAAAATCTTCATTGGGAGATGAGTTTTTCAAATACCGAAAGATAAATGCATTCCACAAAGCAATATAAGTGAAGAAGTCTTTACAGGGAGATTACCTAATTTGGAGAAAAAGAGAAATACGATTCACAAAGAAAAGGTCTTTGAGGGGGGGAAGTCTGTATGGGGACATAGACCTAGCATAGACAAAGAGAAAAATGTAACTAATACTTCTTTCAGTGAATAAGTTTTTTTTATTGGAAAATAAATGAAAAGAACAGTATTGAAGAAAAGAAGTCTTGAGCAAAGAGGTTTTTATTGCGAGATAACTGTGTGGACAAAGGGGGATATATTTAAAGAAAGTTCTTTAAAGAGGGGAACTCTTCATTGAAAATAGTGTAGTACAGACAACAGATATTTGAGACAAACCGGACTCTGTGGCGATTAGGTCTTCTATTTGAGGTTCATTAAATTTGGACAAGGAGAGACAATGGTCATGAAAAACGATCTTTAAAGTGAAGATGTCTTTAATGGGAGTTAACGTCTCGGAAAACGGGAGGAAAATGTTCGCAACAACATGAAGAATTCATGATTGGGACATAAATGTACGATGGAAAGACAGAAAAATGTTCCACACAACGATGACGATGTAGAAATCTTTGCTGGTAAATAAATCTATTGTAGAAAGACAGAAAAAAATGTCGTACAAAAGGTTTGCAGTGAGTGATGAATTCAAAGAGAAAATGGTCAGTAAAAAAAGGTCTTTTCAATGAGAAAGTGCGAGTTACAAGGTAAATTTGTATAAAGATAAGAATGTCTAACAAAACGGTATTCTAAACAGGAGATGTAAAGAGCAATGTTTATTGGAAGATACGTTTAGTGTACACAGAGACAAAAAGGGTCCAGAAAAATTACCTTCAAAATGAAAGAAAAGAGTCTTCATTGGGACATACACCCAGTAAGGACACAGATGAAAGCAAAATGATCCTAAGTGAGGAAGTGTTTCATGGGAGGAAAATCTAGTATAGAAAATGAAAAAAGATGAAGACCGCAGGATCGACGTAAAAGTGAAGAGAAAACAAAGGTAAAAAAACTTTTTCACCTCAGGGTAAAATTCGTCGATTAAGAAGACAAAGATGCTAAAACAGTACGTTTCAGGTCATAGACCCTTTCTCAACTGCACAGGGAAGGGGGCAAGAAGTAAGAATAAAAGGCTGACTGCTACTCACAGAAAAAGAAAGCAATCAGTGGTAGGAGTGAGTAGAGTTAAACAGTGAAAGGAAAACTTAAAGTGGGAGGGGGGTGGGGGTGGGGGTAAGGAAAAAGGGGGGAAAGTGTATGTGTGTGTGTAAGAGCGCCCACGGAAGCATGTGCACATGTCCGCCCGTATGTGCGTGAGTGTGTGCGCGCATGGGGTCGCGTGCATGCGTGTGCCTGTCTGTCTGTGTGCTCGCATGGTTGTTAGATGGTGGAGGGAAAGTGTGGAAGGGAGGAGGGAAATTGGGAAAAAAAAAAAAAAAAAAAAAGGGGGGGGGGGGGAAAGGGGGGGTTAAACAATAAAGGGAAAGGGGGAGAGTGGAGAAGGGGAAGAGGGAGATGAAGAGAATGTGGTGTGTGTGTGTGTGTGTGTGTGTGTGTGTGTGTGTGTGTGTGTGTGTGTGAGCGTATGCGCACGCATAAGCGTGTGCCTGCGTGTGAGTGCTAGTGTAAGTGGTAAACAGTAAAGGGGAAGAGGGAAAGGGGAGAAGGGAGACAGGGAGGGAAAAATACAGACACACGGGGGGGGGGGGGGGGGGGGGGGGAAGAAAAAGGGGGAAGAAGGGAGGGGGTGAGGAGGAAAAAAAAAAAAAAAAAAAAGGGCGGGGGGGGGGGGGGGAAAAGAACGGGGGTGCAAGTCGAGCTGCCGAGTTCAGTCCCTTGTGTTCATGCCATATGGGGTGCGAGTGCCAAGACGGGCAATCACTGAAGACTCCATAAAGAGCCTGTAGAGTCCTGTCGACTGGTTCTGCCACACTGCTGCTACTTTGGCGTGGACAACGACGGCCTGCTTGCGGTCCACCATTTCCTTCAGAGGAGCCACCTTAGGCTGCACATCCCACCATCATGCGTCTTACAGAGTTGGTCCTCACTTTGAGCTCATTTGCATTTTATGATAAACACTTTCAACAGCAAAGTGGGGTGGCCATGGGCACCAAGATGGGGCCTAGCTTTGCTTGCCTTTTTGTTGGTCATGTAGAAGAACAGGCGTTTAGTCAGTACACAGGTGAGACACCAGCATTCTACAGGCGCTTTATTGATGACTGTTTGGGCGTGTCTACCTGCAAGAAGGAATCTCTCCAGGACTTCATTTCCTTCATGTCTACCTTTCATCCAGCTCTACAGTATACCTGCAACATCTCTGACTCCTCTGTGTCCTTCCTCGACATTGCCATTTCCATCTTACCTTACTCCAATAGTCTTGCCACTAGTGTCTTCTATAAGCCTACCGATTCTCACAGCTACCTTTTCTACACTTCCAACCATCCCCGTGCCTGCAGAGACAGCATCCCCTACTCACAGTTCCTGCGACTGAGACGGATCTGCAGTGATGAGCAGGACTTTGAACTTCAAGCGAAGAGAATGCTTGGATTCTTCCTTGCCCGGAAGTATCCAGGGGACCTGGTTCGTGGTGCACTTGAGCGAGCTCGTGCTGTCTCTCGTGCCCAGGCTCTTGTTCCTAGAGTCAGTCCTGATAATGAAGACCGTACAGTGGCAGTCCTCACCTACCACCCCCACAACCTCCCAGTCCGTAGTATCCTCCTCCAGAACTTCCACTTAGTTCAGCAAGACCCACATCTGAGGGAGATCTTTCCTAAGCCACCCCTCATCGCTTTCAGGAGGGATACCAACCAGAAAGACCATCTTGTGCGAGCTTCTATCCGCCCCTATGGTCCCCCCCCCCTCCCCCCTGGCACTACACCATGCGGCCGCAAGGGTTGTAAGACCTGCCCTTTCATCGATGGTTCCACTGTCATCACAGGACCTGCTGGCCAGTTTACCGTAAGGACCAGTTTTAATTGTCAGTCAAAAGACCTTGTCTACGTCATCTCCTGCTCCCTGTGTACCAAGAAATACACAGGTGAGACCTATCGCAGCCTTGATGAACGGTTCAGCGAGCACCTGCGTTCCATGCGGCTTGATTATGACAACCCTGTGGGCTCCCACTTCAACCAGCAGCACCATTGCGTTGTCCACGCCAAAGTAGCAGCAGTGTGGCAGAACCAGTCGACAGGACTCTACAGGCTCTTTATGGAGTCTTCAGTGATTGCCCGTCTTGGCACTCGCACCCCATATGGCATGAACACAAGGGACTGAACTCGGCAGCTCGACTTGCACCCCCGTTCTTTTCCCCCCCGCCCTTTTTTTTTTTTTTTTTCTCCTCACCCCCTCCCTTCTTCCCCCTTTTTCTTTCCCCCCCCTTCCCCCCCCCCCCCCCCCCCCCCCCCGTGTGTCTGTATTTTTCCCTCCCTGTCTCCCTTCTCCCCTTTCCCTCTTCCCCTTTACTGTTTACCACTTACACTAGCACTCACACGCAGGCACACGCTTATGCGTGCGCATACGCTCACACACACACACACACACACACACACACACACACACACACACACACACACACACACACACACATTCTCTTCATCTCCCTCTTCCCCTTCTCCACTCTCCCCCTTTCCCTTTATTGTTTAACCCCCCCTTTCCCCCCCCTTTTTTTTTTTTTTTTCCCAATTTTCCTCCTCCCTTCCACACTTTCCCTCCACCATCTTACAACCATGCGAGCACACAGACAGACAGGCACACGCATGCACGCGACCCCATGCGCGCACACACTCACGCACATACGGGCGGACATGTGCACATGCTTCCGTGGGCGCTCTTACACACACACATACACTTTCCCCCTTTTTCCTTACCCCCACCCCCACCCCCCTCCCACTTTAAGTTTTCCTTTCACTGTTTAACTCTACTCACTCCTACCACTGATTGCTTTCTTTTTCTGTGAGTAGCAGTCAGCCTTTTATTCTTACTTCTTGCCCCTTCCCTGTGCAGTTGAGAAAGGGTCTATGACCTGAAACGTACTGTTTTAGCATCTTTGTCTTCTTAATCGACGAATTTTACCCTGAGGTGAAAAAGTTTTTTTACCTTTGTTTTCTCTTCAGTATAGAAAATGGGAAACGGTGAATACAAACGGACTTTCAAGCGAAGAAGTGCACATGGGGAGATAGATACAGTACAGACACAGATTTTCTACATTGAAAAATTCTCGCAGACAAAGAGGGCTTTAAAAGGATCGTCCATACTGGAAATTCCGCTCTGTTTTCGAAATCCAGACATTTCTACTTCGTTCAGTTTTGTTTTCGTATTTGATTTTTTTAACTGCACTTTTTTCAGAACTCGCTTGAACATATTGTGAATTAGGAGCGTTATTTATATTATCAATTAATGTGAACCTGATGAAAGTTTCCAAATTTGCTGGGTTCTGCTAATGTTCCATTTTAGCTCACCATTCACTTAATAATGAATAATACTAATGTTGATTTATATAGCGCCTATTCTCAAAAAACTAGGGCTCTAAGCGCTTTACATAACCGACACATGATAAAGTTATACGATAAGACATGACAAGCTAATAACAAGACAGGAACTTACACACACACACACACACACACACACACACACACACACACACACACAACACACACACACACACACACACACACACACACACACACACACACACACACATACACACACACCGCGCGTGCGCACGCATGCACACGCATGACCATACACCCCACACTCACAGACACACGCATGCACGCACGCACACACTCACATCAACACAGCCCTGCACACACAAGTGACACAACCAACAGGCACTCACGCGTGCACGAAAAAACCCACTCCGGAAGGTGGACTGGGAAGTGAGGGAGGGGTGGCTTACGACTATTGAAAGAAGTTTGTTTTCACGGCAAATTTGAAAGAAGAGGGTGAAGGTAGGTGTCTGACACTGGGAAGTGTGTTCCAGACAGTTGGTCCCTGGAAGGATAGAGAACGTTGACCAAAAGAATTTGATCTGACAGAAGGAATGCGCAAGAGGCGGTTATTGGCAGAGGAACGAAGTTGACGGGATGGGGTGTTGATGCAGAGGATGTCTGAGAGATATTGTGGTCCAGTACGTGAAACGGAAGAGAAACAGATAGAAGCCAGCTTATAGTCAATTCGACTCTGAATTGGAAGCCAGTGGAGGGACTGCAACAGAGGAGTGACATGTTGACGTTTAGATGCTTTGCAAACAAACCTGGCAGCGCTATTCTGGACCTTCTGTAGTTTATCGAGTAGGTACTTTGGTGAGCCAGCCAAGAGACCGTTGCAGTAGTCCAGCCTTGAGAGAAAGTGGAAAGGAAGTGTCTGATTGAACTGATCTTACGTATTTTCAGATATGCTGCCTTACAAACATTAGACCGAGGTTACGAGCCTGGGATGAGAGTTGAATACCAGAACTTCCGATGCTGATGGAAGAAGGAAGCGAGGGATGATTTCAGAATTTGAGAGAAGCAAGGAGAAGAACTTCAGTTTTGTCATCATTCAGCTGCAACTTATTCAAAGTCATCCATTACTTCAAATCTTGGGAACTGCTTTGAACATCACTGACAACATCCTTGAGTTCAGATACAGTGCTTGACTTGTGCATGTGAGTGTCACCAGCAAAGCTCTCATGCAGCAATGAGTGCTGATCGATGATGTCAAACACAGGTCTGATATGCAGAGCAAACAGAGCTGGCCCAAGGACGGACTTGAGTTATTTCCATCCAATGTATCGAAATGTTAATTACAGCAGTGTTCATAAAGAAGCAAAACTAACGTTCTTGTGTACTTAGAGCGGAATGACAGCTTTTTCCCGGTGCAGTAGTATTATTGTGTTCTTTCTCACGTTGCTAATGAAGAAAAACTGGATTAAACATTGACAGACTTGCTTACTGCTCCTTGATGACATGTTGTTACTCAGAAAGAACTTGGCACTAATCCTGAATGACATTATCAATGTATTCTGAAGAGTATTGCTGATCCTTGATAACATCAATAATCCTGAAGGACATAGTATTAATTCTTGGTGACAAACTATTAATCCTCAGGGACATGTTACTAATCGTGGATAGCATTAACCTGAAGGACATGATACTAATCCTTGATGACACGTCATTAATCCTGAAAGACATATTACTAACTCTTTGGAGCATGTTACTAATCATTGGGTTTGTATTACTTCAATCCTTGATGACATGTTACTAATCCTGAAAGACATATTACTAACGCTTTGGAGCATGTTACTAATCATTGGGTTTGTATTACTTCAATCCTTGATGACATGTTACTAATCCTGGAAGACATAATGTTAATCCTTTGGAACATTTTAACAATCCGGGGGAGAGGGGGCATATTACTAATCCCGGAGGACATTACTAATCCAGGAGCACGTCATTAATCCCGGAAGACATTATCAATGCTGGAGCTGGTTTGTTTCACTCGACATCCACCTGGCGTTGAGTGTTTGCACCCCGAGCTTTGGTGACTATTGTGCTATCTAGAATGATTCATAATGATTGACCACATACAACACGTGGGCTGTCTGGGTTTCACCATGACACCCACTGGCAAAATGTGCCATCGAAACTTTTCATAGTGGAGGGTCAGTCCTAGTTACCATTCATATCGAAATTAGTTCTGCATTTCAGATTCATCCATTCATTATCTATTTATTCACTTATTCGCTCAAGAAGACAGGTGTTTTTCTTATATCTTTTGTTTAAAGTTGATAGGTCTGGAAACATTTTTGTATTTAATTTTTCTGTTGACAGTTAAGATTTGTGATTACAATGAATTAAAATGTTTGCTTCTACTATGTACATGTTGTCACACTGTGCCTTCCATTCTATGTCTAGGTTATTATGGGGATTATATGGCACCTTGGTACTAGTGAAGCTTTCGGTAAGCTGGAAACCTCCGAGACACACACGTTTTGTTACGCTTCAGAGGCCTGTCTGTCCGTCTGTGTGCATCCTTTGCCGTGCCTTGGCACACTGTCTAGAATGTTCCAACTAACTGTCACCCTGCGGCGTGTGGCCTGTCTGACTCTGGCACCTGTGAACTAGACTCACTTCAGTCTACTGACATTGGCTAACACGCATCTTTAGCTGGAGTGTCGACTTTGGAGATCTTGAAACAAAAATATGTCTGACAGAATTTGTCAGAAAATGCTCTCTGACAGAATCATGGTCTCGGAAGCATAACAAAACGGTGTGCTTTATGTCAGTTCCGGTTTGTTTTGGTATCTTGTGGATGTTTTTCAATTTAGCATCGTCAAGAACTTAAAGAGAAAAACAATGTTGTCTCAAATGATGTTGTTAATTGCGGTTTCTGTCATCGAATAAGTCTGTCGTACTAATTATCATGACTGCTTTGATGAAATGCGTAGTTTGAGTTTTGATAATGATGCAAATTTTTCTGAAGGGAAATAAGATCAGGTACTCAGTTTCTTTGGCAAATATTTTCGAACATGTTTTGCTGGTTTTAACACGCTCTGTAGTAGACAGTGTGTTGTTCCTGTTTACAAATCCAGAAGAGATGAACTAAGCTCTGATAACTATAGATTGAAAATTTTGATTTAAAAAAAGCAAAGAAAAAAATATATATATAATAATGAAAAAGAAAAATAGGAGAAACAAAACAAGAACAAATGTACATAGTACCAAATCATTACATCATGTTTATATCCTCAATTCAGTTTTCATACCATTCCTCGCAAAGTTCAACCGTGCCGGTCAAAATTTATGAAACGTGTGTTTCCAAAATAGCTGACTGGTTTTTAGTAACCGTTGATCAATGTCCATCAGAGTTTGAGCAATGAAGACCTGTTGTATATACCATCTAAGCGTGGGTTTCACACCATAGGAAAACCAGCAGAAATGTTCCCAGTGCAAGCTTGAACAGTGGAGACTTAGCGAGTAACTTGATGTATATCTGTTGTACATTCTAGGAGTGTTGTTGTGGAGAAATAAATGTGGTTCCAACCCTCTGACACGTGTTCTGTTTGTTTTGTTGCAGCGTATGACAGTAACCCTGTCCAAAATGATGGCGGCGATAATTACTTTTCCTACCACTGATCTCGCCTCCTCGTCTGATCTTCATCCTCTGGGGGGCGAGGGAGAGAGAGAGAGAAAGAGAGAGAGAGACAGAGAGGGTCAACAGCGTTGCCTAGCGATGGTCGCCTTAGCCGTGAACTTTGACCATTTTCTTGCTTTCAGACCTTATATTTTTTTTTCTTATCGTCAGGTAAAGGAAACAAAATTAATAAATAACTAGCTTCAGATGTCCCCATTCGGAGAATATCTCAGGGCAGCATGGGAAAAGAGTCTGGTAAAGCGTACTGTGATTTGGTAAAAGCTTCCCAAAGTTTGTACAACAGAAAAAATGAACTTTTTTAACCCCCCACCCCCCCCCCACCCCCACCCCCCACCCAACGCTCTCCAACAACCCCTTCCCCACTTTTGGTTTTCTGTTCAATTGTACGTAATCAGATTCAGTGCACAGAATAGACCAGAATTCTTTTTTAATGTTGTACCTATGGATCATTAATCATGAAATGATGAACACCAGGATATGTCTTTTCAAACAATCTGAAAAGAAGGCAGTTTTTTTCCCACTGATTGTGAACGTTGAATATTCTCAATGCTTAAAGAAACTCATTGTTTACAGACGTGCCAGGGACCTGTTTGTTGATATTGTTTACATATGTTATCGATCATTGCACATTTAATGTGTTTAAAACTCGTGGAAAAGAGGCGGGGGGGGGGGGGGGGAGGGGTGATCCATAAACAAATTGTTGTTTTTGGATTATTGCATGATGGCATAATTCCTTGGGTCTCAGACTGTGACCTTTTTGCTTAATCCAAACTTGGTTTTGTATATAGTTGCAAAGTGAGACGACTGCAGGCGGAAATCTAAACAAATCATAAATAGATGTTAGCAAACCGCCGAATAAACGTGAACAAACGAATCAAAAGACAGAACACGACGTGTTTCGACCTCTTTGGTCTTCTGCAGGGAAGATACAAAACAATTAGGACAACGCCTATCTTGCGCTGAAGTGATTGAAGATAAATGATTGCTCGTTCATTTTCGTTTCCTAATTGTTTTGTATCTTGCCTGAAGAAGACCTAAGAGGTCGAAACGCGTCGTGATTTGTCTTGTGATTCGTTTGTCCACGGTTTTTTTTTTTGGCGGTTCGCTAACATACATTTAAGATTTGTTTGGTTTTGTATAGTTTGTTTGTGGAGTCTGTACATAAATACCTGAATGAGTTTGCTTCGATTGCTTCTGGTGTCCATACTGATGCATTAGACCCCTGAGACTACTGCGTTAATCAACAAAGATGTCACTTCAGGTGGTTGCCACAGAAAGCAGCAAAGCCGTAACTAGTTCCAAACTGCTTTGATCAATTAATAAAGATAGCAAAGTGCAGGAATCTTTCATTGAGCATTTGATCACTTGATAAAGATAGTAACTGATAAGAATCTATCTTTAGATACATTTCAGGTGAAAACGAGAGCAGTCAATATGGCAGAAGTAACTTATGCGTGAAAGAAACGGGGATGGAGGAGAGGGAATGGGGAGTGGGAGCCACTGAAACGTACCAGGAGTTGGGTATAGTGAAGAAATTGGAAAAACAAGTTTTTACCGTTGGTCACACGGTATACGTTAGGATTTATGATCATTGAGTCCTATGTTGTGATTGTCATTATGGTAGGGAAGCTGTAATATCTCGTTAATGCAAAGAATGGCATTGTTCATTAATTTCGTCAAACAAAACAACTGGCAAAAAGGAAACTTTTGATCATAGACAAATCGTAAAACACAGACAAGTCTTTCTTCGTAGAAAAATCATGAAAGATATGAAAAATACAATTTAAAAATAAGATATTTACCGAGTTATCAAGATTGTCAGCTGATAATTGTTTGTTATGAACTCTCTCTCTCTCTCTCTCTCTCTCTCTCTCTCTCTCTCTCTCTCTGTGTCACACACACACACACGCGCACGCACACACACACACACACACCACACACACACACACACACACACACACACACATACAGAGTCGCACATACACTGGAACACACTCACGCACAGAGTCATTTTCAATGTGAACAAAACGGAAACTCTATAACTAGTTAATAGAGCTGGGATAAGACCTCTGCCTGGGGTCCATAACGGTTCCCGAATAACCTGAGCTAGAAACCAAAGGTCTGTTCAGTTCCACAGACTGTGAGATGTCTAGAACCCTGGGCTTTTCCATACAATAATACGGACGTATGCTCCACAACGAACTTTGCTTCCATTGCGCACGCAGTGACAAATCGTAGCAAAAGGAAAATGTGTTAGCACAAATCAATGTGTTTTGAAGACTTCAGTAGCTTAATGTTGAAAATATGTGTAGTGACCAAGAGGTATTCGGGTTTTTGTGAAAATTTCACTAAAGCACACGCTGCAAACAGTTCTGTCGATTAAAAGAAAAATTCCATTCTGTATTCTAATGGACACATTCATAGTCCGGAGAAAGCCACTAGGACATAAACAGACTCATATCAGTTAACAGATTCATGTTGAATAATTCAAGCAGTATCGACGACATTGCTCCGTGGCAGCAGCCGAACAGATAATGGCATGTCAACATATACATGAAGCAAACCGCGTGCTTCATGTACATTTAGGCGGGATTTCTTTAACGCATGTTAAAGGATTGTCCGTTTTTTGTTTTGTTTTGTTTTTTTAAAAACTCCTACTAGCAGGTGTTCCGTTTATGTCTTAAGCCAGGGTTAACAAGCTTGAAGTCCTCACGAAACGACACGGTCGTCCCTTGCTGTGACGCCATCACAAAGTCCTTTATGAAGGACCTACAAATGAAGCAGGGCGTCTTTTGATTTGTTTCGTTGATTTTGCACCATCGTTGCCAAGTTCAGAATTCACTGATGTCTTTCTTTATAGCTTGCTGTTCCAACTAGGAGCAGAACTTATCCCTCAGACACTGGAGAAGACCATTTCCTTCATTGTAAATCGCAGAGAGCCGGATCTTAAGACTGAGTAGTCACAAGCATATGAAGAGCGGCGAGCAAGAAAACCACTCAGTCTTCCACTCATACCGCTGGAAAGTTGTGATTCTTTGCGTGCTGAACAGCTCATCTTAAAGATTTTTATTTCTAACAGCTGAAACTACATTGGGTTCTGAGAAATCCACGTTGAAAGTATAAACATTGACGACTTGTTCGTGTTTTTGGTAGCCACATACATGCACTGACTTATGTTGCTGATTTCGCACACCGAGGTCTTCTTTGAAATAACACTGTCAAGCATTTCTTTCGAACTCAGACTGCTTGTTATGTGAAGTTCATATTCCGCTGTCGCTTGAATCTCGCACTGAAATCCCGCCACGCCACCATATTGTCAAAAAGACAGGCCAACTTGCTACGACTCTGACTTAAAATAGAGTCAACAGACAATGAATCAGCATATTCAACAGCAATAACGGCCTTTTCATGCTTCTGTCTCTTTACCCCCTTAAGGTTACACTCGAACATTTTCTTCACCAAAAATGGCAGAGTCAGCAAGCGGTTCCCATTTGTGTTTCACAATTCTCGATTTCTCACAAAGATAATCATGCTTTTGACACAACTTGTAGTTTCATCAAGCTCACAGCTTTATTAAGGTCAGTCGTATTTATGTATGTCGTCCTGTTTATTCATGTGTTTCAGACGTCAGAATGTAGTTTAATATGATTTCTGTCGTTTGAATCTTTATGCACATCATCAGCATGTTTCGTAGTGGTTTTAAGTCGTAGTTCATAGTCCCTGTCATTCATACAAGGCATCATTCACTTTTAAAACGATTTTTCTTTCTAAAGATCACATATACGGTAGGGTAATTCAGGACATCTTTAACCTGAAAATTTACAGATACAATCTTGATAAATCAGGATGAAAACTGAAATGCAGCGGCAAGCCAGTCACATGATGTCTCGTTTCCATACAAACCATGGAATGACACGCAAAAATGGTGAAGGAAGAGAAACAAAAACATGTGAAAGGATTTGGAAATTACTTTAGAAATAACTGTAAAAAAAAAAAGAGACAATGATAGAAAACAAATAGGTAATACTTTGTTTTAAAAAGCTTGAAACGAAGAAAAAGTTGAACTTCAAGAAGCATAATATAAAATATTGACAAACAAAAGTATTGAAAGAGTATGTCAAATAGATTATAATGATATTGCTGCACACCTTGTTGAGCGTTGTCTCTAGTGGTTTCTGTACATATGCCCATGTCTGTGATAATGTATGTGAAAGTATCATCCACATTTACATCAAGATTAGAGATCGTTTGGAATCACTCTGAAAACAATTCCCCATACTGTATGAGCTGATCTTGTAGTTTTGCGTTGTTTTTTTTTTCCTTTCACAGTCCCATTTAGTTATCATTAACAAATTTGATAAACTGTGTAAATTCTGTGTCGTACCAAACTCGTCCAGAATAAAGTTTTGATGGGGAATGCACCGCTGTTGTGTTGTTCAGATCTGTCTGTTTTCTGGTCCTTTTTTTTTTTTTTGTCATTCTGTCTTTTCTTTCCCCCTTTCCTCTTTCGCACCCTCCCCTACCTCTATCTGTCTCTGTCTGTCTGTCTGTCTCTCTCTCTCACTCTCTCTCTCTCTCTCACTCACTCGCTCGCTCGCTCGCTCGCTCCCTCTGTCTCTCTCTTTCTCCCTTCCTCCATTCCAACAGCTCTGGTTTCAAGATGGTCGTCTATGTCTTTTTGTGAACAATCGATCCTTGGCACGTCTTGTAAACAAAGATTTTAAATTTTGAAAAAGAAAGTGAAAAAAAAATCCTATCTGTCTACAAATACTGCAGTGTATTTTGCAGCGACCATATATCTTCAGCCACTACAAAGTTTCATCATTTTCATTTCCTCCTCCGGGGAGGTCATGCATCCATTGCTTTGGTTTATCTGTCGGCTAGATTACTGGGGAAAAAAAACTTGATAAACCGATGTTAACCAAATTTGCTGGAAAGATGAAATGGGCGAACTACAATGAACTTTCGGTTTGCGTCCGGATGAAAGGTGGACTCAAGATCCGTTCAGCTAACTAATGCAAAAAAACTACCGAACCGATTTGCCCCAAACTGAGTGACGGGATGGAATGGGGCCCCGAAAACGAACCCAGAAAATTTGGATACGGAGCGGATCCGGATCAATGATGAATTTAAAATCCACTCCGCCGAGGCAGAGGTCTGTGCTCACCCGAATACTGTTGTAGGTCTTTAAACTTATTCATGATTCATTATTTGTTCATTTACTTAATTGTTTATGCCATATTACGTCTTCATATTAGTTCATTTTTGTGGTGACTAAGGTTCTGTGTCTTCTGAATGAATCGGACCCTAAAATGTCCAGACCGTAATAGGTTACGTATTAACATGTTTTTAGAAAGTCAACAAATCCCGGACCTATGAGCCCGTCTCGTCACTATTGTTGCTGTCAGCCGTCCCGATTGCCGCGGACTGCTGTAAAGCGTGTCTCTAGTCGGGATGTTTGCTTCTCAGGCGCTCTGTCGTGAGGCGACAGTAGAGTGGATTTAGGGAGAGGATGTGTTCACTGAGATGGCGATCTTGAAGCTGGGAATGTTTGACCTCTCATTCTCTCACACTTTCTCCCTCCCTCCCTCCCCCCCCCTCTCTCTCTCTCTCTCACTCTCTCTCTCTCTCTCTCTCTGCAACCTGTGCCACAGTCCCACCCCCAAAGCCCAATTCTCGCCACCACCACCACCACCACCCCCCCTCTCATGTTACATCTCTCTCTTTACAGTTTGTTATGTGCCAGCAGTTTTCATTGGAGAGAATTTCAGATGTTGATGGATTTTCTTTCAAACAGAAAAGCAAGACATCAAAGATGACCGAAGCTAGTCAACGACTGCAAAAGCAAGACATCAAAAGTACGAGAGGAACACTTCAAAGATAAGAAAGCAAAACATGAAATGTAGCCGAAGCAAGACATCAAAGTCAACCAAAACGAGACAAAAAGACAGCTCAAACAAGATATTAACTACATGAGCAAGACACCAAAGGCAAAATAAGCAGGATATCAAAGTCAGCCAAAGCAAGACAAAAAATAAGCAAGATACTAAAAAAAATTAAGACAAAAAGTAGCATAAGTGAGACATTAAAAAATCGAAATCAAGACGTCAGACAATCAATGAAAGTCATTGGAAACAACATATATAAGACATCAGAAACAACAATAGCAAGACACAAAGATAACGAAAACAAAACGTCAAAGGTAATAAAAGCAAGGCAACAGAAATAACAAAAACAAAGAACCAAAAGCAAGACATCGGACGTAACAAAAGATAATACGACAATGCATCAAGAAACAAAGGCAAGGCATTAAAGAGAATAATGCAAGAGATCAAAATTTAAAGCAAAATACGGAGATAACAGAAAACAGTAACAACGAAAGCGAGACAAAAGATGGAGGCAAAAATCAATAATAATGAACGTATAATACCAAAGAAAACAAAGACGAATCATCAAGGACAGTGAAAGTGAGGATCAAGGACGACGAAAGTGAGGATCAAGGACGACGAAAGTGAGGATCAAGGACGACGAAAGTGAGGATCAAGGACGACGAAAGTGAGGATCAAGGACGACGAAAGCAGGACGGAAAACACACCAAAGGTCAGGCATCAAAGGGAACAAAAGCAAGATATCAAGCTCCGACGATTTCTCTTTGGTTAAAGAAATGAACGAAGCAAATCTATGTCTTGCTGTTTTGACTTTAATTGCTCACACAGAAAATTAATCCTCTTTGTGGAGCTGCCTTACTTCGAGGATCTTCCTTTATGGCTGTTGTTGGAACATTTTTTTGTGCCTGTCGACCTCAAACAATGAAAAACAGAAGCGTGCGTAATTTCGGAGAGATATACATGTTCCATATTTTGCGAAAGCACAGGACACAGGGGCAGATCAGTAGACGTGGCGGTGGGAAGGAGGACAGAGGAGAGAGAAAGAGAGAGAATCAACGGATCATACGCCTTACCCTGACACCCACCCCTTCATCCTTCACGGCCTCCTTTCCTGGACCATCTCCAAAAAAAAAATAAATAAAATAAAACAAATAAAATGAAATAACAAATAAATGAATAATCTGCTGGCAACTCCAAGAGGGCACTCCGTTAAAAACAACGTCCATGACAAGACAACAATGATAATCATAACAATAATAATGAGAAGATGTGACAGAACACATCATTAGCAAACGTGGCAGACAATGTTGCTGTTGGGGGTAAGTAAGTATTCCTCGGAGTGTAAGGAGTTAAAGGCCGTAAAGAAGAAACAGTCATGTTCCATGTAAAGGGAGCTTCTGCTCTGAAGACTGCCCGCTGTTCAGACCTCCCCAGAGCTGCTTCCTACTCACGACACCATGTCAGATGGAGTAAAGACCGGCCAGCCATCCAGCTCCAGTCGTCAGAACCGTTGCTAGGATCCGGAGGGGTCAAGGACTTTGCCATAAAAGGGACATTGTTATTTCAACCGTTTTTGGTTCCGCTCAATCCGGTCCTGTTCCTTCCGCAACCCGTGGGTTGATGGAATAGAGAGGTCTGTGGCAGAAACATATCCAAGGTGTGATCTTTGAGCAGAGCTTTTGAGTTGTGAACCCAGGTTGTCCTCTAATGTTGAGGAGGGGAGGGAAGGGGGAAAAGAGGCAGGGGGGGGGGAGGGGGGGGGGGCTCAAGAAAGCTATGACATGGGGACTTGGGTTTTTCCATGAAAGGAGAGGGACGGACGGGGGTAAGGGGGGGGGGGAGCGAGGTATGAAGTAAGCTTTGAATAAAGTTAACTATTTTTTTTCTTGCTTATAGGGGGGAGGGGGGGGGGAGGTTATGACTTGGGTTGCGCATCCAGATGTGTTGGAGGGCGTGGGAATCCAGATGTGTGTGTGTGTGTGTGTGTGTGTGTGTGTGTGTGTGTGTGTGTGTGTGTGTGTGTGTGTGTGGACGGGGTAGGGAGGATTGGGGGAGAAGATGGAATAGTCATGACGTGGCATTTGAATTCAGGTTGTCCCAAAGTGCAAGCAGGAGAAAGCTATGACAGTGGTCGTAAATCCAGATCAAGGTTTGTTGTTCTGCCTGGAGTCATTCTGTTTCATTTCTGTCCCATCCGTCTTGCCCGCCCTCCCCTCTGCACCCCCCTCCTCACCTTTCTTGTTCTTCTTCAGCTGTCTCTCCCTGCCTTTCTTCCTTTGTGTGCCAAGCTAACCACAGTTCGTTTCGCTCTTTTAGCAGGTGTCAAAAATCTTCGAAGACTACAACCAGGTGCTGCTAACAAGGCCCCGCCCAACAACAACATGCCTATCGGTACGTGTGTATGTGTGTGTGTGTGTGTGTGTGTGTGTGTGTGTGTGTGTGTGTGTGTGTGTGCGTGCGCGCGTGCGTGTGTGTATGTGTGTATGTACGCACGCGTGTGAGTGTGTGTGCGTAAGTGTGTTTGATATGTGCGAGTGTGTGTGCATTTGCGAACGTGCGTGCGCGCGCTCTGTCGCATGTGTGTTTGTGTGTGCCTACGTGCTTGTCTGTGTGTATATGAGTGCTTGCGATTGTGTGTGCATGCATGCGTGTGTGTGTGTGTGCTTGCGTGCATGCATGATTGTGTGTGTGAGCTCGCGCGCGTGCATTCTTGTGTGTTTTTGTTTTTGCCCTGCGTGTACATGTGTGCGCATGCGAGTGTTTGTGTGTGCGACTGTGTGCGTGTGTATGTAGGTGGGGCGGGGGGTAGGTGCGTGAGTGCACGTGTGTGTGTTGTTTGTTGTGTGTTATATGTGTGTGTGTGGCGTATGTATGTATGTGTGTGTGTGTGTGTGTGTGTGTGTGTGTGTGTGTGTGTGTTGTGTGTGTGTCTGGCAAGAGGACTTGCACAGGCAGTCTGATTATAAACTCTTCCCAATCCGTACAAACCATAGTTTTTGCCGTGTGCCACCAGTGGCCGTAAACAAAGAAGCAGGCATGTACCATTTGCGCAGAGGCTACCGCGTTTACACCCGCTCGGTTTTTTTCTTTTTTATAATTGTGAAAAAAACTTCGTGGTACATTCCATATGGTGTACTATTCGCCATAAAACGCGTTCTTTTAGAACGTTGGGACTTAACATGATGTCAGATATAAACACATTACAGCAGACCATGAAAACCGTGTTCAGAGATGTCCTACCCGATGTGATTTTTCAGCTCCTGAAAGAAACATCTTTCATCTCAACTTGGATTTCACAGAAGAAAGGTTTTAATTCAAATTCAGCGTGTTAACAGACAATCTGTTTTAATGAGTTATGTCTGTATTTCTAACATCTATGTAGAGAGTTGACTTCGACAGGATGGCAGCCTTGATATGACCCGCTACCGCAGGCTTGGCAACAAGCAACATCAATGGAATGACTTGAGTGTGTGGGTGTCGATGTGTAATGGATGCATCTTTGAGAGCGATGCTCAAATTTCCTGACCAACTCTGCAGGTGTCTGTATCACTCGGGCCCGGTTGACGCCGGGAGTATTATGAATGCAAGCGTGGAGTACCGCTTTGTCATGTAGTCTCAGACCAGAATGACAGTCCTTAGCACTACCTTCATCATCCTCATCTTCGTTGATCAGCATGGACAAAGTTTCACAGTCTGCCCCTTCTCATGCCCTGCTCTTATGGAGAAATCGGTTTCCGTTTCTTCACCACGTTCATGCCTTTGCTGGGTTCATTTCGAAGACGTTGATATCAGCATGTTCATGGAAACTTTCGTCGGACGGAAGTAGTGCCCCCCCCCCCCCCCCCTCCCCGAAGGAGACACTCACTGATGCTGGCTCCGCGATTAAGCTGTCATTGTCGTCATTGTGGGCCTCGTAGGTAGTGTCCTGCATTCACTGGATCAGAGCAGGCGCCACTGAACACTACCGATGTGACTCTGCAGCAGTGCAGTGTCTCTTCCGGTGAGTTGCCTCATGAGGACTTGACACTGACTCTGCCTGTGCATTGCCGGCACCGGGGCTGCGGCGGTAGGAGACACGGTGTGGCTGTGGACGGGGAGTCAGGCTGAGGGCATTGAAGCAGCGCACAACCAGTCATAATGTTACAGTAACTATATATTGGAGCATATAGAAGCGTCTGAAGGCGATAATAGCTGCTTTCGTCGTGACAATAGTTGTTTCGCTTGGTTGAAACAGCGACAGCAGATATTCTTGCTATATCGAGAGGATGAGAAGTGTTTTCTTTATGATCACAACTGTTGTGATCCTCCAGGCTAACAGCATAGCACTGTTTTTGCTGAGAGATAAACCCTATATTCCATAAAAAAAAAAAGGGGGGGGGGGGGGGGAGGCGGTTGTGAACAGCTGTTAGCGGCTGATAGGAGACCTAGTATGCCTCCCGAAGTAACTGTGTACACTTTCGGCATTTTGAAAATGTCGATCATATTGGAGCCTGCTTAGTATTTTCAAACAGTTGACTGTAATTCAACAGCGTGCATGTCAAAATACTGATTGTGTTGCAACGGTGTGTCAGCCATTTTCGACGGTAAACATAAAAAATGCTGGCGATCATTTCATTTACATATTTAAGTTGGTATTAATATGGAGAATGTTGAGTCTTTAGATGTACGCTGGCATACCTATATTGATAAAAAAAAATGGTACAAGAATGGAGAGTGTTGAGAATCATTAACATAATGTGTGTAGGCCTATTTACATTAATGAAAAAGAAACCCACTTAGAATGTTGTAGATCACTCATATTTGTAGTGGCATAAACATCATCAGTGTTGGGGATCAGTAGGCATGCATAATCATAGTTAAACACAAATAGATTATGTTAGAGATCATAAGATATACATATTTTAAAGTGGTATAAACATCGGCAATGTTGAGGATGATTACTTTTACGTATTTACAATGGTATATATTAGGGTCTTTCCTTAAATCTTAAAATGCTCATGGAAAAAGTGATGGTTGCGCGCGCGCGCGCGCGGTGTGTGTGTCTGTGCGTGGGGTGTGTGTGTGTGTGTGTGTGTGTGTGTGTGTGTGTGTGTGTGTGTGTGTGTGTGTGTGCGTGCGCGTGTTTGTGTGTGTGTATGTGTGTGTGTGTTTGTATGTGCGTGTGCTCGTGTGGGAGGGGTGTGTGCCCACGCGCAAATGTGCGCTCGTGCATAAATACGCCATGCGTAAGGATGGGACCGACATTCAGGTGGGAAAAGCTAAGGGGAAGGTGGGAGCGAAGGGAGTGGGTTGGAGGGCTAAGATTTGTATGAAATAATCTTTGTAATATCTTTGTTTTTCACTGCCTTTCTTTCAGTCGTTCGTACAGACGTGGTGAGAAACAAATACCCTTTCCCTGGGCCTAGTAAGTATATGTATAGCACTGAGTGTGGTATTGTTGTTAATTGTCAGCATATGCTAAGCAGGTTTCTCAATCCTAATGCCTCTCTTCTGTGTGTGTGTGTGTGTGTGTGTGTGTGTGTGTGTGTGTGTGGTGTGTGTGTGTGTGTGTGTTTCGGGTATTGTTGTGAATGTGTGTTCTACCGTGCTTGGTTCTTTTGTTTTGCTAAATACTGATGAGATAATTGACTTTTCTCAGTTGGACATTGACATTCTGATAAAAAAAAACAACAACAAAAAAAACACAACAACACATATCTGTGCAAAGTGAGACGACTGCAGGCGGAAATCTAAATAAATCTTAAATAAATGTTCTCGAACCGCCCAGAGAAACGTGGACAAACGAGTCACAAGACAAAACACAACGCGTTTCGACCTCTTGGGTCTTCCTCGGGGGGAGAAACAAACGAATAAAACAACGAAAATTCACTTAGCTTTGATCGCTTCAGATCGCTTCATAGTTCAGCGCAAGGAAGAAGGCGTTGAATCATAGCTTGCCTCATTCAACGCCTTCTTCCTTACGCTGAACTATGAAGCGATCTGAAGCGATCAAAGCTAAGTGAATTTTCGTTGTTTTATTCGTTTGTTTCTCACCTGAGGAAGACCCAAGAGGTCGAAACGCGTTGTGTTTTGTCTTGTGACTCGTTTGTCCACGTTTCTCTGGGCGGTTCGATAACATTTATTTAAGATTCACATATCTGTGATTAAACCCAGATCTTAAGACGAGTGCCGTGTGTGTGTGTGTGTGTGTGTGTGTGTGTGTGTGTGTGTGTGTGTGTTGTGTGTTGTGTGTGTGTGTGTGTGTGTGTGTGTGCGTGTGTGTGTGTGTGTGTGTGTGTGTGTGTGTGTGTGTGTGTGTGTGTGTTGTGTGCGTGCGGGCGCGCGTGAGCGAGAGAGACAGGCTGATAGATGCAGGGAAGTTTAATGAGGGCTGTTTCTCGTTTTGTTGCAGAGGGCCTGCGTCGCTTACGTCACATTTCTTGGGCCGCATGGTTCATAGCTTGCCTCAGAGCCATGGCCAAAAAGGTACACTACTAACTCCTCAAGAAGGAAGGCTGTTTAATTAGGTATCACCTTTTCAAGAGTGAAGCACAACGCGAGTGAACATGACAGAAAGCTCGTAAACGTCAGCGTAGGCTTAGAGCTGATCCACATCTGATAAACTGCTGAAAAAGAAGTGATGGTCAGACAGTGTCTGGAAGGGAGGTGGGGTCGGTATCTAAAAGAAACAGTAGGGGGGTGGCGGGGAGGAGGAGGAGGGGGGGGGGCTTTTGGGTTTAATTTCTGTTCTATTATTGTCTGCCTGAACACATAGGAGCCCTTTCTAGGTTGTCAAGACAGGAACCCCCCCCCCACCCACCCACTCCCCCCCCCCCCCCGAAAAAAAAAAAAAAAAAAAAAGAGAAAAACTTGCTAAGTAAAGCAATGAGTGCAACATAATTATTTGCAAATATTTGTTATATATTTAATTTCCGGACAAATAAAATTGGTTGAGGACAGAAATAAGCACAACAACTATCTACAAATATTGACGAGACACTTGCTCTAAAAAAAAAAACCCGCTTATGACAGTAATAAGCACAATCTGACTATGGATTTGTGTAAAACAGTTTGTTTTCAGAATAATTATCACACACACACACACACACACACACACACACACACACACACACACACACACACACGCACGCGCGCACACACACACACACACACACACACACACACACACACACACACACACACACTACCTACCTTCAAACATTTAAAAAGAAATTTACTGAAAAAAAATCCAAATGCTACTGACAGCGACAAGCATAATCTGATTTCTGCAAATATTTACAGCAAATTTATTTTATCACAAAAAAAATTCTAACGACAGCAATAAGCGCAATATAACTATCTGCAAATGTGTGCAATAGATTTACTTTCAAGGGGAAAAAAAACGCCAATAACAGGAATAAGGACAAAATAACTCTCTGCAAATATTGACAACATACTGTGTATGCTATCAAGATCCTAGGGACAGATGAAATTAGAGTGAAAGCGCCAGGCATTCCTTGATACCTTTTTTACTATTGTTTTAAAAGACTTGTAAAACAACATGTTGAAAAACATATGCAACGCGAAATTCAAACGAGCAAATACACACCACAACGGACTTTCATTGTCTGTTCTGGCAAATGTGAACAGTCTCGATACGTAGTAACCAAATTCAAACAAAAAAGCTGGCAGACTGTAAATTGTAACAGGAGAACAAATGATTCTTTGGAATCACTCTGAATCCCCTCTCTTCTTGAACTGTTTTCAGTATTGCTCTGTCAGTTTGATTGTCTGCTGCTGTGTCACCTGACAAAGGGCCTGGGCTCGAAGTGTCGTGTTCTT
>CM065740.1:47449878-47524878 GCA_033310375.1 Conus canariensis
CACAATGATTGCTGAGTGCCTGTACACACATTTGAACACGACACAATGTAACACAACATAATATAACACAATCCAACACAGCACAACCCAGTACAATGCTATACAACGCAATGATCACCAAAGCCAAGCTAGGCTCGACCTCCAGATTCAGCGATGGGCATGGTGATACAGTTGTGTGTGTTGACTGGCAGAACAAAGGCAACCGGCCCAGCAGTGTGTTTCTGTTCGGAATCATCCTGAAAGAGATCGTGGCCGCCCTTCACCGAGTCTACCTGAACGTGAGTCCGTGAGGAGAGATCATGGCGAGCAAGCGAGCGAGCGAGCGAGCAGAGAGAGAGAGAGAGAGAGAGTGGGTGGGGTGGGGTGGGGGAGAGAGAGAAAGATAGGAGGGGGCGAGAGAGTGTCGGGGCGTGCACATACACACACGTAAGCAATGTACTCACGCACGCATGCAACCACCACACACACACAACACAACCACACACCACACAACACACACACACACACACACCACACACACACACACACACACACACACACACACACACACCACGCATGCACACACGCACACACATACATGCACAGACACACACATACACACACATGCACGCACGCACGCAGGCATGCACGCACAAACGCACGTACATACAAATCCACACACATGCGCGCTCGCGTGCACACACACACACACACACACACACACACACACACACACACACACACACACACACACACACAGAGAGAAACATGCACAGAGAGAGAAGACCAGATCAGAGAAACAGACAAAATTGACCGTGGATTCAAAGAAGAAACTGCGGCGCCTGTATAGAAGATTGTGTGACAGCCCAACGGCAACATCTACCCGGTTCTGGGCGACGTCATCGGCAGCGGGGCCCAGGACCTGTCTCAGCTGATCGGGGAACGAGGGCGTGTCAATGAGCAGGACAGACTGCGCATGTACCAGATCCTGCAGTACGTCATGGAGAACTTCATCTACCACATGACGGAGATCATGGTATGTCGCTTCATGAAACAAACAAGCAACGCTTCATGAAACAAACAAGCAAGCAAACAAACAAACAGAAAGTAGCACACATCTTGAGAATGAAGTAATCATTTATTTTAACGTCTCTTCGTCATGGTGATATTTGACATGAAGCAAGATGGGTATTCCAGCCCAGTATATCGTTTCAGTATCTGTGAAAGTTTGACAGGATTCGTGGCAGGAAAGCTGCAGTGATTGTGCGAGCAACCACGGGGAACATGCGGCACGGGCCTGCCTCCCGCCTCTTTCTCCCCGTCTCCCATACCCACCGTTCCGTTCCTCCTTTACACACACACACACACACACGCACGCACGCACGCATGCACGCACACACCACACACACACCACCACACACACACACACACACACACACACACACACACACACACACACACAAGAAAAATCATTCAGAGAAGGAATGAGATTAGAAGGGCGAGAGGGGTGGGGGCGGACTGATACTGACACAATTCATTTATACTGTTTGTTTGTTGTTGTTGTTTTTTTACAGCACCAGCGTGACTATGTTAAAAGATTGAGATGATTCAAAATACAGAGATATTTCAAGTCTAATAATACTTTTCAATAGTCGAGCTCAGGTATAGATAAACATGCAGTCAGAGAGAGAGGAGAGAGAGAGAGAGAGAGAGAGAGAGAGAGAGAGAGAGAGAGAGAAAATTCATACTGCCACTTCAACTGACGTTTAAATATAGAGAGAAAGCATGAATGAATAAAAGTTTTCTTGATGTAAGCTTACAAAGCCAATTCTCATGGGGAGGACTCAGTGGGGATGGGTTTGTTCATAAAATAACGGACAAAGAATAAACACAAATATTACATGTCAGTAAATAACATATATCCAAGTGGAAAGGGGATCGTGGAAGATATCAGAAACTGTCATCGTACACCCATAGGCTTATGCTATTAATGTGGTTGTCAGCATAACTGGATGTTTATCCAGAGACATCACGATTTCTGTTGTTTACAACCAAAAGCTTTGTTGTTGATAGAAAATTTTTTTTCAGATAATATGGTGAAGGCTGTCTACATTTCAGTATGTCACCGATTGTAACGTTGTCTGAAGGCGCACTTTGCGGGTGATTGACCTCTGCGCTCTAAATCATGACCATTTTCAGTTGCCACCACCTCCTTTGTTTTGTGTTGCGCAGTAGTCAGTGTACATATCGATTGCCTGTCATCTTCAGAGAGAGTTTCACACAATTGTTCACAGACTCCATTTACACTAGGCTTGACAGATACGATAACCCACATGAAGGCTTCATCGAGTGGGACTGTTACAGGTATTTGTCCCACTGTCCCACGTCGATTTCTTGTTTAGTTTGCACTGTGCCGTGCATCGTATGGGGTATGGTGTTGAGGAAGGGGAAAGGTTATCAGACAGACAGACAGAGAGAGCGTGTTATGAGTTCAGACTTTAGACCCTCTCATTAACCCTGAAGCTCTGCACGCATACAGTAGTGAGAACACACATGCTAAGACAGACAATGGTAAATGCCTCTGTAAGGGCTCTGACGCAGCACCAGACTCTCCATAGACGTGCGATCATCAGCATACCATAACATAAGATACCTGGTCTCTCCATTGTAGTCCTAACAGTTTGTACCTCGTGCAGCCGTCCAGTAAATGAATTTCGTATTCGATCACATACGCGTGTGCGTGTGTGTGTGTGTGTGTGTGTGTGTGTGTGTGTGTGTGTGTGTGTGTGTGTGCGTGCGCGCACGCGCATGTTTGTGTGTGTGCAGCCTAAAACAGGTGTGCTGGGCACCCACAAGAAAGCGGCGGTGTTTGAGCTGATCAAAAACGGCAAGCGATTCCCGGACGGCTATTTTTGGCAGATCGAACTGGTAAGGTTGCTGGGTGCCCAATGCAGAAATCAGTGTCTGGGTGCAGTTTCCTGTGACTTACTTTATCTTATTCTTCGCTTACCCTTCTTCCTTGCTGTCTCACCTCCTTTGTTTCTACCCGTCCACACGCCGCTCATTGTGGATGATTTTTTTTTTCAAATTAAGGAAGTTCGTCCTGTTGCAGCCGAAGCATCGGTGATCCACAGGGAGCAATCCATACTAAGTCGTACGGAGGCAACCCACCAGAGGAGGCACTGCATTACTGCCGACTCTTTTTTTTTTCAGTGGTGCCTGTTTCGATTCAAGATACGCAGGACACGATGTACTCAGCCCATCCTGACGACACAATAGTATTGCTGCTGAGCCAGTGTGAGTAGGCGTCTCCCTCCGTTGGGCGCCTTCACGTCCATTCAGTGACAATCCCCATGAACTTTCTGGTGTCAACCGACTTTGACACGAAATCGTCGTGGGCATGGACATTGAGCGGAAGTCAAAACTGGGTTCACGACAAGAGCAGGTCATGAAAGCGACAGAACTGGAAACTTTTGTTATAACACGATGATCAGTGAGGTCGGAGATGATGCAATGGAGTTCCATTTTGGTCCGAGGCTACAGGACAGAGCCGTGTTCTACGCTACCTTTCACTATACATCCTGGCATCAACCAGGCCTGAGAGAGACACACACTTGCAGGGTTGGTCAGAAAATGTTGGTGACACGCTTACAGCCGCATTTATATAGTGAATGAAAAAAACTCTGGCCGTATTATTCATTGTTTGCTCTTATCAGCGTGTTGTGGGTCCCCTGCTTCTTTTCTCACCATGTACCATCTCCATGGAATTCACTAGCGTGTGACTCACATCGTATACAAATTGCTATTAACTCATTCAGAACTGACCTGTTCAACAACTGTCTTCACAAATGATCTATTGTTTTCCACCATGTTGTGATTTTGTGCCATTGTCATTGTCCTGTTCATTGAGATACAAAGTGGATGGTGTGTGTATGTTTGTATGGCATGGCTGTCCATTACCTTTGCAGTGTTTTGCTGCCCATGACACTCGAAAACATGTTAACATCCATTCATATACTTTACACAATTACAGTAAGTTTTGTTCATTCGTGTGTGAAAATGTGAAGGTAGTTTTCCTCTCTTGTCATTCTCTTTGATCGTGAGGCGTGGTTAGATAAATTTGAAATGTATTGTTATTATCATTGTTAACATTACAATTATTATCACTATTATTGTTGTTCTTGTCGTTATTTATTCCAATTGTTGTTGTTGTTGTGAGCGCAGTATAACAGACAACTTTTCTGAATATGGTCAGATAAGTTTAAACTGTATAGTTAATATCATTGTTATATCATTACAATCATTTTTTTTTTCAATTGTTGTTTACTTTTAGTAAGGACATTCAACAACAAATCATCGTCGTCATCATCATCGTCGTCATCATCATAATCGTCATCGCCGCCGTCGTCGTCGTCATTATTGTAGCCGTTCTCTGTCTTGTTATTGGCATCCTCCTTATCACGTGCTTTCTGTATTCAGGACCGTCTTCAGTTCAACAACAACGGGAGGACAATGAACGTGGGTGACAGGGAGGCCTTTCTGCTGCTGGTGGGCATGTTCTTGTCCCGGAGTCTTATCACCACTGTACGTCACCTCTCTCTCTCTCTCTCTCTCTCTCTCTCTCTCTCTCTCTCTCTCTCTCTCTCTCTCTCTCTCTCATTCTTGTACGTTGTAGTAGTACATTTCCATATGTTCCCCCAGCCCACCCCACCCCCCACCCACACTCTCTCCTTCCCCTTCAATATTGTTATTTTCATTTTTATTTTTGTTTTTTGTCTGTTTATTATAAATATTATTTTTATTATTTTTTTTTTTCATTTTTTTTCTATTTTCATTTGATGTTCCATTATGATTGCATGACGCTTTGTTTGCTTGTTTGCTTTCTTACATTATTTCATTTCACTGCATGTTGTGGTCCCTACTCAGGGCGAGGACTGGATGTAAAAAAAGCACGCCAGTGCTTATCTATTATCGTCGTAAATAAAGAATTTTGTCTTGTCTTGTCTTGTCTTGTCTCTCTCTCTCTCTCTCTCTCTCTCTCTCTCTCTCTCTCTCTCTCTCTCTCTCTCTCTCTCTCAAATAGATAAAAACAAAGAGAGGTCAGACCTACCTTTTCAAACACTTGTGGCGCATTTTTTGTACGCCATTTTACTCAGAAGACGACAATTCACCTCTCAAATGAAAAATGGCGTCCTAGCAAATATTCTTGCAAAGTCTTGTTTTGTGCACTACATGGGAAATTTTTTTAATTCTGAATCTGTGGACACTTACTACCGGATATGTTTATACGGAGTGCGCATGCGTACCCGTTCTCAGCGTCATTTTTAATCGACACGGTTCAGCAGTATGACTCGAGTTTCAAAATGAAGCGAAGAAATTCATCAACTGACGATCCTTCAGGCCTCAAGAAGTATTACAGATTACAGGTGTTCCTAGAAAAATATAAACGTGAGCCCGGCATTAACGAATCTCAGCCAAAAAAGGCCATATGAAAAAGATTACTTCAGATGAACTGAAAAAAAAGTAGACCTAGCATATTATCATCCTCAAATTCAGTGTCGTAAGTAATAGTTGTTCTTTGCAAACTGCATCATTGTATGTGACAATGATTGACTGTAAATAGACGTGTGATTGGAACAGAATTATTTTTAGTGGATGACAAACATAGCATTTTTAAAGTATAACACCACATTGACATCAAGATTTATTCTTGAGATCTAAAACTTTCAGTTGGTGCAATTTCAGATTATGTGTTTAGTGTATCTTTAAACTCCAGAAAGTAAGTGCAGCTTCAGATTATATGCACCTTCAAACTCAGAACTTTTTAATTTTATATTCAGTACTTCTTCTTCTTCTTCTTCCTGTTAGGTGTCCACGGTCATCACTTTGACCATTTTGACACCGTAGTGAGGAGGAGCGCAGCAGGATGGATGGGGGAAAAAAAAAAGTGCAGCTTCAAATTTAAGTTAGTTTCAAACCCAAAGTGAGATGACTGCAGGCGGACACTGAAACAAATTTTTTAAAGAAATAATTATCAATCCACCAGACAACAGGGACAAACAAATCTAAGGTGGATCATGTTAGAAGCTACATGCATGTGTTTAGACCTTTGAACTTGAAAGGCCTAGATTTCTTTTTAAAAGAGATTGCATTGTCAGAGTGGAACAGTTTCAGAGGTAAGTCACAATATCACTGATAAAAAAAAAGGAAAGATTTAACACCAGTCACAGATTTCAGGAGAGGATAGATTAAATAATCGTCAAATAAAATGATAATTATATAACAAATAAACATAACACTACCGAATGTAGCTGAACTGTACTGATGAAGTATTAGATTTTAGTGTTTATTGAAACTGTTTAAATACAGAAATGAAATCCACCTGATTTTTCCCCCAAAATACACCTGTTAATGTCAGAAAGTACACTATAGACAATTTTTGGGTAGACAGGTCTGACAGATTGAAGGACAGTCAGGCAGACACAATGTTCTGTGTGTGTGTGTTCCCAGCTATTGATGAAGCCGGTAGACTACGGGCTGTCGACGGAGGTGCTGACTGATGTGGCAGAGAGGAACCTCAAAGTCCTGTCTACAGTCATGCTCTTCCTTGTGCGCCGTGTTTCCACCCCACGAGATGCGCCCATGATGGTGAGGAAAGCGTACGTGGAGGGGCAGGTGTGGGGGTGGGGAGAGGAGGAGTGAGGGAAGAGGGAATCAGAGAGAAGAGGATCAAGGTAAGGTTCGAGAGGTGGGGAGTGGATTGTTCTGTTTTAGTACAACATTGTTCCTTTTGATGCTGGAATTTCGCTACTCTTTATATAAGAAAGCCTTTACAAGTTGAAAGAAGTGGTTTTAGACTATTTCAGTTTTCACATAGATTCTGATTTTTTTTTTAACATGTTAAAACAAGAAATAGCTTTTCAGTTCTGATTATACCAAAAGTATTTAACACCTGCAGATTCATATCAACATAGAAATTTCATTCAATTTTTATAGAACTGGATGCTTTTAGAACTAAGCCTAGTGCTGCAAGATAATGACATTGTTGCAAAACAAAAAACATCCAGAGCTCATCTTTTGTTTTTTACTGCATAGGAAGTGTGCTGAAAACCATGTTCTGATTTGGATAAGTTTGGTTTAGTTGGTCTGGGTTTTTGTTCGTTTTATTGTGCATGGTTTTGGCTGGAATTAGTTTGGTTTGCTTTCACTTTGGGGTGGCTGGACTTGTTTTCGTTGGATTCAGTTTAGAAGGTTGGTCCAGCCGGTTTAAAAAAAAATTGAAACAATATGAAATGTTTTTGTAATTTTTGAAAGATAACATTGAAAGTATTCGTGCAAAGTTTCAAGACCATAGCTTAATACAGTTTTTGAGATCGTGAGTTTTAAAATCTGGTAAAGAATGGCATTTTTTGCATTTTAGCTACAGAGCCATGTTTGGACCCACAGATTTTCTGAACTAATCATCCAACAAATTGGCAAAAGTGTTATAGATATAATCGGCCTATTTGTTTTTTGTTTCTTTCACTGTTCAATAATTGTTCGTTCCAGAGCTGTGCCTCTTCGAAAATGGCAAAATTGCTGATTTGTCCGCATGTCATTTTGTGGCAAACACAGGGTACTGTTACTTAATGATCCATAACTCAGGAAGGAAATGTGCCGCAGGCAAAATTAAGGTATGAAAATAATCAACATCAAGTTAACAATCTAAATGGAAAAACAACCATGAGTTTAACCTTTACCTTCATGTGCAAATTATATCAAACTAAGTAAAAGAAAAGAAACCTACATTCCACACACATTCTGTCATTATTAGGGGATAAAATCAAAATGATCATGAATTTCATATAGCAAATATATTCCAGTTAATATGCATATCCAAAATAATAAACAAATCGGAACTGTCTGAAAATACTTTTAAAATACAGCAAAAATGATCTCCTTTCAATGTTCAGTTTTACATGCAACTCACCATTACAATGAAATTGGCCTCTCCATTTTGTGAGTCAAGACTGTTGATAATTTCTTTAAAGACACAGTTTGTGCTTTCTTCTCAGGGCTTCCCATTGAGTAGGGTTAGTGCTCCAAACTCTGTTCTCTGGCAGAATGTCAAAATCTGAATATTATTATTGAAAGACATCTTTATTTCTGACTTCACCAATGGAGTCGGATTCCGTCTACATGAACCGGTTTTCTGTTCTTTTCTGATCCATGAAGGAAATGCAGGCACTGAGATGGTTCAGAGGAAGGAACTGTCGACTGATTTATAATTTCACATGGAGCATCAAGGAAACTCTGTGATACAGTCTCCAACCACTTGATTTTTTTTTTTTTTTTTTGCCAATTCACCACACAGATGGTAAAGAAGCTTGTTGGCCTCAGCAGCAGTAGCAAAGTTTATGTTGTCATGTAAACATATACCCCAAAGCATAGTTTATTCATTTCCAATTTTTGTTGGCCATGAGAAAGTATCCAATTCCAACATCAACCCTACAAGTATGTTGTGGAGTTTTTCAATACAACACGGTTTTTCTGAGAACAGAAATGCTTTGGACACTTGTTGTTTAGAATATGTGATGATGCTGTTTGGGAGAATTGTTGGAGACATGCGCGTATCAGTGGCTCTGCGCTGCAAGCAAGAACAGCCTCTATTTGGTGTCTGCAAATATCATAGAATAGACTCTGGACCTCAGCCCATGTTCTTCCATGGTTCTTCAGCATATTGAGTTGAAGCAGCAAACAGTTGTTTACAACCAGACTTGGCAAATGCGCTGGCTCTCCTTCTTCGGACAATTCTTTCTGCAAGCACCTGGTACTGGTCACACACACACACGCACGCACGCACAGAGAGAGAGAGAGTTGGAAATGAACTGATTACAACTTGTAACTGGCCATTTATTGAATTTATCAATGATAAAACTGAAATGTTTGAATTCAAAGACCAAGAGTGTGTTATGTAGAACAGATTTTTATGTTGGGTTCCATGATTTATGGACATGTTTTAAAAAACAGTAGCACACATCCACACACACATTGTCACAAATTTCACCAAGCCTTTTCAGTGAATGTTTTCAAATAAACACACATAACCACACTCCAGTGATAATTATTTCCTGAAAGTTAGGGGGTCAGACTTGGTGCAAAAAACATGTTTCCGAATTTTCAGGGGGTCACAAAAATATTAGGGGGTCACACTTTGTAACTGCTTGTAATTGTACAGAAAACCACTCACACACACACACACACACACACACACACACACACACACACACACACACACACACACACAAACATTCTGACTGGCTCACGCATATAAATGCACAGAGAAAGAATGAGACTAACAGGTAAGAGGTGCTAATTACAAAGTTAAAACACTCCAGATGATGCCAGACATTACTTATTTAGATTTGTGTTCCAGTGTTAATAAAGTGTTAAGTAAGTTAATGTGACCACCAGCACTATCAGGATTTCACAGTGAAATTTTATATAGTGGATGTTCTCTGCAATTATCATCACAGAATTTTCACAACGTGAGCCATTTCTCTGCAATTATCATCACAGAATTTTCACAACGTGAGCCATTTCCAACTGTGCTGAAACATTGTATTATTTGACCATATTCCAGTCGCCTTGCAAGGACCATTGGAAGAGGTGAGGGATGAACATTTGTGGAACCTTTGGTGGAACTAAGTGAAAATTTGAAAAATTATTGATAAAGTTCCACCAAAAAACGTAGACAAACGAATCACAAGACAAAACAAGTGCCTGCAGGTGTGTGTGTGTGCAGTGATAATTCTTACACACAAATGTGCGTCTCTGACGTATGAAATTCCCATCTGACACACTGGAATTCAGTCAATTATGATTATGTCACTAAAACATACCAAAATTTACAGACGCAATGATTTTCTCCTGTGCACATTACAACTCTGAGCAGTGCGTTACGTAATAGCACTTTCGTTCGATCCTTCATGATCAAAGGTGATAAAGAAAAAGTAACTTTCCTTGATGTTTTAGAAAGTTTTGAACTGATGAGCAACTTTCGCCTGTGAACTCTTCTCTGCTTGAAAATAACAGGAGTCATCAAATCAGACAACCCAGTCTATGATTGCACCACAATATCATGTGATTTGGTCAAACACGAACAACATGGAAAAGCGTATGAAATTCAGCTTTTCAGAATCAAAATCAGCAGTTCATCTGTGGCTTGTGGGTGATAATCCATTGAATGGAACAAAAATCAAGTGATCTATGTAAGACGAACGGTTGGGATAGTTAACAGGGCTCCGTTATGGACATGGGAATGTGTAGCACACAGTGCGTGAGTGAGCAACCCTCATAGTTCCAGTTGCAAAGTGAGGCGACTGCAGTCAAGTAATTGCTCTGTATGAAATACTTTGCGTTGCCTCTGTGACTTTCTTTGCTTTTTGAAGGGCTGGATGTGGTTAAAGACACTTTTGTGCTGATTCTCTTCCTACAGCAAAATGTTGTTCATGCATTTGTTTGATCTCAGCCCATGCCTGGAGAGGTGGCCCGCTACGTCTACACAGACGAAGAGTTCCGCAACGTGCACTTGAGGCTGCGGCGATCATATGAGTACTGTGAGGTCAGTAAACTCCTGTGTGTTGCTGCATGTCATGGCATTATGTGAGCAGGCTATCTTTCTTTTTTTACCCCTCCCTTTCTTCCCAGTTCCAGTGATGCTGTTAACCTTTCACTCATTGATCATGCCTATTGCTTTTCCCCTACTGTTACCATTTATTAACATTACTGTATTTATCTTAACCACTCTCCCCCTGCTCCAGTAGCACTGTTAACTTCTACTCCTTGACCTTCTCTATCCCTTTCCACCAACAATTATTACTGATGTTACTTTTATCATCATTACTGTCAGTACTACTGTCATCATATCGTCATTATCAGTACTTTCATTGTGACCCAGTCATAATTTAAAAACAACAACAAAACCTTTATTATTATTACTACCTTAATTAGTAGTAACATCATCATTATCACCGTTTTGATTACTATTATTGTTGTTATTATTACCATTTTTAATGTTTTACCATTTTCATCATTATAACTGTTGTTATAACTTCATAACTACTACAACTATTATATTTGCTAAAATTATTAAAATTATTATACATTACAATATTTCCGACTTTCCAGCCTACCACTTTTCCAACCTCCTATGTCATCACTATCATTATTACATATATTATCTTCCTCTCCTTTCCCTCCCGCTCCTCCTTCCTCTTTGTCTCTTCCCTCATTACTGTTAGCAGTAGTAGTATGATTACTTTTATTATCATTTTCATAACTATTATTGATGTATCTATTACCATTAGTTTTATTATTATTACTATTACCGTTACTATTGCTATTATTATTATTACTGTTAGAATTCTTATTATTACTATTATCAATACCATTGTTAGTATTACCATCATCATTACCATTATCGTCATCGCCACTATCACTATTGCCACTACAACCATGCTGCTTGACAATCCTCTAACCCTACTCCTTTCTCCCCTCCTGTGTGTATAGTGTGTATTAACACTACAACTACTGTTATATTATCACCAAAAGTGGTAGTAATCCTCTCTTCATTATCATTTTTTCAATATTTTATCATCATCATTATTGCTATCTTTATTATTATTATGATCATCGTTATTATTTTAACTTGCATCGTCTCTTTCCCAACAGCCTAATTTTCATTTAATGCCCATCTTGCTGTGAATTTAAGAAGATAAGTGATTGCTTGCTCTTCATTTTCATTGTCCTGAATAATGTCTGTCTTGCATGAAGAAGACCTAAGAAGTTGAAACGCGTCGTGTTTTGTCTTGTCATTTGTTTGTCCTTGTTGTTCAACGGACCTGCTAATAATTGATTTTAAAAATTTGTTACAATTTATGCTTGCAGTCACCTCACTTCCAACAGACAAGTTCATAAATCTGATCATTTTCATGATGTTCGATCATTTGGGTTGGTTGGTTGGATGGCTGGTCGATACTTGATAAACTGAGTTAGTGGACCGTGTAGGGTGGTGTATGTGTACCATATGTGGTTGGTTGGTTGGTTTATTTGTTCTTTAATCGTTTGCTTGACTGACTGATGGTGGATGTGTTGGCAGAATCTTCTACGAGAGTGGGGAGCAGAGTACATCAAGAGACTGAGAGAGGCCGCCACCAATGCCACCAAGTAGGCAGCGGGTAAAACAGTCAGGGCAGTCCCACACTAAATGCCACGTGCAAGTGCAGGTAGCTCATGCTTGGCGTGTGCTGTTCTGAGGCTGGTTGGTGGGCAAGAAAACCAAAGACAGCATGTTTTTTTTTTTTTCCTCTCATGCAGATCAGCATCTCTGTGATACACAACTGCTGCAGTAAGAAATCAGTTCACCCTGTGCCAAGATCGTACCTGTGTTTTGAGGGTTTGTTTTCCCAACTTGTTAGTGACTGACAACAGTTGCAGTCAGAATTCAGCCTCGGGTATCGTTGATCGTTCTTGTGCCAAGATTATCCCCATATGTGTTTGTTGTTTGTTTGTTTGTTGCTGGTTAGGTGATGGGGTGGCAAGTCATCACTGTGATCACAGTTTTTGTTGCTTTCCTTCTCTGTGTACCAGCATTAGATCTGTGCAGTGAAACGTGTTGGGTTAAACAGTTCCTGTATGAAGATGGTTGAGGAAGAGTGGACCAGGGGAAGGGGCGGTGGGGAAGGGGAGAGAGGAGGAAGGGAAATGGGGAGAGAGAGAATCATTGACAAGGAAAGGTCAAAATTAAACAGGAATATGAGTTTTTAAAACTGTGATATTAATCTTGATTCTGCTATTATGATGATTATTAATACTGTGATTATGTTTATCATTTTAATGATTACTATAACAGCATCTATCATTATTTATTATTGTTGTTGATGGTGTTGCTAGCATGCTTATCATTTGATTTTCTTTGTGATCAGTGATTGTTCTGTTCTGTCCTTCGTTTATTCTTATGTTTCTTTCAAAGTGTATATATATCCTTGTTATTGTTTAAACTTTCCCCCACCTCCCAACTCCACCTTCCTTACAATCATGTACAGTACATCAGCCAAAGTCAGATGCAAAATGATCATGCCACCTTTGTGTTATACACCCAAATTGTATGTGTGCACTAAAGATACGCCAAACTGTGGAACAAGAATCATTTGAATCAAAGCAAAAGAACTAAAACAATACACAAACTGTCCCATCCAGTGGTGAAGAAGCAGTATTTTGCTTTCCTAACTTTTGTTAATATGACCGAATTAAACGGTACCTCTTCACCAGTCATTGTGGGGCAGCGGTCTGGGAGGTTGGTAGTTGGCTTGATTCTCAACAGTCAATTATTTCTGGGATTTTTCAGCCCCAACCAGCTCCATCGCAGAGCTGAGTGTGCTGTGAGTTCAGATGAGAAGACAGGAACTACATGTATGGACTTTCACCCACTTAATGAATGCATGTCATAGAGTGTTGCTGACATTTGCTGCTTCTTTTGGGCATGGTTGATGCCGGGAATCATGATGATGGAGAGCATAGAGTATAGCCCTGTCATGTGAACTCTCATTAACTCTGTAGCAGAACCTTCATCATCATCATTCCGATTGATCATGTTGCATATGTCAAAAGGCTCTGTCACTCTGGCCCTGAGACTTATTGGTTACTGCTGTCAGTAGGTGTCCTGCTTATGTTGGATCAGAACAGGCACCACTCAACACCACTGAGGTGACTTGGTCAGCAGGAATGCAGTGTCTCCTCTGCAAGGTTACTCACAGCTGCAAACCATCCAGTTTTCACTGGAATCTATTACGCTTAAACGCACATCATTCTGCTTGTTGTAAAAACAAATTCTGCTCACAAAAGAAAAAAATAGTTTGTTTATTCGTTTGTTGGTTTGCATATCTGCTGTTCGTATAGCCAAAGAGGTGTTTGGAAACTTACTTCCCAGTTCAGCTTCTTCTGCCGCCATCATGTTGAAACGACCTGCTGGACCAATTAATCCTTAGGCAGAAAAGAAGAACAAGAAATTAAAACGGAAGTGCACATTCAGGTTGCTTTCTGCTGTCATGATGGGAGTGCTGCTGATCCCAGTCAGCAATTCGGCCTGTAAAAGTGTTCAGCCCTACAGATTTTCATCCCTCCTTGGGTCAAGACACTACAGAGGCGCTGATGATTCTAAAGTGCAAAAAGACCCAAGTCATAAGATGAAGTTAAGTGACATTGTGCTTCAAAAATGTAAAAAGTTCAACAGTGTATTGGCTGAGACAGTGATTCCACTTGACAAAGGGAAAGAAAATAAAGTGTCTGGAATGTCATTCTTTTGTTTGGGGCACAGTAGTGTATACATTCCCCTCAACTGTCAGAAATTTCACTCAGTTTTAAAAAAACATTCCTCTCAAGTTGCTTCAGAGGTTGGCAGCTCTTGTTACTTCATGATGACTTGATATTGATTGCTCCCTGGGTCTGATGGCACAAACATGGGTGTAGTTGTGTGTCAGGGACCTGAAATTAGTGGTGTGGGAGTAATGCCAACATTTCAAACACACCTCCTTGCACTTTGAATGTTCTTCAGTGTGGATGTAGAGGAGACAGGAGATGGCATAATGAAAGACCTGTTTATGATGATCAAAGATGAGGAGATGAAGCTATGGGGTTCGATCTTGGTTTGAGACAGGACTTAACCTAACCATGAATATATCTCCACTTCAATCAGGTCGAAGAGACACAAACTGCTGCAGTGCTGGTAAAGGAATTCAAAGCAATTATACTCTCAGGGATGTAGCTCCTGAGTGGAAGTGACTTAACGGTTGTTCCAGTCTTCCCGTTTGGATCTAAAGCATACTTAACAGCTGTGATTACCTGGTTGTGGCTTCCAACTTCTGTTGGTGTATATCCTTGATGGGGTCTGAACTCCTGCTCCTAGCTGCCATCTGTGACATGACCGCTGCACCATGGTTGCCAGTCTCAACAGTTGTCTTTATCATCAACTGTCTTGACTTGGAACTGAAGGTAAGCAGTTGACCCATTGTTCCTATTGTGAACAGTTCTTGATTGACCCAAAGAGTCGGCGAGTTTTTTTTTTAATATGAATTCAAGGTAACTAGTTGTGTTTTAACCCCTCGCAATGAATGTCCTTGATGCCGCCTATGATTGTTTTGGATTGGAACTTGGGCAAACTGGCTGCGAATGTTGATGACTTTTTAATCCTGAATCAAGGGCAAATAGTTTTCCTTTAATCCCATCTGTGAACTGTCCTTGACCCCAAATGTCAACGACTCTTTTTTTCAACCATTAACTGATACAAAGTCTTCGTCCTTTAAAACTGTGAACTGTCCTTTGACTCGAAATGTCAGTGACTGTTTTTGACCATGAATTGTTGGCAGGTAATTGTTTTTTGAGCTCAGTTTAACTCCAGCCATAACCTAATCGTCCCCATAACCTTGAACTGTCCTTGACCACAAAAAGATGAAGAGTATCCATGAAGAGTATCCATGAAGAGTATCATCTTTGACCACTTTCCCATGTCCCCCTACACCTAACTGACCTTGACTACTATGTGTATATTAAGCTTTTGTTTTAATATGGGACTGACACAGTCTGCAGTTTTTATGTATGTGTCTCACTGAATTTATACCGTTTTGGTTTTCTTTGAATGTACGAAGGTTTGTGATTTGTAATCTTTCCGAGTGAGGTGCTGTGTGATCAAACAGGCTCATAATCCACCCACCCAGTGTGTGTAAATAAGCCACAGAAGCCAATGTGTGTAAATAAGCCACAGAAGCTAATGTGTGTAAATAAGCCACAGAAGCTAATGTGTGTAAATAAGCCACAGAAGCCAATGTGTGTAAATAAGCCACAGAAGCTAATGTGTGTAAATAAGCCACAGAAGCCAATGTGTGTAAATAAGCCACAGAAGCTAATGTGTGTAAATAAGCCACAGAAGCCAATGTCAAAAAGTCAGGAGAATGGGGAGGTCATAAAGACGAGGGTTTTTTTTTTTTTTTTTTTAACCCCCACGTGAGTTAAACAAGCATGCATTCTACCAGAACATGCTGAGGTTTCTGTGGGTTGATCATATATCTTACCGAGTGTATGGCTGTAAATATGTGCATCCTGTAAGATAATTGAAATGATGGTGACAGATCAGTCAATAGTGTGTTGAGTGTGCATGGACAGGCTGCAGTGAGAATTTATATTTCTGTTTTTGTTACTTTTTTTTTTTTTTTTTGGATAAAAGTTTGCTTCCCACCGTCCCAGCCTGTTCACCCTCCCCACTTTAAACTCTGATCACCCGCATACTTGCATGCTGTCCATTATGTCTGTTAATGTTATGCCCATCATCTCTTAAAAAGAAGGAAAGAAAGAACCCAGCTGAGCACTCAAGTTGGCATAGATAATTTGATTGGTCTTTTGTTATTCGACTGAGAGAAGATCTACGATAGGATTTAAACAGAGTGAGCTCCTAAAACTCCGGCATTGCCCTCATGATCTTCAGTTTCCAGTGCAAGATCGGGGTACGACTTTACAAATTCACCAATACAAAGAGAGAAGCATAAACTATGGTGTAAACAGAACAGATTATAGAGAATTTTGAAAAGAGGTGGGGGTGGGGGGGGAGGGGGGGGGGGGGGGGTGGGGGGCAAAATGGAGTTGAGGAAAAAAAGGGGAGGAGGGAGTCATGTATTGCCAAGAACTGGGCTTTCCATTCCATTTCTGCAATGTGGATCCCACTGTAGTAACTTGTTAAACCTTAGAATTATTAATTTTGTTAAATGCTTTCCTCTGACACAAGCATAAATGCAGAAGCATGAGCACTACTGAGTGACATGCTTGAAAAGTGTCTCAGAAAAGAGAGTGTAAAACTAAGTATTTGTGGGCCATCTGCAAGATTTGTCACAATTGTACGTAATTCATGTGGTTTTCAAAGTGGGAAGGGGTAGGGGTGGGAGAAAGAGTTTAGGCTGAAATTGAAACGACAGCAAAGAATGAATTTCTGTGCTGCCAGATTAACCCGTAGAGTGCCTTTAAGCCGTCAGCTGACGCCGCATTAAAAATGCTTTCCCAGTGCCTATGGGCCGTCCACTGACGTCATGCATTTTTCTTGAATTTTCATTCGTTACTATTTCTATCAACGGACTTAAATAGAGTGTGCGTAGTAAGCCTTATATGTCTGTAGTATTAAAATGATATGTAAATGACCACACGTGAGGGGAAAGCCCATTTATTCTCATCACTGACTGGATGACCAGCCAGCACTTCGTCTCGCTTGCAAAGATGGCGGCGCAACCTTCGACAAGCGCAGCGACCAAATCAACGTATTTACACAGCTGAGCAGGCTCTGCTAATGATTTTTGACAAAGACAATAATCTTTTATTCAACGACTCACTCGAGCATGAAGGTGAGATGATGATAGTGATGGAATTGCCAACCGTATTCGTCAGTTATTGTGTCGTACTGTGTGACCTCAATGTGTGTTCAGCTGACTGGTTTGCCAGCGTCGAACGAGCTCGCCTAGTGTGTACTCTGCACTGCGTGCCAGTGGTCAGTGACGTGGTAGTCAGCGTGAGAGGGGAGCGTGGCCTGCTCGCGGCGCGGCACAGGGCAGAGGGAAAGGTAGGGGAAGAGGAGCAGTGAAAGAGAGGGTTGAAGTCCAGCAAGGGGGCGTGGTGGGGAGAGGGGGGCGTGGTCGTGGACTGACCTGTCTGCATAGAGTGTGAGCGTCTTGATAGACTTGTAAACTGTTTTACTTTCATTTACAGGTGTAGTGTGACAATACAAACTTTATTTTCAACTTTTTTGCTTTGTGTTCTTGTTTGGATGTGAAGATGTAGTGGTAAATACATATGCTTTTGATCGTGCAAAAAAATCTATCCAAATCTAATTGTCTAAATACTTCTTTATTATCAAAATTAAAACAAAAGAAGCCCAGATTCAAAATCTTCATTCAATTTCCTTCAAAAATCATATATATTTCATTGTTATATCTTTTGTAGTTTCTGAGCTAGAATTTTTTGTTAATTATTACCCCCATATCATTAGATTTCCCTGGCACTGGGAAAGCCTTTGTTTGTAACATTTTCAAGCAGCTTCAAGCAGCGAACGGGTTAAGAA
This sequence comes from Conus canariensis, assembly GCA_033310375.1. NCBI lineage: Eukaryota > Metazoa > Mollusca > Gastropoda > Neogastropoda > Conidae > Conus > Conus canariensis. Next base: position 47,467,991 of record CM065740.1, read on the forward strand.
ATAAACAAACAACAAAGGAAAGGCAGTGCATTTCAACTTATTTCATCATCTTCAGGCAAGACAAATTATGTTCTACGTAATAATCTTTTTTTTTTAAGAATAAAGAAAAACAAAAAAGCGAAGGACAAACAGACACTCAGCAGACTGTTTATGAGAGTCCAATGGAAACCATCAGGTTAACCAGCTGGGACCCGGCTATTAAATGACATCTTTGCCTCATTAAAGTTTTGTACATGATAGCCAAGTAGCCCCAGTACAATTTTATGGCAGTGTACCAGTGGGCAGTCCAAAGCTTGATGGGCTTACACAGCAAAAATCACTTCATGTCTATTTTCAAAGTAAAATGCCACCAGGGACTCTACTAATACGATGACATGCAATCATGAATGGTACTTTTGTGGTGTCCAGGCTGGGTTTCTGATTTTAATGGATTTCCCACGCTGAGCGAATACCGTTAAAGGATTTCCACCCGTCTTCCACTCGCACTATACACCGGTCTTCTACTCACTGTAAGTGATGTCTTGCCAAATGCAGCCTAATACCCCGCCAAATACAGCCAATTTGTGCTAGTTAATTTTGGTTCTCAAGGAGGGCTTGGTATGGAAAACAACATACAACAGCGTATTAACTAATCTTATGTACTTGCTTCCACAATAGCTAATTATCAAAATGAAGGAATATCATAAATTCAGTTTCTGTTGAGGCAAAAATACACTAACATTAAGCTGGTAATAGCACAGAATTTCAAAATGGATGCAGTTAAGTTTTTCTGAAGTTTTGCATTCTGAAATGGGCTGAGATGAGAAAGGGAAGGGATAGGGTGCTCATCACAATTTGATACTTGTGCATGTGGTGATTATGAATGAATGAATCGATGACAAACTCTTCAGTACCTGTTTTAGCAGCATCTATAAATGAAGGGGAGGGGGGGGGGGTTGTGGCACATACTGTTGTCAGAATGGCCCAAAGTAATGGTCATACTGTAAATACTAGCTTTAAAGACAAAACGCCAAGAGATGAGTGACAGCCTGTTCATCCTTTTTTTTTTTTTTTATTGTCTTGAACTCTACCTCACCTGAAGAAGACTAAAATGGTTAAAATGCATTGTTTTCTTTGTAATTTGTGTTCTCCTTCATTAGGCAGCACAATAATTCATTCTTTGTTCCTGTTCTTCATCTGGTTTTTGGAGGTGATAGAGGACAAAATGAATGAATAAATGAAGACATATGCAGAAATGGTGGTCGCTAGAGGGAGAAAATCATTGTGCCTTGACTGGTTCCATCCTTACACAGTGGTGGGAGACCTTCGGTATTGATACGGAATTCCGTATAGCAAATTTTTTCCTTTTTTTTTTTGTGAGCGCGTTGCGTGTTCCAATTCAGGTTTTCGCGCCACTCGTATTTGAAATCTGCCATCTTGTTATCAATGCGTGAAGACCATATCATCGTGCTTTATATTTGTCAAAAATGGAGCTGATTAACGATGAAGCAGGGGCACGGAAGATTGACAATGACCTGAAGAAAAGCAAGTGGAGAAATGGATGAGATAGACGAATTGAATCGTCTGTTCCGAAAATGGCTGCAGCAAACAAATGAAGTGTGCGCTGCTTGGTGTACATATACCCCGTTTTGTGATTTGTCTCCCAGAACAAGTCGGCCAATGAAATGGAAAGCCACTCCCACAGACATAAGAAGCTTCTTTGCAAAGAAGTTAAAAAAAACTAAGGAACAAACAGACCATAATCGGATATAATCATTTGATTTTCATTTCCAAGACTTGTCTCTCTGCTGTTATTGATTTCCATTTTCAGGACTTAACCCACTGCAGCTTCTAGTTTTCAAGACTTGCCCCTCAGCTAACACTGATTTTCATTTTAAAGATTGACCTTGCTGCAGTCACAGACTTCTGTTTCCAAGACTCGCCCCAATGTAGGTTTAAAAAAAACTGATCCCACTGATTTCTGTTTCCAAGAATCGCCCCACTGTAGTCATTGAAAAGCTGACCCCGCTGCTGTCACTGACTTCTGTTACCATGATTCGCCTCACAGCCCTGATATGGCCCTTTGCGGTCGGCTGGGCTATAAGCAACATTACCTTACCTTACCTTACCTCACTGCAGCCACTAATTTCCAGTTCCATACTCAGCTTGCTACTTTAGCTGATAGACTTTTTCAAGTTCACTCATTGCAGCCACTGATTTTCTTCTCAAGATTTGTTCAGTTGGGGTTACTAATTTATTGCTTCCAGGTTCATCCACTCTAACCATTGACTTTCATTTCTCAGATGCCCTAGTGCCACCATCCATTGATTTCTATTGTAAGACTTGGCCCACTGCAGCTTTTGATTTTGCTCAGTGTTTGTTCCAATCCAGTGCTAGTGCAGACATTGACTCTCTGCTGAATTTAAGCCATGTAAGACTAAAAAAAACAAAAACAAAACCAGGAATCCTCATTCTTGAACTTATAAATTAAGTGATTGAAATTTGGCCACTATCTTCTTTAAGTCACTGATGAGTAATATTTATATATTGCATCCTGTTTTGTTTTGATGTTTACTGAACTTAAAGATGTATTCTAAGTACTTGGCATAACATTTTCAGTTTGATATTTAAGCCGTAAGTCATATTTGGAATCTTTTTGTATAGAAGTTAATTATTAACTTTGTTTTCAAGGAGAGGCCACAAAAGTGTCTTGGTAAGACAAATTTTCTCCAGCGTCTGGGGGGCAACGCCCCCCAGCAGGGCATTGCTCCTGCACCCCACCGGGGCCCTAAAACAGGCCCCCCCCCCCCCCCCCCCCCCCGCCCTTTTCAGTGTAGCTATGATTTTCTGCTCTCACCCCTGCTTACACTGCAGCCAACTGAAATCGGTGTGTCTGCTTTGGTAAATATTCTTTGGCTTGTGACAACTGTACCTTTTTTTTTTTTTTCATAATGGCTGTCTGCAAGAGGGGCGAAACACTTTCCAAACACACTTCACTGAATTCACTTTGAATGTTCTTCAAGTACAGTGGTGAAATTTTACTAATGAGGATATAACAATTCAAAGGGATAGAGTGTGGTTTACTGTACATGATTGTTTTATTTTCTATGATATACGGTGGATAATGTCTGCTTGGTTTTGATTGCTTCTCATTATATGTTTGGAAAAAATGTCAAAAACTGATCTGTGATAGTTAATGGTATGTGATATCAACATTACTATTGCGATTTCTGTTGGTGCTTTCTGTCTATCATTCATGAACTGATTTATTACATGAGTCATGTAGAGGAAGGGGGAAGAGAATTCTGAGAACTGGCTGGTCGTGTTAAAGGGTTCTCATTAATCCAGTGTATTGTGATCACTTAATTGCTGATTATGTTTTTTGTGTAAGGATCATTTACATGATTTGTTGGGTTTTTTTTTTGTACAAAGCACATTCACTCAGCCACAGTCAAATACATGCATTTTTTTTTTTAATGAAGTAAGGACATTTTCATTCTTGTGACTGGGGTTAATGGGGTGTTATCATTTTTTTTTTTAGCAGTTGTGCGAGTTTGCCTCTTTTTTTTTTTTAAATAGTCTTGTGTATTGGAATTCGCATCAGCACAACATATGTTCAGCACATGATTTATTGTATTTGCATTCATTTTCTGTTTTATTCATTTATTTTAAGTTTAACATAATTTGCCCAGCCACTAGTGTTTAACAAATTTCAAAACTGGAGGAAAAAAATACTTTGTCATCAGCTTAAAACTGGAATCATTCGAAACAGAGAGAACCTAGTTTGGCAAGGCTGCATCATAGTTCATTGTATTCATGCAGTTTTTGACTTTCTTCTTTTACTAAGGAAACTGGACCAGTTCATGCTGTTTATGACTTTTTCTTTTACAAAGGAAACTGGATCAACTTTCATTGGTTCAGACTTAGTAGGAAGGGGACAATGTGTACCTTTGAATATATGCATTTATTGAGGATGAAGGCATGCAAATCTTAATGTAAGTTATTTAAAGACGCGTGTGTGGGTATGCACTTACACACATACGTACACTCAGTTGAGCACATCAATAAAGTAAAACAAGAAAGACTTGGTTTGATGCAAGTTTCAAAACAGTGAATTTGAAAAATGAATCGATCTTACTGGCTCCCTCATTATGCAGAGTCTGTATACATCTTACGAGTTCTTTACCTGTCCCGTTGTTGACAAAACTAACAACATATTTCAGTTACAGATGCCTGAAAATTAACTTTCGTTGTTTTGAATTGATGTTGGTCACAGATTATTTAATACATACAAGTCTGAAATGACCAAACCAGCTGCAGTGGTACAGTGATTCCTGTCACTGATGTGCCAGCTGGAAGGTCTTGAGTTCGATTCCCATCAGTCGCAATGTGGAATTTTGCAGCCCTGCCAGCTCCAATGATGCATTGAATGTGTTATGGGCCCTATGGAAAGACTGGAACCACACGGTCAACTTTCATCCATGTAATGGTTGTGTCTTTGAGAGTGTCGCTCAAATTTCAGAGCAACACAGAGTATCTGTGGGGCCTGGCCAGTACAGGGCTGTACTATGAAACTCTACAGCCTGCTATGTTGCCTCTGACCAGAATGGAACTCTGCTGAGGCATTCTTTTTCACTGATCATCATGAAAAAGTCTTTAGGTCGGTGGCCATTCATGCCCTGTTCTCATGGTGACCTGTCTTGAGGTCCACGTCTGTCCTGTCACAGTTGATGGTATTGGTGAGTTCATGGGAACTGTTGTTGGATGGACATGATGGTTTCCAGACAAACAATGCATTGTTATCAGTAGGTGGCTTTCTGAGAATGTTGGAGTAGAACAGGTACCCCAGCACATCATTGAAGTGACACAGCAGCAGTAAGGCGTTTCTTCTGTTGGGTTTTATCATAGCAGCTGAACACTGATAGCTCTGGACTGCTAGTGCTGATGCTGCAGTGGGACAATTCTGGGTGTGTCTGTATATGGAAGAGCAGTGTTGGAGTAGTGTCAGGGGAGGTCACACAGGATGAGGCATCACATACACAAAAAAAATGTTTTGTGTCATGGATTTTCACAAGTTTGGACACATCCATGAAAAGACAAAATAAGTTCTTTGACTGACAACATTGGTTGAAATGAATTTCATTAGGCCTCCACCTTTCTCTCATGCTACAGTTTGCCATTCTCTGTTGTAATTTGTATGGCTGTTGAACCTTATCAGCACACACCAGAAAGTGCATAACTGTTGCCAGATTTGTACAATGCACAAATGATTTTGTCACACTTGACATACCTTCAAAGCCTTTCCCATAAAGTTAAATAATTCACAGCAGAAGTGGTTTTTGTTAGAATCTTTTCTCTGGCTTTTCTGCTGAATCTGTCTGACCCTCTGTCCACCTGTACTTCCTCCAGCAATTTCAAGAACGACACAAAATCTTCAGCAGACACAGATATTCTGCTGAACCTGGTATAAAATCTGAAACACTTGATTCCACTCTGATTCTTATAATGCATTAAATCTCTGAAAATCCTGCCTAATGGATTGGCAGGAGACATAACACCGCTGCTTTCCAAAAAGACACTAAAGTGTACTGCAGTTAGCTGCTTTTTCCTGTCATCTTCTAATCGTCATGCCATTTGTTATTGATGATTACTTGGTGCGTGTTATGATTGTATTTTCTTTTTTTACATTGTTATACAGTGCATGGACCTTCATGTAGTAATGGGATGATACACTACATAAACCACTCATCATTTTTTGTTATTTTTCCTCCTCTTTCTCTGCACTAGCACACATGAATTTTTTTTTTTTTCCCTACATGATCACAGAATTCCATGCTAGAAAACAAGTGATGTGGATGTATTAACTTGTGCATATGATCTATTTACCAAATCAAAAGGTGCAGAATGGATGTACGTGTTACTTTCTTTTTAAACAACAAAACTGTAACAGAGTGCTGCAGTTTTTTTTTTTAAATTGATTGATTAAAACAAAAAAGTAATCCTTTATATTTTTTCTGTTTGGTTCAATAACCAAAGTGTCAATTACAAACTGTAATTATTTCATATTGAAGAGTACTTTTTTTCAGCAGCTAGAATATACTTGTTCAGACTTAAAAGGTGTTAAAAATTCTTTTTTCCTTATTCTTTTTAGAGACGTTGGCAAATATAAAACAAAATTTATCATTTATTTGACGTGCATTCTTTTGGTTCAAATGTATGTACATATTTTCAGATGTCCGTGTACTAATATGCTATCAGTGGACAAACAACAGTCTGTAAATTATGAATTGAGTAAGCATTTTGCATTGTGAATCTGTGTGTACTGTGTTGTGTGTGTATGACAGTTGTACACTTCCTTGTTTAGAGAGGTTCATTGCACTTTGAACTTTCATTCAACAGGATTCAAATGCCTGCACTGTACATAATGCCCAGCCCTAGACACAGAAAACAGTTGATAGCTCACCATCTCTATAGCAATTGTCTTTTAAACTTTTTTTTATATTTCACACCCCTATTGATGCATTTTATTTCCATAACCTATTATACGTTCATCTTTGTAGCAATTATCCTTGGACTTTTAAAAAAAATAATTTGAATAGGAATTGTTTGCGAGTCCGCCATACAAAGGGGGACAAGCAAGTTACAAGACAAAACTCGCTTAGTCTTCGTCAGGCAAGAAAAAGCACACTCGGGACAATGAAAATGAAGAACAAACAATCACTCATTGTGTTAACTTCAGCGCGAGATGGGTGTTAAATGAAATTTAGGCTGCTGGGAAGGAGACAGTCGGAGTTAAAATGGTAATGATGATGATGATGATAATAATAGTGTTTGCAATAATGATAATGATGATGATGAAAACATTGAAAAAATAAAAAAGAGAGGCTTACTACCATGTTTGGTAATAATTTGACAAAAGCAGTTGTAGTATGGGAGAAAGTACAGGGGTTCAAGGATTGTCGGAACAGCATTGTTGTAGTGGCGACCGTGTTAGTGGCAATCATGATGGTGATGATAGAGGTAATGATGGCAATATCAATAACAACACTAGTATTAATAATGATAATACTAACAACAGTAGTTATGGCAGTAGTAATAATACTGATAAGAAGGGAAGGGAGGAAGGAGGGGAGGACAGGAAGAACAAAGTGGAGGAGGTTACAATTATGTAAAGGATGGAATCAAACCGGTATATTGATAGTTATATAAAATCATGATTGTAACCAAATGATATTGATAGTTATAATAACAATCATGATTGTAACCAAATGATATTGATAGTTATAATAACAATCATGATTGTAACCAAATGGTATTGAATAAACAATCATGATTGTAACCAAATGGTATTGATAGTTATAATAACAGTCATGATTGTAACCAAATGATATTGATAGTTATAATAACAGTCATGATTGTAACCAAATGATATTGATAGTTATAATAACAGTCATGATTGTAACCAAATGATATTGATAGTTATAATAACAATCATGATTGTAACCAAATGATATTGATAGTTATAATAACAATCATGATTGTAACCAAATGATATTGATAGTGGCGATATAGGAGGCTGGAAAAATGGTAGGTTTGAATGTCAGAAATAATGTAATGTATAATGATAGTAGTGAATATATTTTGTTACAGTTATGAAGTTATCACAACAGTTGTATTGATGATAACCGTAAACATATTAGAATTGGTAATAATGATAAAAGTGCTCATAATAGTGATGATGATAGTGGTGATGTTAATACTAATTGAGGTAGCAATGATAATAAAGTTGCTTTTTTTGTTGATGATGAAAGTGCTGAAGATAACAGTGATACAAATAGCAACAATAATAAAAGTAATATTGGCAACAGTAATAGTTGTTGGAAAGGAATAGAGGTGGTCAGTGAGTGAAAGTTAACAGTGTTACTGGAGCAGGGAGAAGGTGGTGAGGGTAAATACAGTAATGCTGATAATGGTAACAGTAGGTGAAAAGGAATAAGGATGATCAATGAATGAAAGGCTGACAGTATTATTGGAGCAGGCAAGAAGAGGAAGATTAAGAATGTGTGGGGGGGGGGGGGGGGGGGGGGGGCACATACCTACATACACACACACACTTTTTTTCCTCTCTCTAATCTAGTTATTATATACAAGTATTATTACTATTACTTCTATAACTTCCTGCTGGTGATGGGATTAGTGATAGTAAGACCTACCAATTATAAGCATAATGGCAGTGATGATAATGATAATAATAGCAATAACAGTGACATCAGCAATGATGATGACAGTAATGATAATAATGATGTGAAGATAATATAGTAGAAATGGTAGAAGTAATCTTTGTAATGATAATAATAGGTGTAAAGGAATAGAAAGGGTCAATGAATAGAAAGCAGACGGTGCTGTTGGATGATGATAATAATGATAGTAGCAATGATAAGTGTACTACTACTAGTAATGAAATATTGGCTGGAAAGGAATAGAAATGATCAAAGAGCAAATGGGCTAGCATTTCTACCGAGAAGAAAAAAAAAGGAGAGAAAGAAAGGTGGGTTTTTTAAGTTTGTTTTTGCATAACTACACCTACACACACATATCTACAGCAAGGAGGGAAGAGAAACTCTAGTAGAGGAGATAGTATATGAAATTAAAAGAAAACCAGATAAAAGAAAAGGGAGTGGATAAGTATCTCAGTAAATAATAGATTAATGTAGCAAATGGAGAGAGTGTAGCGAGGGAAAAGAAGATGGCTGCAACTTGTATACGAGGTAGGTGGGAGGTATGGGTAGTATGTGTGTGTCTTGGAAGATAAAGTGGACTGATGTTCCGGTGGAGGATAGGTACCTGCTACTTTTGAATGTTGATACTATGAGGGCGGAGGGAAGATGGGGAGGGGTTTAAAAAAAGTGAGGGTGAGGGGAATATATACATATGCAGACACACACTCGCCTTTTTTTCTTATTGTATTTTTTTTTCTTGCTGTGTATAAGTAACGCTGGCAATGGGATTAGTAATAACAGGACACAGTAATTATAAGCACAATGGTAATGACGTTAATGATATAATTTATAGTAATGACAAAATTGACATGAATAATGTTGATAATAATGATGGTAATAATGACATTAGCAATGTTGATAATAATGATAATACTGTAGTAATAATGGTAGAAGTAGTATAAGTAATAGTAATGAAATGATCAATGAATAAACGGCAGATAGTACTATTGGATGATGATGATAATGATAGTAGCTGTGTTAAATGTCGTAATATTAGTAATAGTGGCTGGAAAGGGATGGAAAAGTAAAAGCTAACATTACAATTGGAACAAAAAAAAAGGTGGGGGCGAGTGAGTAGATCAATGTAGCTAATGGAGAGACTCGGAGAGTGTAGGGAGAGGGGAAAATGAAAAGAAAGATAGCTGTTACTTATGTCCGAGGTAAATGGTGGGAGATAAGTTGGCGCATGTCGGTGGAGGATGTTGCGAGCTGGTGTTGCAGGGGTGGACAGGTACATGCTACTTTTGGATGTTGAAGAGTTCCAAGTCTGGCAGCAAGATTCCTGCATAAGACGCTCCAAGTTGTAACTCTGTGACTGTTAAAGGGCCAGGACTTTGACATGGTTGATGTTGTGTTGGTGGTTGAAGTGTATAGCGACTGGTTTGGGCCGATGGTGGCGGATGTCAGCCTGGTGTTCAGAGATGTCTCACCTACATAGATCTTGCCACACAGCTGGCAGTGAATAGTGTACACAATGTTGGGGCCCTGACAGGAGAATGTGCGTTTAATTGTGAATGAGCCTTTGGGGCCATGTAGGATGGTGTCTGGTTTGGTGAGAGGGCAGATTTTGCAATTGGGTTTTGAGCAGGGGAAAGTACCTGGTGGCCAAGGTGTGGAGATACAGTCCAGTTAACGCACCAGTAGGACTTTGAGGTTTTTGTCACGTTTGAAAGTGATCATCCAATTGGTCTCAAAGGCAGGTTTGTGATTTTCTTCTATGTGTCTGGTAGACTTCAGGATCGTGCAGATGGGGAGAGTGAGGATGGAAGAGGAAGCAGGTGGTGGGTGGGTCGGTCTGTCTTTTATTTGAGGCTAGGTTCCCAGAGCAGATGTTCTGGATATAGCTGTGGTGCAGCTGAGAGCATTATTAATGACGGCACTGGGGTATCCACGATTGGTGAAAAACTCTTGACATTTTGGCCGCTTGTAGAGTGAAATTATCTTCATTGGATCAGAGTCTGTGTAGATGGATGAATTCAGAATATGGAATGCCGTCTTTAGTGGATGGATGGTGAAAAAATGTGCAGTCATGGTATGAGTGTACATCATTGGGTTTTCAGTAAACTGAGGTTTTGAGCAGTCCATCTTCGAGGGAGACGGTTGTTGTTGTTGTCTTGTTCGTCATTTGTCAGATGGATTCCCCCGTCTCCTCGACAAAGGTGGCAGTACGTCGCAGGTCCTCCAGTCCTCCGTAGAGCTTCGGGCCACTGGGATTGGGTCGGGCCAGGTTTTCTCTTGGAGTGCTTGGTGGAGCGGGCAGGACTGCAGCAGATGTTCTGTTGTCTGGCTGCCTGTTCTGCAGGGGCACTGCTCTGTGTTGCCGATGCGGAGTTTAATAAATACGTGGTGTTTCAGGTGGTTGTGGCCTGTCCTGAACCTGAAAATAGCTACCTGCTCACGACAAGCCAGCAGGTAGTACGGGTCTGCTATGTTGTGGCGTGGATGCTGCTGCTTCCACTTGTTCTGCAGCTTGGCCTTAATGATGGTCCTGGATTCAGAGTAGCTGGTAGACCTGTCCATCTGCTCCTTTGTAGTGCCCTCCTTTGCCAGGGAGTCGGCAGTCTCATTGCCAAGCACGTTGCAGTGGGAGGGAATCCACTGCAGGGTGACTGTGTGACTTGTGCAGAGGGAGGCGAGAGAGGACAGATCGTTGAGTTCTGGATCTCTGTTGGACTGAAGGGCCTGCAAGATGGACATTTAGTGACTGAAATGGTGTAGGTCAATTTGATGGATGGATGGAAGGTTGAGCAAAGTTGAGGAAATTGCGAAGTCATGTTCTGGCATGTTTGTGGCTCCCAGTCCATCACTGATGTATCTTTTGTAGAGCTCTGGTGTCGGGCTTGTGGTGATCTTGATGCCCCATTAAGAGGCAGGCATAGGACGGTCCCATTTTGGCCATAGCAACACCACTAATTTGTAAGAAGGTATGGTTGTTACATTGAAAGGTGATGTGGGTGAGGACTAATTCTGCCCAGTGTAGCTGTGGGATGGTGTTCTTGGTTAGGGGGCTGCTTGTTCAGAAAGAATATGAGGGTCTTCAGTCTGTCCACATGAAGGAGGGCTCATTCACATCAGCTCCGCACCTAAGCAATTATTGTTGTCAGTAGGGGGCATAGTAGGTGGTGTCCTGCGTATGTTAGATCAGAACAGGCACCACAAAACACAATGGAAGTGACCTGGCAACAGTGTAGTGTCTCTGGTGGGTTGCCTCTTGACACTGGCTGCTCTCCGTGGATTGTCAGTGATGGGGCTGCGGTGATTCGGGCCAAGCTGTGGATGGGGGACTCGGAATGAGCAGTGTGGGTGCAAGGCCACCAAGGTGGCACAATAGTTGGGACACAAAAATTTAACAAAAAGAACATTTTATATTCTTAATGTGTGGGTGGGCAACACAATGCAGAGACTTTGTAAATGAACAGGTGTGCAATTCATGCCTGTGAGACAGGTTAGGTATTGTTGCTAAAGAAAAAAACAAAAACAAAAAAATGTTTAAAAAAAACCCAAAACTTTATAGTATATGTTTCTTTTTAACAATTGCCAAACCTAAAAAAAAAAAAAATGTATCCCTCCTCCCCGAACCTAATAATAATATAAAAAAAAAAATCTTCATGTATGTAGTATATCTTTTTTTCTTTTTCATTTTTTTTTTCTTTTGAGCACTTATCCAACCTGTGTCTAAGTCAAAGGCAAGAGTTGCTCAACTGTTCATTCTGCCTTGGTGACATCACTTTAATAGCTGCACAGAAGGTAAACACTGCACAGACAGAATGACAACTAAAAGTTTTATTTTAAAGCAACATCAGTCCTCTGTATGGAGAGCTGCAACAGATGACACTTGGCCCAGCCTAAGCACACCCCCATCTGTCCTATCAATACGCCAGACACACAGCCAGGGCAAGATGACGGCAGACACGAAGGTGAAGTGGTGACCTTAAGGCAGAACATAAACAGCGAAACAGAAGAACAAAAAAAGGCAAACATCCTTCAAACCTGGGCCAGGTCCAGGGCTTTGAAGTTCATTCTGGTCTGGCTGCAAGCCTTTGGTTAACAAAAAAAAATATATGTATATAAATATAGATAAAGTGTGCTCTGACTTGTGACCAGCTTTACTCTCAGTGTTCCCTTTCATGCCTCAGCATGTACAAGAACACCTAGACAGAAAACGGACGCTCGTATGTCCAATTGTGTTCTGTGCCACTTGACACCGTCAGGATTCACAACCCTCAAACTGAAAAAAGTCCATTGTTTTGACCTGAATGAAGAAACTGATGGTAAACGGAAATCCAGACATCTGGCCAATCAACTGACATCTTACAAGTAAACAAGAGCCCACCTAGTAAACAAGAGCCCACCTAGTAAACAGAGTCTGGCTGGTGTTCTAACAAGAAACTGCACACAACGCAACGTTCTGTCTGCCTAGCAAAGAAACCAAGTCATCACACAACACCTGTTCATTTCTGCACCCTCATCAGTCCACTGCTCACTGCGTGTGTGGCTCATCAGCTTTAAGATGGCAGAATTCAACCAGCACCACCTCTTCGACCTTTTGCTACTTCCCTCTGTGTACGTTTCTTCCTCCTTTTCTTTCTCCTACCTTTTCCGTGCCTCAAATCTTTTTTCTACTTCTCCTGACTGCCTTGCCCCTCCCCCCCCACCCCCCCCCCCTGCCCCAAAACACTTTTTAATCCATGTTCTCCCTTTTCCTACACTTTTCTAACTTTCTCCTATCTGTTCCCTGTTTTTCTACTGTCCCCTATGCTTTTCTATCTTTTCCCTGTTTTTCTACTGTCCCCTACACTTTTCGTACTTTCTCCTATCTTTTCCCTGTTTTTCTACTGTCCCCTACACCTTTCTTACTTTCTCACAATTTCATGGGTGAAACCAGGAAAAAACCCAAAGTAGAGAGGCAAGAACAGAAAGGCTGGGGGTCCAGGGGGCTGCCTCAGGCCCCCTGGCAGAGCCCCTTGTTGGGGCTCAGGGAGCTTTGCAACCCTTGAGGGTTTCTACACCTTTGAAAGGTAAAATCTGGGCATTTGGAGACGCATTATCTGCAAGACCACCAAACTGATATTATAATATTGATGTTACTGTACGCAGTGGAGTTCACTTAATTCAAGAAACTGGCGGCAGCAATGCTTTTGTCCACTATATAATTTGTATTTATGTTACTGTATGCAGTGGAGTTCACTTGATTCAAGAAACTGGAGGCAGCAATAACTTCTCTTGATATAATTTGTATTTACCACTTCTAAAACTTATGAAGACAGCTTGAAGTTTGAACTCAAGAAATAGTTTTTGTAGTGAACTTATACCCCCCCCTCCCCCTCACACACATCTACTTTTTGAAGAGTCCAGAAAAATTAGGAAAATGAAGATTATCAAATTCTGGGCACAAATTAATTTCTAGTGAATGCAAAAATAAAGTCATGTGATTGTATAGATTTTTCTTTTTTTGTACTATTTATGTAGTTGGATTAATAATACACTGGGGTTACAAGCTTAAGGATATACCAATCACCCGATTATCATGAATCGGGCGTAAAGAATGAGCTGTAAGATAAGTGGGTATGATTAGTGGGCATGACTGCTTTGCCGAAATCAATCTAGTTGAAATCTGTCAAATAAACAGGTTTTTGTTGCAGGTTTTAAACAAATATAGATATAACCAAGTGGTGCTTTGTCACACAATAAAGAACCAGGAATCACAAATTCCCAGTTAAAGTGGCCTTTCAGCAAACACTTTTTTTTTCTCCCTCCTTTTTTTGCAAGCATATAACTACAGGCATGTTTACACGTTCGATTTTCGCCAAATTCTGTTCACATGATTGGCAAAAATTACAACAAACTTAAAAAAAGATAAATAAATACAAATGTCAGGCAAAAAAAAATTCTAGAGATGAGATTCCTGAGTGGCAATTGCACTTGCAGATGCTAACCATAGGTGGGGAAATTTAACCATAGAGGGACAACTCTTGCTTAGTTTCTGCGTGCGGAACGACCTATGGCTGCCCAGAAACAGAGAGAAAATAGTTGAGAGAATATGAATCTGTGCCAAAGTATGCTGATGTATCAGGTTTGAAAATAATTTGTGTCAAAAAAAAACCCTATTTCACCATACTTAATGTAAGATTACTAACCGGAAGAAGACAATTTGTTCTGAACACTGGCATCAATCGCTGACGTATCTTCATTAGGCTCAACAAACAGTGTTGTAACTATTCTCTCAGCAAAATGATGAAAGAATGATCAGTTTAGGAAAGAAAAACTGGATCGAAATGGAGTCTCAGGAAGCAATTTTACTGAAAGGTTTGGAGGAAAAAGGAAGACCTGGGCATTTCGTGATTTCAAGATCGCCAAACAAGCAGCAAGGTCAAATTCCAGTTTCCAGATGTTTGTATCTATTCTCCACCTTCCCCCCCACCCCCTTTCCTCACACACTTCTTGCATTGAACAATCTTTTTCCCAACCTCTTCTGACTTTGTTCTGATGCTCTCCACTCTCCCCTATCTTTTCTACCTTTTCACTTTCTCCTATTACTTTCTCCTACTTTTTCGGTTTGTAATTATTGGTCTGACTGGGGAGGACCTGTAATCCTGCTGCAGTCTATGAAGGGTACATACAGTACACAGAAAATTGGCGGTGACAGCACATATATTTTTTTTTTTTATGTGTTGTAAAAGGTAATGTGTAGCTTAAGACTCGGAGAAGACTGAACACTACAGTAGCAAAAAGTGGTCAAAGTAGTGCTGGGTGATCGCTCTTCTTGTAACTGCGCATCAAGATCAACAATCACCATTCATATGTTAATTACAATTACGACCCGTATTATGGAGGAAAAAAACTGCACATTCTTTAAAAAATAAACATCATAACTGGTACTATGACTTCTCCCACACAAAACCACCATTGACATATACAAGGTACATTCAGCCACACCAAGGGCTGGCCAAAAGATCTTGCATTTAAAAAACATCTGGACATCAAAAGGTCATACGATCTTCACGCACACTTTAGACTGGGACCTTAAAAACTGGGCGCAGTCAGCGATGCCAAGCACACTTTAAACACAGGGCACAATCAGCAATGCTCCATACAGTATACAAAACATAAGGTACACATTTCCCACGCAGAACGCGTTTTCCCGCAGGAGCAACAGAGGACCAAGGGACGGAGAGCAGAGAACCTGCATGTCATCCAAATACCATGATTAAAGGAATGCTAATCATCTTGTCAAAACAAAAAACCCTTACCACACACAGTGAAGAAGATGGCAAACTAATCATTAAAAACATGATTACGTCCACAGACCAACCCACCTGCTGAGCGTCAGAACTCAGAATGCCAGAAGACTGAATGGAACACTGGTAAGAAAAGGTGGGAACAGCACAGTCACACTGACCAATGGGGAAACATTTATACAAACAAAACCACTTATACAACCAATTATCTGAAGGCAACTACAGATACATGACTCTTGTGTTTTTCAACTTGGAGTAATACCGTTTTTTGTGTCTGAACACAGTTCTTTATTTCACATCTAATACTGTACCAGCTTGTACACGTCAAACCATGACATGTTTGTGACTTGTTGGACAGTAGGTCTTTTCCTTTCATTTCCTCCCTCTCATGTCGCACATTATCAGAACCTCGCATTATCAGAATAATATATTTTGTGGAATGACGTCATGTTAAACTGGCCACAACTAGAAATTCACAATGGTTTCAGATCTCACATCACATGCTACTATTTGTTTTACACAACCAATGTAATCTACCAGCAGGAGGTTCATTCTTTCCAGCTAGTTGTACTATCATTTAGAATTCTCCAACAGATAATACAGACATTGTTTCTACAGATCAGAACAAAAGCATATGTTTGAAAACAAAACGAAAAGAAAAAGAATATACACAAGACACAGGGAAGATGGTGGAGTGAAGAGGGTGGGAGGGGCTCTTCAATTAACACAAATTTCTACAGACAGACAACTGCCAGGAGAGGCAAGTTTCTAACACATCATATTCAATCATGGTAAACCAGCACGGACTACTTGTCTCCATGGTAATAAGAAACAACAAACTGAATAAATATTTAAAAACAAACACATGAGATATCACATGCAAAGAAAAAAAAAAAATCACGCACACACACACAAAATGGATGGGGAAGAACGGGAGATGGCAGGCAAGCTGTTGTGTCACATGTAACATCAGTATAACCAAACGATCACAGACCCGGTGTATTCTGTTATGTTCCCATCTGTGCTAGAGATACTGTAGTGAAGCAGTAACTGTATGTCGGTCTATCTGTAGCCAGCACACATCTGTACACAGACAGACATGCAATATGCCTGTGTGGGTTTGTGTTGCCTCTTTCCATCGAATCAAGACAGACTAAAAAAAGAATGGGAAAGTGCCCTCTGAGTAAAATTCTGTCATATTATTTCTGTTACAGAAGTCGATATTCAGATTAGAATGTGTTTAAAACAAAGAAACACATGTGCAAAAAAAATCAATCCATCTTTGAAAAATTTCCCCATATAAATTTATTTCATGCACAAAATACATTCCTACTTTTATCATATTGGTTGTTTCTGCTACACCTCTAATGAGCTTTGATCTTTAATCCATTTTTCACATGCATCTACACCATGTAATTTGCTTCTTGAAGACTTTACTTCTAATTCCATGACCTCCAAACTATATTTCCATGACCTCGCAGACTTGGAATTTGCTTTTTAATTTCCATTATTTTCACACTTGTAAAGCCCACACAAATTACAGAAAGGGGAGATAAACACCAAGAGATGAGGTGGGGTGCACTAGTCCTGTTGCATGGGAAACAACTCACTCACACAGCTGTAGCTGAGGCACAGTGTACCAAAGGAACTGTACTGTAGTGGGACATTTCAGAGTACAAGGAAAGTTAAAGGGAAGCTGACGAGTGCGTGTGTCGCGCATGTGTGAGGGGCCATCGGGGTGCAAAGGAAGGACGTTATTCAGATTCAGTGTAATGGATAATATATAAGACCTTTCGTGCCCAGTCAACAACGTTCCTCATCCGTTTCTGTGGTTTGGAACTAACAACTTCTGCAGTTTTGTTCTAAATAAGGAATATGCATGATAGCAGATCTAATCTATTTGCCTGTTGCTATCTACAAAGTCGTGCTTGATGTTAAACACAGGTTAAAACGATAATGATGTGCAAGTGATGGCAAAACCAATTTAAAATCACTGGATTGAAATACTCGATCATCCCAGATCAATGGCAAATATCACAAGAGTCAATCTTTATCAATGGTTTTGGCCTGGTCGTATAAATACAATCGTCAGGTTAAAATGCATAAATCATCTGATTTACATGACTGCAAACTAAAGGGAAGATTTTAAAGTTTTAGTCATAGACTGTTCTCGACATTCTTTAGTCATCATACACTGTAACTTTACTTCATTTGAAGTCAACCTTGCATTCCTTTAAGATTTTTCACGGTCGTCAGCTGACTTGTCTAAATGGCTACACAATGGCATACCATAGCACTACTGCATAAAGTTGGCAAGTGTTACTGTGAAAACAAAACCATTAGCCATCTTCATGTTGCCTCACGTGCTGACGGTTCTATGCTCAATTTCTATCTGCTCTTCTGCTCCAGTACAAATCGCATTCTAGCATCTGATCTTGCTAGCAGACGAAGTTAATATGTGTTGTCATATTCGTATACAGTACCATGTGACATTCCTTTCATTGGTGTAAAAAGTAGCTGCAAATGATCTATTTCAGACAATATGTCAATTCTGTGAAGATTAAAAAACAACCAAACATTGATGACAGATCTACACTGTTTTCCTTCATGT
Organism: Conus canariensis; assembly: GCA_033310375.1. Lineage (NCBI taxonomy): Eukaryota > Metazoa > Mollusca > Gastropoda > Neogastropoda > Conidae > Conus > Conus canariensis. The sequence goes on from CM065740.1 coordinate 47,486,098, forward strand.
GACGTCTTCATGAATGGGATGGTTAGGAAGGTCTCTTAAATATTTATCATTCTCTTATGTTTGGTTCTGCTAGCACTTGCAACTGCCAAGAAAATACCAACATCTGCTTGAGACACATGTAGACACACAGCCACACACACGTACACCTATACAAATGGACAATCCAAACATTATGACCACATATGCACGTTGTGTGGCGCATGCGGATCCAAAATGAAGACATGACCAACTGGTCAAGAGCAAACCAAGGCAGATCAAAGGAGAAAATAACCAGAGCAGGTCACCAATAAATTGATCAATAAATAGGCATGGATATTAGATGTCAGAACACACAGAATATTGCTGATGTGAAAGCGAGGTAATGGGGTAAAGGAATTCTGTGCATTGAAAGCAGTCCACCTCAGCATGCATGGTCAAACAATCAACAGTGCCTGGGGTTGTTGCGTCTCACAAACAAAACACATACCAGCATATACAGTTCAGAAATATAAAATAATAATAATGAATGTCAACTTACAAAATTAAAGAAAAACAAACAAAAAAAAAAAAAAGGGAAGAAAATAACACAAAGAAACTTATAACTGTGTAGACCAAGGATTTCATGTCTGATAGTGGGGATGTGGGAGTCACACATGTGAAAGTCTCTAGGACCAACCAACCAAAACTGAGCTTTGTGGAGGCTGTGCCGCTGTGAGCAGACCCGTCATTACACGCTACAACTCCTCAGCCAGGAGGAAAGAGCGCATGGACTTGTTAGAATAGTTCATGCATAAATGAATACATAAACACACACACACAAAAAGGGATATGGAACTCGTGCACACAACATAACATATACTTCATCTCAACAAAGTTAGATGCATCAATCATTCAGCAATTTTCTAACAACCATATTAAGTTAAAACAACAACAAAAAATACAATGTTCCCAACCATTCATTCCATTAAAAGAGGAAACCCCATAACCAGGACCACATCAATTGGAGGGCTCGGTTTCTTTCTTCTCACAGTCGTCGGCTGTCTCTTGGTCGGTTGTGCCCGTCTCGGCAGTGCTGCTGCTGGACACGGCTTCCCCAGTTTCTGCATTGGGCGGCACTTCTGGCGTGGCACTGGGGTCGGAGGTAGAGGGTTCGGCTTCTGCCGCTGGCTGGTGGGGGGTGCTGGTGGCAGTGGATGGATCAGTGGATGGGTCTGAAAGGTATGTTTTGGTCATCCGTCTCTCCTTCCAATTCACAAGCCACAAGACTGTACACAGAAAACTTATAGCCCACTCCCAGCAAATTCTCAAGACTTAAGGGGAGATGCCAAAATTTAATGACATAAGACAGAAAATGTCAACACTGCAACAAAACAAGATGAATTTTGTTTACCTGACGAATGTACATTAAAGGATGATTCACAAAGCAGTGCCCTTTTTCATTCAGAAAACAACAGCAAAAGCTTTGAAACCGAACATCTGTAAATAATCAAAACTCATCAGACCAGTCAATGAGGTACATTCATCACATGTTTGGTATCTTAACAGAAGGGTCTCGATGAATTAGAAGTGCAATATGTTTCTCAATGTACACTTTTTCCACAACCTCATTACAACTGTTTATTCGTTATCAAATAAGCCTTCAATACCTTTCTGACCGTAAGAATCTTCTGCTTCTTCTTCAGATGAAAGTAAGAAACTGAAACACACATCTACACAATTGCATACATTTACTTGCCCCCACCCATCCACCACCCTCTCCCTCACCTCCATTCTCCGACCACTTCTCCTCCCCATATACAAACATGCTTTCCCATTTGTGCCACAAACACACACACACACACACACAAACATCCACATCATACTGTTGCATCCCCAACTGACTCTCGCTTGCCACCTGTTTCATTCACTGGTTGAGCAGAGGTTTGGTCAGTGGGTACAGAGGGCACTTCATCAGGCACCGCATCAGAGGGGGTGACCTCAGAGGTAATACTAGCAGGTTTGTCCTCACTGACTGCATTGGATGCATCGTCTTGCTCCTGCTGCTCCGAAGAAGCATCAGCCTGCTTCAAAAGGAAAAAATAAAAAGAATGGACAAATGTGAGAGTGAACCAATTCAGTCTCTCTCCTTCAGTGTCCCCGAGAGTCGGTCAGAAGAAGTGTATGCATGTGTTTGTAAGTTGGTGTGTGCTCGTGTCCAGTGTATAGTCAGTTATGTATATGTATGTGTGTGTGTGTGTGTGTGGCGCGCGTGTTTGCATATGTGTAGGTGTGTGTGTGTGTGTGTAGACTGTGGCTTGTTACAAGGCTTACAGGGGTATCTGGCAAAATGACAGGATCAGACTCGCCTCAAGTGGTCTTCAAAAAGAAAGAAGGGAAAACACACATACAGAACGGAAAAGGAAGAAGGCAGGCAAAGACAGAAGAAAGAAAACATGGAAAAAAAAAAAAAAAAGAGAAGAATACACAAACAGAAAGAATAGATAAAGAAGAATGAAAGGAGAAGGGCAGAAGGAAGAAGACACAAGGAAAGATGATGATAAAGAAAAAGGGGTGGAAAAACAAAAGAAAAACAAGATGCAAAGCATATAAAGTACTCCAGTAGTGGACATAATGGAGAGACATTTCCAGTTAGTGGAAGAGAAAAAAATCGACAGTGCGGTGGTATTTCCTATCGGACTTGATTTTTAAAAATTATCATTTACAGCTTTTAGTAACGGCTATTTGGTAAAATAAAACATCAGGCATCATCCGTGACCATAAGAAATACTACAAATTTTCAGGAAGATCGGCCAGAAGTTTTGTCTGGAGCGAGTGGAACACATTTTGATACGGACGGGACACACAGACAGCATTTCTTCATTCCCATGTAAAGTACTCCCTGTTCTATAAGCACTGGGAGTATAAAAAGGAAGAGAACAGAATGAAGTTGAGGAGGAAAGAAACCACTGAAAGTGGAGTGAGGAAAAGGAAGAATGCGGAGAAAGGATGGGGAAGAGAGGGCGAGAAGTGAGAGAGAGGAGGAAGGGGATGAACAAGGAAAAGTGAGGAGAGGGGGGTGGAGGAGGAAGAGGAGAAGGAGGCATGGAGGGAGGGGGGGGGGGGGGGGAGGGGAGGGGGAGGAAGGAGGAGGAGAAGGGAGGAAGGAGAAAATGAGAAGCAAAGTGAGAAGGGAGAATGGAAGAAGACGTGGATGATTAAAGCAAGAAAAATGGAAAATGGGAAAAGGAGAGAGAGTGGAAGAGGGGGAAAGGAGAGAAGGAGAAAGAAGAGAACAGGGGAGGGAAATGAAAGGAAAGAGAAGAAAGAAGGGGAAAGAGAGGAAAGGGGAAAATGGAAGAAGTGGAGGAAGGGAGAATGAAGAAGTGGAGAAAGGAAAGAAGTGGAGAAGTGAGGAAGGAAATGGAAGAAGTGGAGGAAGGGGAGAATGGAAGAAGTGAGAAAGGAGAAAGGAAAAGTGGAGAAGGAGGAGAATGGAAGAAGTGGAGGAAGGGGAAATGGAAGAAGTGGAGAAAGGGAAAATGGAAGAAGTGGAGGAAGGGGAAAGAAAATGAAGAGGGGAAAGATGCAGAAGGGGAGAAGAGAAGTGAAAGGGAGAGGAAGAAGTGGAGAAAGGAGAAATGGAAGATGAGGAGAAAGGAAGGAGGGAGGAAGGGGAAAATGGAAGAAGTGGAGAAAGGGGAGAATGGAAGAAGTGGAGGAAGGGGAGAATGGAAGAAGTGGAGGAAGGGGAGAATGGAAGAAGTGGAGGAAGGGAAGGAGGAAGAGGGGAAATGGAAGAAGTGAGGAAGGGGAAAATGGAAGAAGTGGAGGAAGGGGAGAAGGAAGAAGTGGAGGAAGGGGAGAAATGGAAGAAGTGGAGGAAGGAGAAATGGAAGAGTGGAGGAGGGGGAGAGAAGGGAGGAAGGGAGAATGGAAGAAGTGGAGGAAAGAGAAAATGAAGAAGTGGAGAAAGGAAATGGAAGGATGAGGAAGGGGAAAATGGAAGAAGTGGAGGAAGGGGAAAATGGAAGAAGTGGAGGAAGGGGAAAATGGAAGGAGTGGAGGAAGAGGGAAAATGGAAGAAGTGGAGGAAGGGGAAAATGGAAGGAGTGGAGGAAGGGAAAATGGAAGAATGAGAAGGGAAAATGGAAGAAGTGGAGGAAGGGAAATGGAAGAGTGGAGGAAGGGAAATGGAAGGAGTGGAGGAAGGGAAATGGAAGAGTGGAGGAAGGGAAATGGAAGGAGTGGAGAAGGGAAATGGAAGAAGTGGAGGAAGGGAAAATGGGAGGGAGGGGGGAGAGGAGGAAGGGAAATGGAAGAGTGGAGAAGGAAAAGGAAAGAAGGAGGAGGGAAAAAAGGAAAGGAGGAAGGGGGAGAAGAAGGAAATGGAAGGATGAGGAAGGGGAAAAGGAAGAAGGAAGGGAAAATGGAAAATGGAGGAAGGGGAGAGAAAGGAGGAAGAGGAGGAGGAAAAAATGGAAAAGGAGGCAGGAGAGGGAAAGGAAAAGAGGAGAAAGGGAAAGAGGAAGAGGAAAAGGAAACAAGGAGGAGGGGAAAATAAGGAGAAGGGAAAGGAGGAGGGAAAGAAGAGAAAGGAACACAGAGAGGGAGAAAATGCGAAGAGGAGAGGAGGAAGGAGGAAAATGGAATCACAGGAGGCAGGGGAAAATGGCAGAAGAGGAAGAAGAGGAGGAAAATGGAATCACAGGAGGCAGGGGAGGAAATGGCAGAAGAGGGAAGAAGAGGAGGAAAATGGAATCACAGGAGGCAGGGGAGAAAATGGCAGAAGAGGAAAGAAGAGGAGGAAAATGGAATCACAGGAGGCAGGGAAAATGGCAAAAGAGGAAGAAGAGGAGGAAAATGGAATCACAGGAGGCAGGGGAAAATGGCAGAAGAGGAAGAAGAGGAGGAAAATGGAATCACAGGAGGGGAAGCAGGGGAAAAGGAAATGGCATGAAGGAGGAAGAAGAGGAAGAAAATGGAATCACAGGAGGAGGGGAAAATGGCAGAGAAGAGGAAGAAGAGGAGGGGAAAATGGAATCACAGAGGCAGGGAAATGGCAGAAGAGGAAAGAGGAGAAATGGAATCACTGAGGCAGGGAAAATGGCAGAAGAGGAAGAAGAGGGGAAATGGAAGAGGAGGAAAATGGAATCACAGGAGGCAGGGGAAAATGGCAGAAGAGGAAGAAGAGGGGAAATGGAAGAAGAGGAGCAAAATGGAATCACAGGAGGCAGGGGAAAATGGCAGAAGAGGAAGAAGAGGGGAAATGGAAGATCATGAGGAAGAGGACAAACATCAAAGAAGAGAAAGGGGAAATGTGGAAGAAGACGGGGAACACAGAAAAAGGGAAAGCGGCGGGGGGGGGGGAGGGGGGGGAATAAAGAGACAGAAAGGGGAAAAGGAAGAAGAAAGGGAAGAAAGGAAGAGGAGGAAGAGGGAAAAGGGAAGAGGAAGGTGGGGAAAAAGAAAGAGGAGGAACGAAGAAGGGAGGGGGATGGACAGGGAAGAGGAAGGGGGAGAGAAAGGAGGAGGAAGGAGAGGGTAAAACAAAGAAGGAAGAGCTAAACAGGAAGAAGAGTAGGTAAGGGAGAGAAAGAAGAAGAGGGTGACAAGGAGGACGACGAAGAAAAGGAGAATGCGGAGGAGAAAAGAAAAGAAAAGAAAAGAGAACTACGAGCAGGACAAAAAAGAGGAATAAGAATGAGGAGAAGAAAAGAAGGGGGAGGAAGAAAAAGGAAAGAAGAGGAAGAAAAAAAAAAAAGTAGCAGAATCACAAAAACAGAAAACCCTTGACAATGACTTCCTTAACAAAGACTCTTACTTTCAGACATTTTTTTTTTGCTTGTGGAATCTTTTTTTTTCTCTCTCTACCTGCACTTGATCTGCACACCCGCAAGTACTCTCTGTGTGTAAAGACCCGATCTTTCTGGATTTTATAACCGAGAGGCACCACCACATCATCATCATTTCCTGCACTCCCTCACCTCCCCCCCCCCCCCACTTCCCAAACCCCAATCAGCAACGGGCTAAGCAGGAACACCGCTCACCACAGGCACAGGGGGAGGGCTTGGTGCCGACACCTGGCTCTGACTTTCCTCCATTTCCTGACTGTCTTCAGCGGCCCCCTCATCTATGGCAGGCTGCAGAGACGGCAAGGGCTGAAAATCGCAACTCTTAACAAACAGGAGTCGAATATAAATCATGGATGTGTCTTCCATGTCATCATGGGAGCAAGAGTTATCCTACTTGTTCATTACTTATTGAACCCTATCTATCGATCAACCGACACGGAAAAATTGAAACATCAGAACATACAGAAAACAACAACAAAAAAACACACACACCAAAATGCATGCAAACTGGTTCCTCATCAAATGAAGATCATCTGGACTGCTGCCAAACAGCTGATTCTGACTTTGTTCAACACATGGTCACATCCAGGTGCATCCTCACATGTTCACAGGCTGCAGATAACATCATGTCAGCAAAAGGCAACCCACCAAATGGCATACCGTGCTAATACCATGTCACTTCAGTGGTGTGCAGTGCTGCCTGTTCTACTTCAATCTATGCAGTACACCACCTACTAAACCCCCTACCGACAACAATAATCGCAGTTGTGGGAGAGGCCACAGTAAGTGCCCCTGTGGCTTTATATCATAATAAAGTTAATGTACTCAAAGGTTTGCCTCCTAAGGTTCTCTTTTTTTATTGTTCTTAATCTGACAGACACCTGGATATTCAACTGCAGTTTTTATTAATGACAGCATAGTATAACAACAAACAGACACATAATTCCAACGGCCAAATCAGCAGAACAAATTTCACACCTGTTGAAACTGTTGTCAATTTTTACAGCATCCTGGAAAAAAAATGACCTACAGGCGCTAGACATGAGTTACCTGGGTGTCCTCATCGGTGTCCATGGGTTCAGGAACGGACAGTGTGGACTCCCCCTTTCCCACAGACCCTGGGCCTTGAGGGGAGGCTTCCTCTGTCACCACACAGTGAATACATCAGTGTTTACATTCCCGTCACCACACAGTGAATACATCAGTGTTTACATTCCTGTCACCACACAGTGAATACATCAGTGTTTACATTCCCCTGTCACCACACAGTGAATACATCAGTGTTTACATTCCTCTGTCACCACACAGTGAATACATCAGTGTTTACATTCCCCTGTCACCACACAGTGAATACAACAGTGTTTACATTCCCTGTCACCACACAGTGAATACACATCAGTGTTTACATTCCCTGTCACACACAGTGAATACATCAGTGTTTACATTCCCCTGTCACCACACAGTGAATACATCAGTGTTTACATTCCCTGTCACCACACAGTGAATACATCAGTGTTTACATTCCTCTGTCACCACACAGTGAATACATCGGTGTTTACATTCCCTGTCACCACACAGTGAATACACAGTGTTTACATTCCTGTCACACCACAGTGAATACATCGGGTGTTTACATTCCTCTGTCACCACACTAGTGAATACAACAGTGTTTACATTCCCTGTCACCACACAGTGAATACATCAGTGTTTACATTCCTCTGTCACCACACAGTGAATACATCAGTGTTTACATTCCTCTGTCACCACACAGTGAATACATCAGTGTTTACATTCCCCTGTCACCACACAGTGAATACAACAGTGTTTACATTCCCTGTCACACACACAGTGAATACATCGGTGTTTACATTCCTGTCACCACACAGTGAATACATCAGTGTTTACATTCCCTGTCACCACACAGTGAATACATCAGTGTTTACATTCCTCTGTCACACACACAGTGAATACATCAGTGTTTACATTCCCCTGTCACCACACAGTGAATACAACAGTTTTACATCCCTGACACACAGGTGAAACAACAGGTTAATGCCCCTGTGCTTAACATAATAAACGTTTTACCATTTGCCCCAAGGATTCTCTTTTATTTCTTAACTACACAGGAATTCACTGCGTATTTTATTAAACACTAGTATACAACAAAGATTAATTCCTCGCAACACACAGAATTACACTGTTTAATGTTGTCAAGTTTGAATCATCTGGTAAATCCTCGGCCAACAGTGATTACCTGTGTTTCATCTCTCCAAGCAGTGAACACAGTGTTTACTTCCCTTTCCCACAACTGGGCAAGGGGTACATTCCTGTCACCACACAGTGAATACATCAGTGTTTACATTCCCGTCACCACACAGTGAATACATCAGTGTTTACATTCCTGTCACCACACAGTGAATACATCAGTGTTTACATTCCCCTGTCACCACACAGTGAATACATCAGTGTTTACATTCCTCTGTCACACACAGTGAATACACAGTGTTTAATTCCCTTCACCACACAGTGAATACATCAGTGTTTAATTCCCTTCACCACACAGTGAATACATCAGTGTTTACATTCCCTGTCACACACAGTGAATACATCAGTGTTTACATTCCCTGTCACACACAGTGAATACATCAGTGTTACATTCCTGTCACCACACAGTGAATACACAGTGTTTACATTCCCTGTCACCACAAGTGAATACACAGTGTTTACATTCCTCTGTCACCACACAGTGAATACATCAGTGTTTACATTCCCTGTCACACACAGTGAATACAACATGTTTTACATTCCTGTCACACACAGTGAATACATCAGTGTTTACATTCCTGTCACCACACAGTGAATACATCAGTGTTTACATTCCCTGTCACCACACAGTGAATACATCGTGTTTACATTCCCTGTCACCACACAGTGAATACATCGTGTTTACATTCCCTACACACACAGTGAATACCATGTGTTTACATTCCTGTCACCACACGTGAATACACAGTGTTTACATTCCTGTCACCACACAGTGAATACATCAGTGTTTACATTCTCTGTCACACACAGTGAATACATCAGTGTTTACATTCCCCTGTCACCACACAGTGAATACATCAGTGTTTACATTCCTCTGTCACCACACAGTGAATACATCAGTGTTTACATTCCCCTGTCACCACACAGTGAATACAACAGTGTTTACATTCCCCTGTCACCACACAGGAATACATCGTGTTTACATTCCCCTGTCACCACACAGTGAATACATCGTGTTTACATTCCTCTGTCACCACACAGTGAATACATCGTGTTTACATTCCCCTGTCACCACACAGTGAATACATCAGTGTTTACATTCCTCTGTCACCACACAGTGAATACATCGGTGTTTACATTCCCCTGTCACCACACGTGAATACACAGTGTTTACATTCCTGTCACCACACAGTGAATACATCAGTTTACATTCCCTGTCACCACAGTGAATACAACAGTGTTTACATTCCCTGTCACCACACAGTGAATACATCGGTGTTTACATTCCCTGTCACCACACAGTGAATACATCGTGTTTACATTCCCTGTCACCACACAGTGAATACATCGTGTTTACATTCCCTGTCACCACACAGTGAATACATCAGTGTTTACATTCCCCTGTCACCACACAGTGAATACATCAGTGTTTACATTCCCCTGTCACCACACAGTGAATACATCGGTGTTTACATTCCCCTGTCACCACACAGTGAATACATCAGTGTTTACATTCCCCTGTCACCACACAGTGAATACATCGGTGTTTACATTCCCCTGTCACCACACAGTGAATACACAGTGTTTACATTCCCTGTCACCACACAGTGAATACATCAGTGTTTACATTCCCCTGTCACCACACAGTGAATACACAGTGTTTACATTCCTCTGTCACCACACAGTGAATACATCAGTGTTTACATTCCCTGTCACCACACAGTGAATACACAGTGTTTACATTCCTCTGTCACCACACAGTGAATACATCAGTGTTTACATTCCCCTGTCACCACACAGTGAATACATACGGTGTTTACATTCCCTGTCACCACACAGTGAATACATCAGTGTTTACATTCCCCTGTCACCACACAGTGAATACATCGGTGTTTACATTCCCTGTCACCACACAGTGAATACATCAGTGTTTACATTCCCCTGTCACCACACAGTGAATACATCGGTGTTTACATTCCCCTGTCACCACACAGTGAATACAATCAGTGTTTACATTCCCCTGTCACCACACAGTGAATACATCGGTGTTTACATTCCCCTGTCACCACACAGTGAATACAACAGTGTTTACATTCCCCTGTCACCACACAGTGAATACATCAGTGTTTACATTCCCCTGTCACACCAGTGACAAAAGTGATTACATTCCTATCACCCCATGTTGTTTTACATTCCCCTGTCACCACACAGTGAATACATCAGTGTTTACATTCCTCTGTCACCACACAGTGAATACACAGTGTTTACATTCCCTGTCACCACACAGTGAATACATCAGTGTTTACATTCCCCTGTCAATCCATACACAGTGAATACATCAGTGTTTACATTCCCTGTCACCACACAGTGAATACATCAGTGTTTACATTCCCCTGTCACCACACAGTGAATACATCAGTGTTTACATTCCTGTCACCACACAGTGAATATACCAGTGTTTAAACTCATGTCACCACACAGTGAATACATCAGTGTTTAAACTCCTGTCACACCACAGTGAATACATCAGTGTTTAAATTCCTGTCACCACACACTGAATACATCAGTGTTTAAACTCCTGTCACCACACAGTGAATACATCACTGTTTAAACTCCTGTCACCACACAGTGAATACATCAGCGTTTAAATTCCGGTCACCACACTGAATACATCAGTGTTTACATTCCTCTGACACCACACAGTGAATATATCAGTGTTTAAATTCCTGTCACCACACAGTGAATATATCAGTGTTTACATTCCTGTCACCACACAGTGAATATATCGGTGTTTAAATTCCTGTCACCACACAGTGAATACATCAGTGTTTACATTCCTGTCACCAGACAGTGAACATATCAGTGTTTTCTAGCTGCAATAAGCACTACCAAGGTGCAATGTGTACACCAGTCTTTTCCAACAGTCATAAACATTGTCACAATGCAATTTGCCGAACTTCCATTTTCTAACTACAATGAATGCAGGGAGGAACTGAACTGAACTGAATGGCCCATGTCTTGAGTCGTGTTCCTTTACACACTGCTGATTGAAAATAACTGAATTTTCATATTTGAATGTAACAACATGGACAACAGTTGTTTGTTTCCCATTTCAATACCGGTTCTAAAAATGGAGAAAAAAAAAACTTTCTAGCACTTCTGCAGCTGTCATTCAATGACTGTGAGACTCATAACAGTTAAAACACTGAACTACTAGCTTAGAAGTAATAAACAAAAAAAGAAAAATACTTTGATGTGAGGAAGAGAGAGGAGAAAGAGAGATTTTTCAATGTTGTCAGTGAAGAATTTAATAGATTATTTCGATATCATCATCTTTTTCATCCCATCTCCCACTTACCCACCCTTTCCCCTTCTACCCCCCTTAAATAATTTTCATACTCGCTGATTGTTCATTCACACTTGCTTTTCCCCATTACATGTTTACTTCTGTTGTACGTTCATTGTCATCATCTGGCCTGCAGAAGCCCAACAGCTCAAGGCAAACTGCTGAGGTATTGTGTTCAGTTGGAGGCTCAGCGCTCAACCTTTTTTCATGTTTTGATCTTTCAGATAGATGAGCAAGCATTTGTATGTGCGTGTGTGTGTGTGTGTGTGTGTGTGTGTGTGTGTGTGTGTGTGCATGCGTGCGTGCGTGCGTGCGTGCATGTGAGTGTGTTCTTCAATACTTCATGTCAAGCACAAAGAACTTCATATAACACTAGATTTGTTGCGTTATAAAAGCACTCATCATCATTTTTTTTTTTTAAATCTTAAATCATTTTTTCCATGACAAAGATGATGATAACGCTGTCATGCCTTACCTATCCCATTCTCCACCTTCTTCTCCTCCTCAGCTGGCACTGCCGGCTGCTTCTCTTCCTCTTCCGCTAGCTTCTGCTGCTGCTGCTGCTGCTGTTGCTGCTGTTGTTGCTGCTGCAGCATCAGAGTCTCCTCCAGGAGGCGCTGGCGGTGCTCTTCCTTGGCTCGCTGGACCATGCTTTGAAACATGTCATCGCTGATGATGGGCTTGCTCTCCCGCAGCTGTGGACACAGGAACAGGAAGGTGATCACTACAGGCCTTCAAACAGGTCAACACTGACCACAGGCTTGTTCTCCCATACCTGTCGACACGAAGCTGCCAAGGTTTCAACAGCACAAAGTGTAGTAGTTTGCCATGTCAACTGTGGCATTCCAAACTTGAATGTAGCAAATGTATGCAGCGTCATGGAAGCTATAGTATGGAAGTTTTGTTGTTGTTGTTGCACGTTTCTTTTCTGAAACTGTCTTTGTTGCGTCATCAATACCTGAAAAATGTGACCTGTTTTCACAAAATGAGTCTTAAGGTGAAAATAACAGATTTTAGGATATTGTGATTTTCAAAATGTCCAGATTATTACCTTTCTTTTCATATGAAATTTATCATTCTACTCCTAAAAATAAGGAAGTTATGGGTGTTTGAAGTGTGTAACATAGCAAACGGCCATTTTGAGAAAATCAAGTTGGAAAATTTTCACCACTCCAGTGAAGTTTTACCTTAGCAACAGGTATTTCTACTTCACCAATCTTTACCAAATTTTGTACCATGGTCAAACACATCATGCCACAATAGCACACAAAAATTGGTGTGAAAATATGTTGTAATTGTCTTGTTATCTAAGTTTATATATCCCATTTTCTGACACAAAAAGCATGCCGTGAGAGAAAAATAAGTGACTGAGAATACTGCATATTGATCTGCATACATACACAGGTCAGCTGCATATTTCAATCAAAGTTATTTCTAAACTATTAAATCTTGTATCAGTCATGCCAGGCTGTTAGATATAAATGGAAAAAGTTAGTTTTAAATGAAAAAATCTACATACCGAGCAGCAAACTTGTCCAAAGTAACCCAATGCAAACAATTTGAATGAAAGACACTTGCTGACACAAATCCTCTTTGAAATGTTCACAGCAACTTGTATAAGATTTCTTTTTTTCCAAACTGCAACCAGCAGTTTTGTACACAAAAGAGGTGATTTTAAAAGAAAAAGGAACAGCAGTCAAGATACCACATCTGCACACTGTTACACATTGCCGTCATGATGTTGACCAGGGTCTGGGCACATAAGATGTCTGACATCCTCTCGAACATATTGCCGAATGTGCTGAAAGAGATATTGCTTGCGAGCATCACTCAGAAGAGGTGGTGGCATCACAGCAGGCACTGGAGCAAGTGCTGCATAATCTGCCAGAGTTGCAAGCTGAAACTGTTTCTCCTCATCAGCAACGGTAGTTTTGTAAAACACTGTGCCTGGATGTGTTGCTGTAAATCTGAAGTGTCCTACAGGCTTCATATTTTTCAGCTGTCTGTTGACTGGTGTCAGGTACTCCTGCCAGTTGTAGGTTGGAACAATCACATTTCCATCCTCCCGGCCAACAAGCTGAGGTATATTTACCCTGGAGATTGGTGTGCTCAACTCAACTGTCCGGGCAGGGTCAACCAAACAGGAGATATCATCCTGTCTCTTGAAACACTGTTTCAGGAGGCCAAAGCACCAATCAGGAGAAAATTTCGTGTGGCCAGGAGGCATAAAATTCAAGGTTATTTCAGAGTGAAGGCCCCTCTGAACACGCCACGCCATGTATCACAAGATATACTTGTTTTTGTTTTGACCTGAACAGTTGTCACAATGCAGAGCCACTTTTTTCTCTCCCGGGCCATAGTTTTCAAAGAAATGGTGCAGGTAACTAATGACAGCATTGCTGCCCTTGCTGGTGCTCACTGCCTCATCAATTAGGTAGTTGACCTGCTGTGGGAGGCCTTCACAGCACACATCAAAAATGTCACATTTCCGGGGGGTTAAGAAATAAATTGGTCCAGGTTGTGCCGCCATGCTTGGAATATGCACCTGCTGCGCAAAGTCAAAGGAGTAGTGCATAGTATACTCCCCGGTGCTTGAACACGGCCGGGAAGGCTGACAGCATGGCCTTCTGCGTAGCTGCAGATAAACTGCTTCACAGCTTCAGTGTCCTCAAACTGGAGACTTCTGGTGTTGTTTATGCGCCCACCACTTCTTTTTGTTGCTTGCACCAAGCCCTCGGTCTGGTAGTGCTTGCTTAGGCGTGTTAGTAGATTCTGACTAATTCTGAAACAATCATAAACAAAGCCATTAAAATAAATCCTTCTCACACATACACACACTAATAATAAGAATGATGATGATGATGATGATGATTATGATGATAATACTAATATAACAATAAATCGTTTGTAATTGTTTTTGTTATGCAAAAGTAATTTGTATTAAAAAGGGTTAACTTGTGTACTCCCATCTGCCAGAAAGTGTGTGTGTGTGTGTGTGTGTGTGTGTGTGTGTGTGTGTGTGTGCACTCACAATCAATTTAAATCCTTTTCAATTAGTATACGTTCTACCATAAAATGTGAGTAGTGCTGCAATAGTTTTGGATGTAACAGTACAACACATAATTTTTAAAAAAAATAATGGCAGGCACAAAAAAAAATCTAGAACTCGGATATATCAAACTGTTTGTTGGCTTACCCAAGCAGGAACAAAAATGCATGTTTGCATACAGTGCGGGACAGCAAACTGTAGGTGGACCTCACTGGTTGCAGTGCGGGACAGCAAACTGTAGGTGGACCTCACTCATTGCCTGTCATGCTGCACTTTCCATTTGGAGCACTCGGTGTTGGGTCCTTTCCTCATGCATGAACTGAGAACCCCAAGGATGTACATTTCTTTGGCACCGTCTGCAACATGATATGCATTTATTATGCTTAATCATATGCTCAGTATTATAATTCATATGCTTAATATTATGATTTAAAAATTTATAATTGAATCAAACACAACACACACACACACACACACACACACACACACAGAGTTACAAACATTAAGTCTTACCATTATCAAAAAAAATATTAAGACAAAAAAAATCATCAATTACAAAATGCACATCCTAACCGGACAGACAATAAAGTGAATAATCTCCACCACCCCTCACACACACACACACACACACACACACACACACACACACACACACACACACACAGAGAGAGAGAGAGAGTTACAAATGAAAACAAACACTCTAATAAAAAAGGAGAAAAAGTGTTACTCAAATAAAGAAACATTAATTACAAAATACAAACTCCAATTTGAATGAGCCATTGATTAAGACTAAAATGTAATTACCCCCCCCCCCCCCCCCCCCTCCCCAACACACACAGAGAGAGAGTTACAAATGAAAATAGAAACCATCATTTAAAAAAAAAAGAAAGAAAAAGTGTGACTCAAATTACAAAATACAAACTTCAATTTGAATGAACAATTGATTAAGACTATAATGTAATTATCCCCCCCCCCCCCCCCCCCCCACACACACACACACACACACACACACACACTGACTGAAACCACAGTCAGATTGACACATTACTGTACTGACATAACACACACACACACACACACACACACACACACACACACACACACACACACACAGAGATCTATATGTCATTAATTTAAATAGCACCAACCTTTGTCCATGCCGTGCACTGAGAGCTGAAAGGCTGTAATTTCTTCAGGAGTAAACTGCCTGAGACAGCCTCTTCTGGGATCATCAGGGCATAGTGGGTCTGCCAGTTTAATCTGTACACGCCCATGTCCATTCGCCTTACATGAGCGTGTCTGTGCTCTCTGTAGCATAGCTGGCACGCCGTTGTCAACATCCATATTACACTCTGCACCTTCTCTTACTTCTTGTACGTGGACGAGGGGTTCGTCAACTTCATCTTGTGTTGGGACAAGCTCCACGGAACCGACCGGCGAAGTTTTACAGTCATCGTCACTGTCAAGCGTGTCTTCGTCTTCATAATCACTTGCAGCGAAATATTCGGTCACCAGTTTGCCCAGTTCATCTTGATCTACTGCTGGTAAAGTTGAAGACTGACCAGCACTGAGCAAAAAAGACAGTCTTTCTTTGCAAATCGTGGTTTTCGAAGCCATGTTGTTCGCGGCGAAAGGTGTAAACAAAGATCGGTCAGCCAATCCCTACGCGCGATGTTCCTGCGGTTACCATGAAAAGTTCGTAACGCGATCTCTCATTGGTCTATCGGCTCGACCTACTTCACTTTTTGTTTATGCCAAAGATTTCGAAACAGAGTTTCTGACTGGCTGATTTTCACGCAGTGAATGTGTGTCAAAGAAAATAGAGTTCATGACCTTTCCAACGAGTACAACATGCTGGGGCCCTTTCAAGGGTGCTCTACACGAATGTTGATCAAAATCATGTCTGCTTTTACCGTTTACCAAGGATCATCGCTACGGGTTCTCTACTTAAAACGCATTTTAAATACATTTTCCGATTGAATTATCAAGTGCTGATTACACGTATATGTAGTTTAAAGATTAAATATTCCATTTTTGACGAAAAGTAAAAATTGACAAAATCGACCTATCACACCTTTTCCGGGCCTCTACGCTTTTCGCTGCCTGCGAGTTAAGACTCATTTCGTGAAAACGGGTCACAAATGAGACTCACTAGCACTTTCAGTTGCACTTTGCTTCGACCATGACATGATGGTGGGCTAAGAAGAAGGAACTTGCAAGTTATCCTATGGTTTTGACTTGACCTCCAAAAAATCATAATGGCTGACAATGAAAAAAAAAAATGTGAAGACAGCAAAATCGCCATCATTCATATCTACTTTTCTCTTGCTTTTTCTCCCTCCCCTTACTGAACCTGGCCATTTTTTTACAAAACAAGTCTGCAGTCTAAAGATCTACATCGTTTTTTTCTCTTTAAGCTGCTGCTTCCACACACACACACACACACACACACACACACACACACACACACACACACCCCTTTCGTTTTTGTGAATTTTGTTGTTTCTTGGCACAGCACTTTGTCACAGAGTGTAGCAGCACAGCACTGTGAGCACTGTAGCAAGCTGCCCCCAGAGCACTTGGCAGCTCTGGTAAACATAAGAAATCTTTATAAGGTGATAAATCTGGCACATGGAAAGACAAACATTAGAAACATAACAATTCACTGAAGGGAGGGTTTTTTTTATTGTGCAGTACATTTGGCAAAGAGAAAGATAAACATGTTCTGGGGGGGGGGGGGGGGGGGGGGGGGGGAACAGTCTTTCAAGGGGGGAATTTATTAGAATATTTCACAGTTTAATCATCAGATCTCTTAAATGAAACTCAACTCCTGGCTTTGTTGGTGTTAGAGATTAACTAGACTGTGATGTCAGGTTACAATGAACTTAACTGTTGATGAATGTTAAAGTCTGGACGATGCATAATACACAATGTTTTCTAAACATCCATCAATGTTTTGCTGTCAACGAGACATATATCTAAAATCATACAAGGCAATCAAAATAACTAAAACCACTTGAAGTGTGTGAACTCACTTCTTTCATGCTGGTGTTGAAGGTTCTACTGGACTCACTGAACTTGCGCTTCTTGGCTTCATGCTTCTCCTCAATCTGCTGCAGCTCTGCCTCCAGCTTCCTCTGTCGGACAGGCACGATCAATGGCTGATCTTAACAAATTCACCTTCCACCACAAGTAAAGAATCCAGTATCACTCACAGGACTTCTCTCTAGCAGCTGAAATAGGTGGTAGGGGTATCAAGAATCACATCAAGAATTTTGAGATGAGAATGTGGGTTACCAGTCCGCCAAACAAAGGGAAAAAACAAATAATAATCTAGCAGCAGGTTTCGACTCTTAGGTCTTCCACAAGCAAGGCATACACAACCGACAAACAAAAACAACAACAACAAACAGTAACCCAAGTATTTTTCCTATTCCAGTTCAACTTCTTTCCACATATTTTTTTTTTCAAACAAGCTTTGGGATGTGGGCCCATATGAATGAACAAATTAAAATCACTTTTTTTTCTATTACAATACCCCATTATGTAGGCTCAAAATGCACTCAACACACAAACACTAAGACACAACAGACAGAGAGAGAAGGAGCAAGACACACATACACAGAGGGAAGAGAAAGAGGGAGAGAGAAGGGGGATAGATAGACGGGCAGACAGACAGAGAGAGAGAGACAGACAGACAGACAGAGACTAAAAGGGGTGATGGGGGAGAGACAGATAGAGGCAGAGAGAGACAGAGAGAAAAAGGTGGAAGAGAATGAAAGAGAGAGTGAGGGGCAGAACACCTGAACCTACCTGATGCATGGTGAGAGACTGCACCTGGCGTTTGAGCACCATCATGCGACCCGTGGTGACCACAGAGCGTAGGTCAGGCACCACACTATCGCTCAGCACCTCGTTGATCAGTCGATGGTTGCGCAGGTAACGGGCATGCGCCACGTGCTTCACCGAGAACCCATCGTCAGAGTCTGCTAACATATCATCTTCAATTTTCAGCTTTAATTTCAGTTCGTGAAAATGGCTCTTTGTGCAAATATTCCATCCTAGTCTCACAGGCTTTTTGATTTATTTAAATCTACCAGGATCTCTGCAGACATACATGTACCTAAAATTCTCACTTTTTTCCTTTTTAATTTCCTTGCCATTTACATAAGACTGCAACTGCAAGATTTCAGTGAGTATTTTAGTTCATGTAGTTTTATGTTATCTTTGAACATCTTATTTCATATTCTCAGATTTATTTTAGTTTGTTATTTGATTTCCAATCTAGTAGGAGGCACAAAATCATAACCTCAAGAAACTATCCACAGACTGAAAGCATGAAGTAGATATGGAGAGGAAAACAACTCAGGAAAAAGATTTTTTTTTTAACTTTGGTAAACCATCCCAGACAACACAAACCTGTTAACATCAAATCAAACCTGTAATTACTGAAAGTGGACAACTTTGGTGGACTCTAATTCGCACGAGTTTCACCTTAGAGGGGGAAAAAAAAATGAAAAGTTGCTATCCAACCCAAAGAAATCACACTGTTCAATGTACATTAAGTACCTCAACGTACATTTCGTCTATACATGACAAACACCACAAGGAAAGAACTCTAGCTTGTTCTCATCAAAACTAATGGTAATCAAATCTTAAATAAATGTTAGCGAACCGCCAAGAGAAACGTGGACAAACGAGTCACAAGACAAAACACGACGCGTTTCAACCTCTTAGATCTCCTTCAGGCAAGACACAAACAAATAGGACAACAAAAATGAAGGAGTTTGTCACACAGCTTTGGTCTCTTCAATGCAAGGTAGGCCTACCTTTTGTCTTGTGACTCGTCTGTCCAGGTTTCTCTTGGCGGTTCGCTAACATTTATTTAAGATTTGTTTAGATTTCCGCCTGCAGTCGTCTCACTTTGCAACTAGATCTGCTGGTAATCAGCCCCATTAGTGTCAATGCTCCCATGTCCCTCATCCCAGCTCACAGGCACACCGAGGCCTATCCCACAGCACTACAGGAACAGCAATCCACTGACAGTAGTCGATATCAAGTTGTACCGAGGCGACCTACCAGGAGACATGCACTGCAGCCCAGTCAGTTCAGTGGTGTTCACTTGTGCCTGTTCTAACATACGCAGGGCACCACCTACTATGCCCCTTAACCACACTCATAGAGTCAAACTTTGTCACTCCCATGGTACACAATGTGATACATCTGATCCCAGTCAACCCCCTCCCTTTATTTTCCTCTCTCTCTGCGATACTCAACTTTCCTCTCACTCTGCGATATTCAACTTTCCTCTCACTCTGCGATATTCAACTTTCCTCTCTCTCTGCGATATTCAACTTTCCTCTCACTCTGCGATATTCAACTTTCCTCTCACTCTGCGATATTCAACTTTCCTCTCACTCTGCGATACTCAACTTTCCTCTCACTCTGCGATATTCAACCATCCCTTTCTGTGTGCGATAAGGGAAAAAGCGCTTGAATTCTTAAGTTAATGCCTTTCAGGGCTGTGACATGGGGTTTGTGTCACCATTTCGGCTATATGTACTCCATTTTAAGATGTCTGAAACCGATGATGAAGAAGAATAACATGCCAAGAATCCATATACATGGACAAGAAATGTCCATGAAAATGAGAACCCTTTGAAGAGAATACTGCAACCTATCTTACCTTGTAATTCATATGATTTATAACTGTTTCTTTCTTTTAATTCCAAAATGGAAAACTGGTTTAGTTATCATGTTCGTTTGCGGTATTTGTAATTTGAAAAAACAAAACAAAAACAAAAACAAAAAAATCGCTGCGAGGGTTTGTTGGAATAAGCTGCGAACACAGCCAACATCAACTCAAGGTTCTCGTATCCATGATCAATTCAACTCAAGTAATTTTTTATAATTGTTGACTTTGCTGACATATGAGAGTTAAATGTTAGATGGCAAGCTGTAGCTTCAATCTTTAGCCTTTCACAATTCCCAAAGGCAAGCTGTAGCTTCACTCTTTAGCCTTTCACACTTCCCAAAAGCCACCAACTTGTATCAATGCAGGACAAAAACCCCAGAGTGATTGCAGACAAGAGATGACGCAAAAAAATGCAGGTAATGTACATCTCTCTCGTATGTGCGTTTTATGAAAGCATCAGTGAGTGAGCATGTTCATGTCAGTGTAAAAGTACGTAGGATGTGTGTGCAGGCAGACAATACACATAAGAGGTCCATCATCTTTTTTCTCACAATTTGCACCCGGAGATACAGGTATCTAAACATGTAGCTGTAATGGGTAGGTTCCATGTGATGGTCAATTCCTCAGTGATACTCACCTTCATCATCTTCTGCAGGCTGGATGCTGATCCTTGGCATCTCCAATTTCTGACTCTGAAAAAAAGAATTAGACTAAGCATAATCTGAATTAATTTCAGGAAAAAACTTAAAACTTTTTGTGGGGAGGGGGGAGGGGGGTGCCGTCTCAAATTTCTATGGCCATTTAGTATAATTCTTCTCAAACCAAGTGGAACATACCATTCCCAGTCCCTAGAAGTTTATCAACAGTCTCCATACATGTCTAATAACATAGAAAACAGTTGTGTCACTATGACCAAGGCACCAATGCATATAAAGCACATTTACAGCTTCCAGTCATTACCTCTCCCTTAAATCATTTACACACTGCCCTCAAAGAGATACCATGCATACAGCCTTTGGCTGATACAAGAAAGGGAGCTGATTCTTACAGACTGTCTGGATGTGCTGGCAGTTTTGTCCCCTTTGGGGGCTGGTTCATCTTCCTCCATGGCAGCTTCCTTTTCACGCTCCGCTGCACAGCACAAGTCAGAAGTCCCTTCATGAATTCTTTCTGATTTAATTTCATGTCTTGTCGCACAGCACAAGTCAGACAACACAAGTGGCTTGGATGCTTCACTTGGTACAAGTTAGAAGTAAGTGATGGTGAATTCATGTTCTATGGTAGGGAAGTTCTCAAATGATTCATGGGGAAAAAAAGTAGAGGAGTTTGCTTGATCTTTCATGTCATTAACTTGTGCTACTTTCACGCCTCAGTTTTCCTGCAACAAACATGCCAAAAACTGTCCAAGGCAAAATACATTTTCCTCCCTCATGCATGGAAGAGCTCTCACAGTGGCAAGAACAGGCAACTCCCCTACTCCCCAGAGGAGAAAAAAGTGGAATCTTCACTACAAGAGAAGGGCATGAAGGGCCCAAGGATTAGATTGCAATCAACCAATTGCTTATAACGACAATTACCATCTGCCACTGCACAGTAAGACCAACTGGCCACAGGTTGATATCTCAACACATAAACCCCATTTCCTTTAAATTTTTCAGCTACAGAATCTACGGCCTTTTCCGACATCCAGCAGCCATTGATTTGGCACTTTCATTTCACCCAACAGTTTTTCATCTCATTTTCTACTCCCAGGGCCACCGGTTTGCAAAAATTCCCTGCTTAATAACATCTTCACTTGGGTTGTTTTTGTTTTGGAGGGCCAACAAAATGAATGCAGCATGAAACACTGGATGCACATATTTGTAGGGCAGGTAATTCTAGACGACTTTAGCCTTTCTATCCCAATGACAGTGGTCCAATTGGAGTCTCAGTTGCTTACAAGCAAAAGTGTCAGAATTCTGTGCATTCATAGTGCAGAACCCTCTTAAATTTAGAGTATGGTAACAATGCACACAAAAAAATCTGTTGGCAGGATATGTTCTTTTTGCTGAGTGATATATCGTGCCAGCACTGTTACAAAGCATACAGAATTCCAGGTTCTGGCCTAACCACTGGTGCCCATGAAGCCCCCCAAAGACCTCCTCCCTTTACTACTTTCCAGACGGGCGCAGCAAAGCAACGTCACTTCCCTGCAGACGTGTGCACCGCATGTGCTTACAGCCGTTGCAGATGCACGATTTTCACACTTTTTGATTTGATTTTACGTCTCCTAATATAACCTAACAAGCAATTGTTATATATCAACGGAAAGGGTAAAGCGCAAACTTTGTAATGAGCATAGACTTAAGTACATTTTGGGTAAAGTAGCAACGCTACACTTACGGAAACAACATAAGTAAAACACAGGAGAACACAATCTTGTTTACGTTTGTTTGGTTAGTATGACAACAGCAGATGAGGAAGAAAAGGGGCATAAAACTTCACTCTTACTTTGAACAGATGCAGAGAAAGCCTGAGGTATTCAATATGTGTAATCCAAGTGAATTTTTTTTTTTTTTTTAAAGGAAATTAAATCATTGCACACAGTACACACTTTTCACTGTTTTGGCTTCACATGATAAAGACGTATAAAGCTATTAAATACACAGAGCAAATAAATCAAGCTCAGATTCTTTTCCATAAACTTGTACACCTTTACCCCCCTCATCCAACCACTTTGCTGAACCAGTTCTAACACCACATGTCATTTTGCTTCTGCCCGATATGTTGGTGAGGCAGGAAACTACACACATGCCTTCCCAGTGCCAGACAGGTCTCTTTGTTCGGACTACTCTGGGGTCACAAAGGTCATCGCTAGTGCATGTAAACTTACCTGTACTTTACATGTAAAGTGGCTAGAACCCTGTTCTAAATATTTATGGCAGCTGCATCACCTAGATGGTAGACGAGAGAACATGGGAATTTCTTACAGTTGTGCTGTCACGGAGGCACGGCTCGTCCAAGGAATACAGCAGCATTGCCATCACCAGGGAACGGCTCGTCGTGAACGGGTCAACTGAGTTGGCGTCACTATCACACGGCGCGGCGTGAAAAGGTTAAAGGCTTGCTGTTTGATTTGTTTTCTGGAGCTGTGTTCATTCTGTCAGTGCTAGATACACCTCTCTATGAAGACTTCAGGACCCAACTTCTCATGACAGCTGAGAGTCACCAGTGCTAGACACACCTCTCAATGAACACTTTAGGACCCAACTTCTCATGACAGCCGAAAGTCACCATGGATAGGTCTGACCCTGTGCTCTTTTTCCAGGCTGGACACAGTCCTGATCGTTCAGAAATCCAAGTAATGCAGCTCAGCCTGCACTGTGGGCCTGGCTGACCCAGTGTGTGAAGCAGCGTTCTGTTGATCTGAGGGTACCAGGGTCAATCCCTAGCTGAGACAGCCAGGTCTGAGGTTCTCTATTCAGTCAACATACGCGCAGACTCTAACCTCGTCTGTTAAGTGTGAACGCATGCATAAAAACACGTGTGCCTGGTGATATTGTACTCGCACACCACTGCTGAAGAGGAATGCGCACATTTTAATGGTGAGACTTTTAACAGAAAGTTTTAAATGATCACATTTGCAGACCTTTCACCAATGGTGAACTTTGTTTTAACCCAGGAATGAAGACAAAAAATACAAAATGAAATCATGAACTTCGTTTTAACCCAGGAATGAAAAAGGAAATACAGAACTGTCAACAAAAAAAAGGTGGTGGGTGTGGGGGATGGGGGAGGGAGGGGGAGGCACAAGGAGAGGGGGATTCAGAGAAGCAAAGACCTCAGACAAGACCCAACAGTCCTCTTCAACTTGGCTCCGCTCTCTGATCTGGATCCATTCCACAATTCCACAGGTTGGTCCCTGGCCACATGCCATCTTTCCTCCACGTGTCCTTAACCTCAGTTCAGTAGTGTCTGCCTGCTCTTGCCAACAGACAGACAGACAGACAAACCATTCAACAGACAGAGGGGCGTCATAACATAACCCTGTCGGCAGAGGCAATAAACCCCACAAACATCAAAAAACCACCTCCAACCAATCAACCAACCAGAAACACTAGCACTGGAGTACCCACCTTTTCCTTTGGCGGCGGCCCAGGCCTGATAGGCAGGGGAGTTGTGGTAGGCCTTCATGGCTTCATTGTACGCCGCCTGCCACACAGCACACCTTCCACTTTACAGCCAAAGTCATAACACTAGTACCTTAACTATCCATCTACCAATTTCGCCAACGTGCACACAGAAATCACTGGCTCTATCCCACAGCTCAAGGAGTCTGCCTACTCTCCCTTCAAGTTCTCAACATGGTAGAAACATTGCTTCTGATTAATAATCCCCAAACCTCCTGCAAACTCGCTACAGGCATGGATATCAGAGGGATAAACAGAAATCATTAAAGATCAGGGAACGAACAGCTATAGGATATAAGACAGATCCTTTTCAATATTTCATATGATCTGCCAGTATGAGAGTGATGGATCTCATACTACATAAGTACAAAGTCCCGATTACTGGCCTGAGACTAGTGTTTTCATAAACGCTTTGTGTGTGCCTTACCTAAGCATAGCAATTCATAAATAAAACAAAATGACAACTAAAAAACAAAAACAAACCAAAAAAAAGGAACAAAGATAGAAGACAGAAGACAAGAAACAGTCCCTACATACCTTTTCCACCTCATACTCCTCGGTGTACTCCTGTTTCTCCGTGTCAGGCAGGTCGCGCCACATCTGACCGATGATCTTGCCGATCTCCCAGAGTTTGAGGTCCGGGTTCTGAGCCTTCACCTGCTCCCATACCTGTGCAGGGACAAGAGGAGCACCCATCACCTGCTAAGGCTAGTCAGTTCAGTCATACCTGTGCAGGGACAAGACAGGAGCACCCATCACCTGCTAAGGCTAGTCAGTTCAGTCATACCTGTGCAGGGACAAGACAGGAGCACCCATCACCTGCTAAGGCTAGTCAGTTCAGCCATACCTGTGCAGGGACAAGACAGGAGCATCCATCGCCTGCTAAGGCTAGTCAGTTCAGCCATACCTGTGCAGGGACAAGACAGGAGCACCCATCGCCTGCTAAGGCTAGTCAGTTCAGTCCATACCTGTGCAGGGACAAGACAGGAGCACCCATCACCTGCTAAGGCTAGTCAGTTCAGCCATACCTGTGCAGGGACAAGACAGGAGCACCCATCACCTGCTAAGGCTAGTCAGTTCAGCCATACCTGTGCAGGGACAAGACAGGAGCACCCATCACCTGCTAAGGCTAGTCAGTTCAGCCATACCTGTGCAGGGACAAGACAGGAGCACCCATCACCTGCTAAGGCTAGTCAGTTCAGTCTTAATCTTTCCAGCCAAACCCACTACACAGGGTCTTTTCAGGGCTCATACAGGAAAACAACAACAAAAAAATCGGAAAAAAACAAACACTAGTTGACAGTCATGAGCCTAAACCACTTGTAGAGTCATATTTTCAGAATTTGAGAATCTTCCCCGTCAACCCAGTAGTTAGTGGGTTGGGTTGCACCTTCTGTAATGCTGTGCCCCAGACACAGAGAAACTTCAACAGTTCAGGTCACTACCTGTTTGGGGGGCACCTTAAACACTAGTATCAAGAGAAATGGGTTCCAAAACACAAAAAGTCTTCAATTTAAGGAACATTTCAGTGAGAGTAGAGTGCACCATGAATCAGCTATTAGGATTATTTTTCATGACGAGTGGCATATTCTGGAAACATCTTTTTTTTGTGTTCCATATAATTTTTTCCAATGAGGATAATCTTCAGCTGAAGACTTGTCATATGAAGATAATTCTCATTCAAGCATAAGAATAACTGCCAAAGAATGACAACCTGGGAATAAAAACATCAAAAGTGAAAATGTTACACACACAAACTGGTGGACACATAATTGTAAATGCACTGTACCATGCTCTCTTTATCACCATCACTTCAGCACAAGGATACCTCCCACTCCCTCCAAATAAACAATCCTTCTCCATGAAATAAAAGATCAAAATACATCAGAAAAAATTATCAGAAAAACAAATCTTCTACAGATATCTCTTTCAAACACAAATACACACACACAAACTCACACACACACATTCGTACAAACACACACACATCCAAATGCGCGCACACACACACACACACACACACACACACACACACACACACACACACACAGCATCAACACATATAACATCTGGCTTGTATAAAACCCACATAATCAATACAAACCCAAAATGTAAGCATCTTAAAAATGGGTGACAAATACGAAACATTCATTTTATGTGGGTGTGATTATGAGAAGATGGAGTGTAGGGGGTAAGCAGGGATGGAAAGGAAGTATGCTACAAGAACGAAGTTGTTGAACTCAATGACATCATATCACTTATAAGCAAATCAAACAAAACCAACCAACCAATAATAAAAAGAAGAAAAAAACCAGAAAACTTCATCTTTTACATCTTCTTCTCAAAATTCATTACTAAATCTGCCACAAGACAAGAACTTTATCCAGTCCCTTTTGGGACTTTTGAGCAAAAGATTATCAAAATCAAAGGCCTCCTTCAAGAGAAAATTCTCTCTTACAAACGGATGACATAAACTGAAAGGTCACCGTTTCTTTGAGGAATTTTCCCTGGTCTCCCCAATCAGGCTGTGCAGATTACACACTGGTCAAAGACATTTCACATATATCCTAATCTTTTTTCCTAATCTCTTAAAGGGTGAGGAGACTGCATGGTGCCATACCATGCAGTAACCACCCAGCATTAAACATTTTCTTATCAAGTGATTAAGGTAAGGTAAGGTAATGTTGCTTATAGCCCAGCCAACCGCAAAGGGCCACATCAGGGCTGTCACCATGTTAAAATCAACTCACAAGTCATAAAAAAATTATTAAAAAAAACAACAACAACAACAACAAAACTTTCACACATCTCTTTAAATGACATCTTCTAGAAACGCACCAGAAACTTCGTTAAAAATCTTTCTTCCGTAAAATCTTAAATCAGATGAAAAATGTTAATCTCTCTCAAAAACCCAAAGATCATGTCAGGCGGGACATCTCTGAACAGGATTTTCATGGACTCTGCTGTAAAATGTCTGTGTCTCACATTGTGCAAGTCCCAACACTCTAAAAGAATATGTTTCATTGTGATTGAAGTTTAACATTTTATTGCAGATTTACTGAACATCTTATGTTCAATTTTCCATCTGATGTGATCTTGAGTTTTTAATACAGGAAACTGATATTTTCACCTGTTGATATGTTCGCTGGACTTGGAAAATGGTTGGCTGGATAGTTACTGAACATGGCGCGATTTTGAAGCCCAATCTGTCAACAGCTCTGGTTTCTTTTTTCTTTCATTGCTTGCAGCCCTCATTGGGTCTCCATGGCCGGCTGGGCAATAAACGACATGACAATGACCCTGTCAACCCCTCACCCCTACCTCACACTCCATACCTCCACCTCCCTCTCTACCCCTTTCTTTCCTAACTCTGTGGAACATCTCAGTAAACATCCACTTGACAATTTTTTTTTTTTTTTAAATCTTTAGACAGATGACGTTTTTGTTCATCAAGTTGTCAGTTTCAACGTTATTACTGTGATGTAACACAAAAACTGCCAATGTAACAAGTAGAAATGACACAAACACTTTTGGGATGAGGAGGAAAGGGACAGAGTGACAGGGTGTGGAGGAGGGGGGGGGGGGGGAATGACTGAGAGAGAGGGCAATTCAGAAAGAGGCAGACAGACAGACAGACAGAGACAGAGAAACAGACAGAAAGACAAGAGACACATCGAGACAGAAACAGACAGACAAGCAGGCAGAAAAGATAAAAGAATCAGAAGATAAAAAAGAATCAAAAGTGAAGGAAAAAAAAATCAAAGAAACAGAGAGAGGAGCGGGACAAACAGTCAGGGACAGCAGGGGGGACAGACAAAAAGGAGCGACAGCGAGTGTGGGAAGATAACACAACCACAAATGCTATGTGAATGTTCATTAATGCAAACCATTGTCTTTTCAGTGTAAAAAAACAAACAAACAAACACAGGAGAGATGGTGACAGACAGACAGGCAGTCTGGCGACTTCAGGAAAGGGTGTGAAACCAAGACACAGGGAAGAAAAGAAAAGGAGGAGGAGTGACAAAGAAGAGGAAGAAAATGATAATAATAATGAGAAATAGTTAACAGAAAAAAAACTAATAAATAAATAAAAACAGCAATAATGAAATAAAAATATGAAAAAGAAGACACATGCAGCAGATAAATGATAATTCTGCATACATACAAACCAGTCTTCAGTTTTAAACACCATAACAAATGTATAACGACAAAAATATATCACTACAATTGCAAAAGCAAAACAATCAGCAAAGCACAAAATGCGCAACACTGCAAATTTAGCGAAGTAGAATGACAAAAACAAAGCATCCAGCTGTGCCCTTGCTTCCTGAGGTAGTAGTCCCTTGTATCAAACAGGCTTTCTTTGTTTGTTCAGATCAAATGATGAACAACCCTTCTCTGTTAGTATTATCCTTTTTTTGCATTTGAAATTTTCTTTTTTTGCGTACGCATGCTGATAGTGATACTCCTGCGGACACTCCCTGTATAGACAGGCAAGGATTAATCCCATCTATCCAATAACGGGAGTGGAGTTTTGTGTATATGACTGTTTTTTTTTTTTAATCCTGCCATTAAGGCAGCCATACTCCAACTTCGGGGAAGGTGCATACTATGTGTAACGTGTCATCCACACCAACGGCCACACTGGCCTTCTCTTCTGAAAGTTGGTGGTGGGATTTTACATGTGTGCAAGATGTAATGCGTGTGTTCAAACACGGAACCTCGGTTTATAGTCTGATTCGAAGGACTGTAAGGAAAATAACCAATGTTAACTCCGGGGGAAAAATCCGGCAGTAATGAAACGGCCCGGTGGAGATTCAAACCCGCAACCCAGGATCACCAAGATTACGAGTCCGGCGCTCTACCACTGAGCTATTCCGGCCCCCATTTGAAATAATAATGAGGAAAAAAAACACAAAAAAACCCTCCCATTTATTGATTTGCTGACACGGTTTGTCAGCATACTCAAGGAAGTACTACAACTAGGTAATCAAAGAGTTTGTTCAAAAAGCATGGGAACATTTCAGATGAAGTTTTCTCTTCAGAGAACAAACAACAAACCGAAACAAATAATGAAACTATTAATGCAAAATACAAGACATGAAGTATAAAAAATATTAGAATTTCTTTAAAAAAACCCACACAATTAATTAATTAAAAAAAACATAAAAGAAAACTTTTAAGTTGGTCATTATCTTTCAAAAGAACTTCAAACTTTTCAACTTTTTCCACCTCACAAACAAAACCTACCTTTCTGTGGGAAACCATCAAATGAATCTATTGAGTAGAAATGGTTTGTACTGGGAAAAAAAAAAGTGCGTCTTCACACCAAGACAGCAGGAAAATGAATGATGGGACTTACCACTGCAACTGCGCATCAACATTTGAACTAACACTCATAATCAACTGGTGACTTTCAAATTAATTATAAAGGTTTCCAACCGTAAAATGCAAAAATCATCACCAATAACCATGGAACACTTGTACTTGGTACATTCATGAAACAATGGTACATTTACACACTGTACATTTGGAATTTCCTTTCAAACTTATTATGGTAACTGTGTGTTTGGAATGTTATTTCAAACTTTTACCCATGATTTATGTAAATCACTACCACTGAACAACTGAACATTTGCATGTTTATTCTAAAAACTCTTCAAATGTAATTTCTGGAAATGCCCATGAATAAGCTCATGAACACAGGCTATCTATTCTAAAAATTCTTCTGACTGTAACTTATATTACTTGCCAATCCTTAGTAGTCCTTGTGATTTATTTTAAACATTCTTCCAGTTCCGAACTGGATAAACTGTCACCCCTTCAGAACTGAGCAGTTGCAAGTTATTCTGTCACTTCATCTAACTATAAAAGGGTGAACTTCTTCCAGGCTGAACTTGCATAAATCACTGCCATTCAACAACTGAATGCTTTCAATTTCTTCTGAAAATTCTTCAAACTATCACTCACATAAACCAACACCACTACTCAACTGAACACTTTCTATTAGTACTTCATTCTAAAATACACTGCTTGTATCAATTACCATCAATGAACTATTGAACACTTTCAATTTCATTTTTTCTTTCTTTTCTTGTGGGTGTTACATACTGATGTGCTCTGTTATTCTTACTCTCACTTGTTATTTCGGCAGCTTATCTTTACCCAAATTGACAGACAAGCCCAACCTGAATTCTTGGTTCCTAGTGCTGAGCAGAACACACCATGTTGTTAGCTTTCTTTCATCAGCCACTGATCCCTTGTTTGGCTGGTCCTGCATGCAAGTTCTTCCAACTTGAGTTCAGTCAATGACAACACAACCTCAGTCCCCTCATCAGCCATGCTGGACCACACCATTCTGTCCCTCCTCATGTCCAGCACAGCAGATAGTGATTTTTGTGGGTTTTCAGCTGCTTCATCGGACTCGGACTGGGGCGGCAGTGACATGCGATCCACAGCCATTTCACATATATACGTTTTGCACCCTGATCAAAGAGATCACCGATTGTTCCTCTTTTGTTTTCATGGTCTTGAATCTTGTTTGTCCTGCCTGTAGAAGACTCTATAGGTACAAGCACTGCGTGTTCATTTTCCGATGTGTTTGTTCCTTCATATGGCGGGGCAGTTATTGTGTTTTTGCCCTTGATACCAGTCCTTCATAAAATCAAAGTGTGAGCAGGAAAGAACAGCTTGACAGAGTTATTTCAAAGGGGGTCGTGATTTGTGAGATTATCAACATATATATCAGCTAATGTGTGCGGCTGTCCAGAAGAAGACCAAGTCAACAGCTGAGTTGTATCTTCAGTACAAGTCCCTCCCACTGCAGTTTCAGCCGTACCTAACTTACTGTATATAAATTGGGCTGTTCAGTACGCGAAAGGCTGCAACTTTACAACAGCATGTTAACAAAAAGAATATGGTGGTTGGTCTCTTTCTGCGACACACATTACGATACGACACTTATTTTCAACAAGCAGTGATGCACATAAAAAGCAACACAAAAGCAGTGACACTAACTGATTCTCTCTCTCTCTGTTTATCAGTGTCAACCACTAGGGATAATCCCAGATCACTTGTCATTTTACTACAAAAAAAACCTTGACACTCATGCAAGCATTCATTATACAATGTCCTACCCCAGAATTACCAAGCAGAAGGCCAAGATAAATATACAGATCACACAAGAGGGTACAGAATTTGAAAAAGAAGAAAAAGAAGCAAATACAAAATTAGCATTTCAGGCTATAAAACACAGCAAAACCACCTCTGATCTCCGGAATGTGGACAAAAGATGGAAGGATGGGGAAGGAGGGGGAAGAAGGTGGGGAGGTAAAGTGGTGGGGTGGGGTGGGAGTTGGGGGATGGGGAGGGGATCAAGGGGGTGGGGGGGGGGGGGGGGGGGGGCTGACTGGGGGAAAATCACAGCAAGGGATTTAGGTAAGAGGAAGGTGCAGATACTGATAGTAGAATACATACTTCGAAGTATATATACTGCTGAGAATATACAATAGCAGGATATAAATATCATGTTACATATCAGGCACGGGAGCGGTGAATGGGAGGAGGGTATGGATATTGGAATACAGATCTACACACAAGAGAAAAAGAGAGGAAAAAAAAAAAAGTGAACAAACAATACAAACACATTCAAATGATAGAAAAGACAGATCAAGACGGAGAGAACTGATCCACACATTACACTACAGACCGACACCTAGAAGAAAAAACAAAGACTAAAACAGAATTAAAACACAAAGAGCAAAGGAAAAGAAAAGGTGAGGAAGGGGGAAGGGGTGGGTGGGGAGGGGACAGAGCTGGGAGACAGAAATCTGTACACACAGAAGAAAATTCACGGAGTGAAAGTTAAAAAAAAAACATAGCATACAGCTACAAGACAATCATACTACTATGCGTATGTTCCAATGCTGGCACTTACCTAGGGAGATGAGGACACACGGAAAAAAAAAAGAAAGAAAGAAAAAAATTTTTTTTTAAGTGATTATCAATGTGTGTGGATGTGTGAGCATGTGTTAGTGAGTGTGCATGTGTCTGTGTCTTTATGTGTGTGTTTGTGCATATGTATGCGTGTGTGTGTGTGTGTGTGTGTGTGTGTGTGTGTGTGTGTGTGTGTGTGTGCGCGCACGCACAAATGCATGTATTCATGTACATGTACGTGTGTAGGTGTCCAAATATCAGTAAACAACATATGAATGAGCCAATTTCATATCATAAATTGCAGTTTCACTTTTTTTAAACACCGAACCAGACAAACAAACAAACCTCTGCCCTTGCATCTTATAACTAACATTCGGACACCTTGTCCAGACATCACCAATACAAAGGGACACCACTCTAGCTCTTGCCCGCTGTATTGCTATAGCTAGGAGGGGATGCAGGAGAGCACAAAGGGACACCACTCTAGCTCTTGCCCGCTGTATTGCTATAGCTAGGAGGGGATGCAGGAGAGCACAAAGGGACACCACTCTAGCTCTTGCCCGCTGTATTGCTAGAGTTAGGAGGGGACGCAGGAGAGCACAAAGGGACACCACTCTGGCTCTTGCCAGCTGTATTGCTATAGCTAGGAGGGAATGCAGGAGAGCACAAAGGGACACCACTCTAGCTCTTGCCCGCTGTACTGCTATAGCTAGGAGGGGATGCAGGAGAGCACAGACCTCAGTACAGCTGAATGGAATTCCGTGTCACTCAAATGTTCACTTGTTTATTTGCAGGCCAGTGTTCACTCGTTTATTTGCAGGCCAATGTTCACTTGTTTATTTGCAGGCCATGTCCCATCTATCTACCAATTCTGTCAATGACTGATTCTGTAGTTTTTGCGTGCTTTCTGTTGCGCTGCCTTACTGTTTATTTGCAGGCCATGTCCCATCTATCTACCAGTTCTGTCAATGACTGATTCTGTAGTTTTTGCGCTGCCTTACTGTTTATTTGCAGGCCATGTCCCATCTATCTACCAGTTCTGTCAATGACTGATTCTGTAGTTTTTGCGCTGCCTTACTGAACTGATCCCCAGCAGCTCCTTGATCTGGATCCGTTCCAAAATTCAACGGATCACTCTCAGGCTACATCTCATCCTTCCATCAAGTTCAGGCTACATCTCATCCTTCCATCAAGTTCCGCAATTACAGAACGGTCTTGCTGACACACACACACAAACAAACAAATCGACAGACACACGAGCATTCTCCTGATCTCTCCACATGTCCCACCATTGTTCTTCCCCTGCCCCAGTCACGAGTGCATTAGCTGGACATGCAAAGCAAACGAACACAGCTAGACAACACTGATCATTTAGTTGAATTAATGATTAGTCGATGAATGACACTGATGCACAGTTTAAGACGGGACTGAGGCACATATGAAATAACATTAAGACACCTACTAAATGATATTGAGATAAAGTTTAAAACAGCATTAAGACATTAAGAGATTAAAACAATACCTGGATACAGTTTAAGATGACATAAAGACATAGATTAAAACTGACATCAAAGCACATATTAGAATAATATGGAGACACCGACTGAACCAACATTAAGGCACATATTAAATGATACCGAGGCACATATTAAAATGACATCTAGGCATAGATTAAAATGACCTGGCTACACAGTGAAATGACATCGATGCACAGATCAAAATGATACGAAGGCGCAGACTGAAATGACAAGAACCCTGACCGACACATCAGCGTCAGCACAGTCATCACCATCGATACACATGTTGCCATGAGAAACCAGAGTGGAGGGCCATGGGTGGTGGGCGAGGGGAGAAAGGGAAATTTGGTGGGGTGATGATGCCAGTGCCTGTGCACACGCACTCCAAGCAATGTGGAACCACAGGCCAGTTCTGGGGCATGTGCTCTGCAGTGACACTGCGATCCAATGAGCCAGCTGTCTAATCTGAAAGGGCTTTTGCTCACTCTTACCTTAAAAAATACTACGTTACCTTCCATGCCTTCTTCTGGGCATTGTTCTTATGTCACTCGCTCTGGCTCCTCCCCATCTTCCCCCTTCTTACTTTCCCTCCTTCTAACTTTCTTCCCACAAACAACCCCATGCAGACTGGTCCTGTGTACCACCAGCCTGCAGGAAACCATCAATCTCAAGAGGCCACCCACTGAGACACACTGCCCTGCTGCATCAATCTAATGGCCTTTGGTAATGCCCCTTCTGACTCGACCCACACACAGGACACTTCCTACAATGGTCCAAACTGACTAACTGGTTGTCTAGTTACTGACTGGCCAGACAGAAGCTAGATCTAATGTTGGATTAACCTTTGGTTGTACTGACAAGCCTACACACACCACCACATTGACTGACACCAGTTAACTGTCAGAATAAATTTTAGTTTCATGCTCATAGCTATGACTTCACTGGCTGCCCCATACTGCACTGTCTCTCTCTCTCTCTCTGTCTCACTCTCTCTCTCTCAGGAGAATCTCCCAACAAAACCAATTTTCCTGTGAACTGTTGCGATTTGGAGCGCCCTGCTTCTGAAATGTCCCAACAATACCCGTTTTCCTGTGAAATGAAGGCTGCCATGTGATCCAGCCACACCTCTAACTTATCCACCAGCAGACCTACCAATGCCTCAAAAGCACAAAGTGCAGCACTTTGACATTTCAAGTACAGCATTTCACACTTAAGTGCAGCATTTCCACATGAAATCAGAAGTCAGACTCAATGCGCCTTCAGTTACACTTTTCTTTGCGTATGGCATGATGGCCCTTGTGTGGTTTGACCACCTACAAAAAATCGAAACGGTCTACAATTTATTCAAAATCATCTGTCACAATCTGCCCTCTGCACTTCTTCCTCTCCTTTCTGAACCTGTTCATTTTCTGATGAGATAAGTCTATAATCTAAAGTTCTACAGTATCTTAATTCTTTTTTACCCTGCACCCAAGCGATGCTTGGGTTGCTGAACAATTCATGAACCTAATCCTGTAGCCCTGTCATCCTAACACCCTATTCCTACAGTCCTGTGATTCTAGCATCCTGATCCTGTAGACCTATCTGTTATCCTAGCCCTAGCTTTAGTCTTCCCAGCATCCTAATCCTGTGATCTTACCTCTGTCATCTCTGGTCCTGTAAACTTAGCTCCATCATCCAGCATCCTAATCCTGTGATCCTACCTGAGCATCCTGATCCTGCAATCCTACACCTGTCATCCCAGGATCCTAAAAAAAATCCTGAAATCCTTCCTCCACCATCCCTAATCTTGTAATCCTACCTGCCATCCCAGCATTCTACTCCTTAGCTCTATCATCCACAAGTCATCCACTAATCCTGTAATCCTACCTATCATCCAAGCATTCCCTAATCCCAGCTTAATCCTAACCCTTTGTCATCTCGGGGTCCTAATTCTGTAGTCTTACCTCCATCATCCCAGTATCCTGATCTAGTAATCCTACCCCTGTCATCTTTAATCCTGTAATCCTACCTCTGTCTTCCCAACATCATAATCCTGTAAACTTCTCACTGTCATTTCTAATCCTTTAATCCTACCTCTGTCATCCCTGCATCCTGATCCTGTCATCCTGTGTCTATCATCCCTAATCCTTTAATCCTACCTCTGTCATCCCAGCATCCTGATCATGTCATCCTGTGTCTATCATCCCTAATCCTTTAATCTTACCTCTGTCATCCCAGCACCCTGATCCTATCATCCTATGTCCATCATCCCTAATCCTTTAATCCTACCTCTGTCATCCCTAATCCTTTAATCCTACCTCTGTCATCCGAGCATCCTGATCCTGTCATCCTGTGTCTATCATCCCTAATCCTTTAATCCTACCTCTGTCCTCCCAGCATCCTGATCTAGTAATCCTACCTGTGTCATCCCAGAACTGGCCCCTCCACAGCACCAATGAAATTACACTCTGCTCTCCAGCACAAAAGGCATGGACAAAATAAACAAAAATGAATGACTGGATAGACCAATGAGTGAAAGAGGCGCTACAAAACACCGCCTGGCAGGCTACCACATGAGCATTCGGCTAGCGACAGAGAAAAAAATGGAATGAGAACGTTCATCATGGGCTGAACGATTGGACAAACCTTTCCTATTACCTTTCGGCTGTATCGCATGTAAGGCATGAGGGGCTTGTCCGGGGGCTTGGGGGCTTGCCCACCCGCTCGCTCTGAAACACAGGACACCGACACCAAGGTCATACACATCAGTCACTGATCCTTCCAATGGGATGCCAGGAAGACTACAGGAGTCAGTTAACGTGTTCAATTATTCACTGACTGATAAGAGACAGACAGACAGATGGAAAGAATGAGAGACTGAGACGCAGAAGCAGACTGATAAACGGATAGCGGAGAGAAAGGGGCACTCGTATGAATAATGATGATATGATAATCAAAATAATTATAACAATAATGATATCAACAATAATTATAATAATAGAGAGGGTTTACAGCTGTCCCATCTCTGCTGTGCTTAACGTATGTCCACTTCACCCTCACCAAGATAAAGATGACAAATGTTGTGTCACATGAGTGTTGCCATGAAACTGCGACTGTGGCAGCAACCTACCAGCCCCCCACTCCTTCAAGAGGTATGGCCCTCCCCCATTAACACACATCCCACACCCTGCTACTACTGCACAGCAAACCACTCGTGTCGTACTGATGCCTTCACAACACAGCTAATCCCTTCAAACATCAAACTGTTGGCATAAACTTTTAACTTCTTAATTAAGTGTGAAAAGGCAACAAGTCACTCTAACAGAAATGTTAGCGAACTCATCCCCTTCAAATTATTGCTGTAGTCAAACGAGAAAATGTTTCCAGCTTAACCCCTTCAAGTATTAAGCTGTTGACAAGAGGAAATGTTTGCACACTCAGCTACTTCAGACATAAAACTTCGAGTCAAACAAGAGGAGTTTGCAAACTTATTCTCTACAAGTATGAAACTGTCACCAGTCAAACCATGGCAAATATGTACAAAAGTAACTTTTTAAGGAATGAAACTGCTACAGTCAAACAACAGGAGATGTTTGCAAACTCAACTCCTTTAAGTACACAACTGCTACCAGTCAAAGGAGAACATATTTGCAAACTTAACTCCTTTAAGTACACAACTGCTACCAGTCAAAGGAGAACATATTTGCAAACTTAACTCCTTTAAGTACACAACTGCTACCAGTCAAAGGAGAACATATTTGCAAACTTAACCTCTTTACTGAGTATGAAACTGCAACATGTCAAACAAGAACAAATATGTGCATACTTAACCCCTTCAAGTATAACACTGCAACCAGTCAAATTTGAGCAAATTTTGCAAACTTAACCCCGTTCAGTGTGAATTGTCAAAAGTCAAACAAAAATAGATATTTGCATATTCAACCCCTTTACATATGTAACTGCAATTAGTTAACATTAGGATCTGATATGCTAGTAAAGTTAACCCATTCAAGTTTAAAACCACTATGTTTGATAGCTAAGAACAAATATTTACATACTTAACAACAAATACTCTAACGGGAGGAACTGCTTGCAAACTTACCACTTCAAGTATGAAACTACTACAGTTCAGCATTATCACAATTATCAAAATCATCACATTCACAATGGATCAATCATACATTGCACGAGACTACAGACTTGAAAGCTGTTGCAAAGAATACAACAGCCAACACTGGTAATTTAGATGAAAAACAGAATTAGCAAGAAACACAAATCACTGTGATAAGAAATGACATATAAAGAAGTAAACACACAGGCAGAAAATATATAAAATCAACCCCCCCCCCCCCCCAACCCACACCCCAACCCCACCATCAGTATCTGCACATTCACACACATGCTTAGAAAAAAGGTGTCAACACAACAGTTTGAAATAGTATCAAGGAAAAAAAAACAGTCAAAAAGTCACATTAACAAACTAGAATCACAAACTACTCATAAGTCATGCAGACAATTCATTCCTTCTCGTCATCTCCAACCAACGTTTGCCAAAAGTTCCAGAAACATCTGTTAAACTTGGTGGCAATGTGCCAAAGTATTAACTCAGGCATCAACGTACAAACTGTGACATTCCAACAGTTAATGTATACGCTTGATCACGGAGTACATATTTCTTTTTGAAAGATGAAAAACTGTAGTTTTCTGTCCGGTAAGGCCATTTTGAGAAATGCGAAAATTCCCCCCCCCCCCCCCCCCCCAAAAAAAAAACAAACCCAAAAACCCTAAATGGTGAAACAAAGGCAATCTTTACTCTAAGAGCCAACTGAAATTGTGACAGGTGAAAGATCTGACATTGAACATGTTTATATGATGAGAGGAAACTACTTTGATGGGAAAACTGTCTAATTCTTATCAGTGCATTTCATGAAGGACATTAAAAACAATCTTAAGTAAGCACACACACCTTTCAGAGCATGTCTGTAGAGCTAATAATAGCCTATTAATGGCTTA
>CM065740.1:47527378-47634878 GCA_033310375.1 Conus canariensis
GAGTCAAACATACTCAGTAGTATCTCACTACTCGGGTCAGAAAAGGTCTGGCAAAATGAATAAACATGAACTTGTTTCTAAGGTTCATTCTTGGCTATGCCCAGTCTTTTCCTACCCCCCCCCCCCCCTCTTTTTTTTTTTTCCATGTTTTTAATCATCAAATTGTAGATTTTTTTTTTTTTAAATCTGCTGCAATAATGGTCCTCAATCTTTCAAACTATGGATAAAACAAAACACAGAATGCGTGACACTGAATCTATCACTGATGAAACATTTAGCATGATTATCTATAACTGATAAAACATCTGGCATGATTATTTACAACTGATGAACCACTGGGCATGCCTGTTGTGTCAGTTCTGCAATCATGTCCCACTTCCCATTTTCAGTTTCAACTTTTCAGACTGACTCACAAATATCAAGCTTAAGAATTTATCAGAAGAACAATGAAATGAATGAACAAACACACATTATTAATAAATGAATGTATAATCTGTCAACAAATACAATTCAAAGCATCTACACAGATGGTACGTGAAAATTTCCACACGATGTTAAACACACATCAGTTAACACTTTATCAGTCAATAAAACAAGAAACACTCAACGACGTCCCAAGCGCTCCCACTTGTTGCGAAATACTGCTTCAAATATTTGTGTCACTTCAGTTCAAAACTTGTCCATGTGTTTGTGTATTTGTACATTCAAGTACTAACTCCTTGAGTCAGAGAGCAAAAATTCCAGCAACTATTCCTACCAATCAGAGAATTAGATTATTTTTAGTTCATGGGGTGAAGAGAAGGGTGGGTGGGTTGGATAGTGGTTGAACATAATTATAATATTCAATCAATATTTCTTTCCCCTTAATGATTAAAAAAAAAAAGCTGTTTTCCCCTTTTTTCCTGTGGCCTTTAGAATTAAGATTTATCTCACTGTCTTGTAGATTAAGTGGACTTTTCCCCCTGTGGCCTTTAGAATTAAGATTTATCTCACTGTCTTGTAGATTAAGTGGACTTTTCCCCCTGTGGCCTTTAGAATTAAGATTTATCTCACTGTCTTGTAGATTAAGTGAGCTTTTCCCCCTGTGGCCTTTAGAATTAAGATTTATCTCACTGTCTTGTAGATTAAGTGGACTTTCCCCCTGTGGCCTTTAGAATTAAGATTTATCTCGCTGTGTTGTAGATTAAGTGGACTTTTCACCTGTGGCCTTTAGAATTAAGATTCATCTCACTGTGTTGTACATTAAGTGGACTTTTCACCTGTGGCCTTTAGAATTAAGATTCATCTCACTGTCTTGTAGATTAAGTGGACTTTTCCCCCTGTGGCCTTTAGAATTAAGATTCATCTCACTGTCTTGTAGACTAAGTGCGCTTTTCCCCCTGTGGCCTTTAGAATTAAGATTTATCTCACTGTCTTGTAGATTAAGTGAGCTTTTCTCCCTGTGGCCTTTAGAATTAAGATTTATCTCACTGTCTTGTAGATTAAATGGGCTTTCCCCCTGTGGCCTTTAGAATTAAGATTTATCTCACTGTCTTGTAGATTAAGTGAGCTTTTCTCCCTGTGGCCTTTAGAATTAAGATTTATCTCACTGTCTTGTAGATTAAATGGGCTTTCCCCCTGTGGCCTTTAGAATTAAGATTTATCTCACTGTCTTGTAGACTAAGTGGACTTTCCCCCCCGTGGCCTTCAGAATTAAGATTTATCTCACTGTCTTGTAGATTAAGTGGACTTTTCCCCCTGTGGCCTTTAGAATTAAGATTTATTGCACTGTCTTGTAGATTAAGTGGACTTTTTCCCCTGTGGCCTTCAGAATTAAGATTTATCTCACTGTCTTGTAGATTAAGTGGACTTTTCCCCCTGTGGCCTTTATAATTAATATTTATCTCACTGTCTTGTAGATTAAGTGGACTTTGAACGGAAAGCAGCTGAACCAGAAACCAGACTGTTTAAAATCAAGCTTCCTTACTCACCACCATTTCTTTTATTGACAAATAATTATACATGCATATATATGTGAATGAAGGCGTACAGAAGAACCACATTTCCTGGACAGAGCACAGAAACAACGACTCTATCCGAGAGCAGGTGACCACACTGGCAGGACCCCTGGAACCCCTCTTGGCTACAGTTAGGAGGAGAAAGCTGATGTGGTTTGGCCACGTGACACGACACGACTCGCTGGCAAAGACAATCCTGCAAGGCACGCTGGAAGGAGGAAGGCACAGAGGCAGGCAGAGACAGAGCTGGTCGGAGAAGGTCATAGAATGGACAAACCTCAGGCTGCCAGAACTCATGCAAAAAGTAGAGGACAGGCCACGAAAGAGAAGAAGATTGAGGAGTTGTCCATCACATCCACGGGAATAAGAAGATGATCTCTCTCTCTCTCTGTCTCTCTCTCTATATATATATGACCAGGATTCCAGTAGGTTTTTACTTTTATCCACAAAAAAAACAGAAGGCATGAAATTTTAAAGTTTCTGTCCTGGTTGATTTTTAACCTGGCAGTGTCACTGGCCCGAAGTTTTTTTGCCGCATTGTGAGCGCAGCTGCAAAGTTCCGCAGTGCATGCCAATGGCAATACGCAACTAGACGAACACAAACACTGGATAGGTATTGTGATTGTGAAGAGTTATAGCAGTTGCCATGCCACACTGGTGGAAGGACTGTGACCTATTTCTGCTTCCTTTCGCAACAAGGTGGCAGGCTCACTGTTACTCAAGATGTAACACAGAAATCTTACCGAGACAGTGGCATGAAACATCAGTCACATTTCTCAACATCATCTTCCTTACTGGTTGTCCATACTGATGTAGCAGTCATCGACTCCGACGTTCCAGGCTTTAGCAAGTCACCACAGAGCTTAGATCAGACCCTGCTTCTTCTTTCCCACTACCTCCCTCGCCTCTCCCTCTCTTACTTATATATTATCCATCATAAAAATGGTGATCTTCTGTCATGCATTTTTTTTTTCTTTATCTGTGAAATCAAAGTACTTTTTCTTTTCTGAATCTCTGCAGATTTGCCTACTGAAAAATTGCCTATGGTGTACTTTCTCACATTAACAGCTGTTTTGGGGAATATACACGTGTATTTCAATTTGGCTGTACTCATCAATATCTACAGAAAATCATTGTGTCTACACTGAGCAACATTTATTGAAAATCATTGTGGCAACAGGTACCTAGCAACATTTAAAGAATATCATTTTGGCTATACTTGGAATCATTTACAGAATATCAGTTGTTAGCACTCAGCAAATTTCCCAAAAATCACTTAGGCTATACTCAACAACATTTGCAGAACATCATTTTGGGTGTATTCTGGAATATTTTCAGGATATCATTTCAGCCATACTCAGCAACATTTCACAAAGGAATGTACTGGCTATTCTCAGCGTAGGTTTATCATCCCTTTATTAAGAAAAAAAAGCAACCTTTGAATCCCTGCTTTTGGGGATGCAGATTTGTCCTCGATGCATTGTTTAGGTTTCTTAAAATGATTGAGAACTCAAAGAAAAAAAAAAAAAAAGTAGAAGAAAAGCAAGAAATTCATGAAAATTTTGTGAAAGTTGGCAACTAATCTGTGTGTGTGTGTGTGTGTGTGTGTGTGTGTGTGTGTGTGTGTGTGTGTGTGTGTGTGTGTGTGTGTGTGTGTGTGTTTGTGTTTAAAAGAGCACCCACGCATGTATACCTGTGCACAGCAACAGGTTATATATCCCAACAGTGTATTGATGAACAGATCTGGCAAGCAGTCAGAGCTTAGAGAAACATGTGAACCTTGAAATCTGAGCAGACCAGATTAACAACAGTATGATCACTGGTGCATCAGGATAAGAGACCATGTACATTTTGCTGGGAAGCAGATTTGCACCACTACTTCTTCCTTGCCAATGTACACAACAGACACAGCATACCCACTCCACACAGTTCCTAAATCTTGTTACATGACCGAGCTCAGTAAATGATTCTTCAAAGACACATTCACCCAAAAAGATGGGGGGAAAAAAGCACCAGATCAGAGCCATAGAATGTGGAAATAAAAAATAAAAATATGTGAAGAGAAAGATTGGTGGCAAATCACTGCAAAATGTTGGTTCTTAAATAAAACGCACACAAACACGCTCACATACACACATGTGCACACACACATATGCACACTCGCGCGCGCGCACACACACACACACACATACATACATACACACAAACTACACTCCTACCTAAAGGAAAAGAATTCTAAATCAAGAGAAAAAGAAAAAGAAAAAAAAAGAGAGAGAGAGAAATACACCACACCAAAAATCACCAATAATATTAAAAGAAAACACCCCACGCATGCACGCAGATCTTACCACAGTGGCTGATTTCTAAATTGGACAGAGAAGTGAACAGTAAGCAGAATATGGCACACATCCACACACTGTACACACAATAAGCACAGCAGACAGTCACATCCATAACAAACCATGCAAGTCTCTCTTAGGGTTATGCTAAATCACAATATTACAAGTGAGAAAGAATTGGAACAACGAATAAACCCCTTGATCACTGTCGATAGTTAAGCATATCAGTAGCATCCTTGCAATGAGATGAGTTCCTATCATTAGACTAGAGATGGGGCAGACACATCAGGTCATCAGACTGTGACATGCTTGTGGCAGGGCACAGAGAACAGGTCATCAGACTGTGACATTCTTGTGACAGGGCACAGAGAACAGGCCATCAGACTGTGACATTCTTGTGACAGAACAGGGCACAGAGAACAGGTCATCAGACCGTAACATTCTTGTGACAGAACAGGGCAGGCCACAGAGAACAGGTCATCAAACTGTGACATTCTTGTGACAGAACAGGGCACAGAGAACAGGTCATCAGACTGTGACATTCTTGTGACAGAACAGGGCACAGAGAACGGGCCATCAGACTGTGACATTCTTGTGACAGAACAGGGCAGGGCACAGAGAACAGGCCATCAGACTGTAACATTCTCGTGACAGAACAGGGCAGGGCACAGAGAACAGGTCATCAGACTGTGACATTCTTGTGACAGAACAGGGCAGGGCACAGAGAACAGGTCATCAGACTGTAACATTCTTGTGACAGAACAGGGCGCAGAGAACAGGTCATCAGACTGTGCATCATGTGATGGTGTGGGGGAGATAGATCAGGTCGTCAGACTGTTCAGACCTCTGCAATGGGATAAGGCAAATAGAGAAGAAACTGGTCATCAGTAAAGTACTGAGTATCCTTA
This sequence comes from Conus canariensis, assembly GCA_033310375.1. NCBI lineage: Eukaryota > Metazoa > Mollusca > Gastropoda > Neogastropoda > Conidae > Conus > Conus canariensis. The sequence continues at coordinate 47,532,623 of CM065740.1, forward strand.
TCATTGGATGGGGCAGACAGATCAGGTCTCAATAAAGGACTGTAATATCCTTATCATGGGGTGAGGCAGACAGATCAGGTCTCAATAAAGGACTATAACATCCTTATCATGGGGTGAGGCAGACAGATCAGGTCTCAATAAAGGACTGTAACATCCTTATCATGGGGTGAGGCAGACAGATCAGGTCTCAATAAAGGACTGTAATATCCTTATCATGGGATAAGGCAGACAGATCAGGTCTCAATAAAGGACTGTAATATCCTTATCATGGGATAAGGCAGACAGATCAGGTCTCAATAAAGGACTGTAATATCCTTATCATAGGATGAGGCAGACAGACGAAGTCATCAATAAAGGACTGTAATATCCTTATCATGGGGTGAGGCAGACAGATCAGGTCATCAATAAAGGACTGTAATATCCTTATCATGGGATGAGGCTGACAGACGAGGTCATCAACAAAGAACTTTTAACATCTTTGTGACGGACAGGGCAAACAGATCAAGTCACCAGTGAGAGACTGTAATATCCTTATCATGGGATGAGGCTGACAGACGAGGTCATCAATAAAGAACTTTTAACATCTTTGTGACGGACAGGGCAAACAGATCAAGTCACCAGTGAGAGACTGTAAGATCCTTATTATGGGATGCAGCACACACATCAGGTCATCAGACACTTTTAGTTGAACTCTGCACGCAGTCACTGTACTTAAAGCATGCAAACTGAACTGCTGTACATACAATCTCAGCTGTCCCGGGGTGAAGTATGTCAACATCAGTAAAGACACATTAAAATTCAACACAATTATACTGTGTTCTAAAGACAATGAACTACAAAAGTCTAAGCATGACTACTGATAAACAATACTGAACAGGAACAAGGAACTGACCAAACAGCACTGAATACTGCCAGTGACACACACGCACATGCTCACAAGGACTTGTTCCTAATTTCTATTCACTGACTGTGTGCGGATGGACCATGAGTCTGTCAAGTACTCCCAGTGCCCCGTGATTTCAGTCTTTTCTACCTACCTGTTCAGTTGGTCACATGAGCCTAGAAATACCATTAACCCCTTTGCAATCAAATTAACCCCACAAAGCTAAAAATAACCTTTAGAAATCAGACTCAACACAAGACACTGGACACAAATATACCCTTTTGCAATCATGCTGGTCATAAGTACCTGAATTAATTGTACTCTTCTGAAATAACACAGGGCAAAAGAGGCTAGAAATACCTGTACCCTTTGGAGATCACTAACTGATCACATGAAGCTGAAAGTGCCTTATCCCATTTGAAAGCAAATGGTTAAAAGAGACTAGAATTACTTAACCTTTCAAAATCAAACTGGTCACAAGAATCTTAGGATAATGTAACCTTCTCAAAATCAAACTGGCCTCAGGACATTACAACTGTACAGGCCGCAAGAGGCTAGAATTCATCTCCTCCAAGAATTCACCTTCTCCTTCCCAGTCAGAGGTTCACCATTTGTGACTGATGTGCATGAACATTTTAATCCCACCATTAATGCAGACACATTCTGTCTTCAGCGATGATGTGTGAACATAACACAGTTGCATATGGTTGCTGCTTTTTTTTCTCTTGTGTGTATGTGTCATCCATCCATCAACACACGATGACCTACTCTTCTACTGATGATGGAATGAGATTTAAAGGGCATGCAAGTTTGTCCCTCCACCCAACCCCCCCCCCCCCACCCCCCAGCTCTCCTTTGCATTCACACAAGGGACCTCCTTGAAATTATCATCTGAAGTTCTTAGAAATAATTGGAGTCTGCAAAGAGGCAGACTCCGAAGAACCATGTCGTCTGCCCTGGTTAACATGCAGAGACTACCCTAGGATCCTGGATCAAGACAATAATGCTTCATCATTGGGCCATCCAGACCTTGGCTGGAAACAACCTAAACCCTCCAGCAAACCAAGAGGTCAGATAGCCCTAACCTTCTGGAGCCAAAACTCTGGGACATGAAAATAAATGTTGAAATACTGAGTCATGAGGATAGGCTTTTGGGACCACTCTCGTTACTGATGTGATATTTGTATATGTAACCATTTTCTGTCCGTGCCCCAAGTAGTTACAAGCAAATCTCACCGCCTGGTCCTGCCTTCGGGAAAAAACCAGAAAACAACATTTAGTGTGATGGGGCACAACCACCTGCAACAAGTCTACAGGGACAGGAAAGCAAAGACAAGGGCATGATGCGCAAGTGTCTCTCCACGCCACAGCAAACACCCAGCACACACAAAACTACGTCAAGGCAAACCATGTTGGGATGGGACAGATTTCGTGTGAAGAACATTTACTTAGTGAGCTACACCTAAAGCATGCTGTGGAGACTGCTGCTCCACCTTTTCCTTGTCTCTTGTGAAATGTTGTAAGCCAAACATTTTGACAGCGCTTAGTAGGGAACATTGCTGTCTTCATACATCCATTCCTAGTGACACTGAAGAAGCGCACAGGATTAATGTATTTTTCTGACACCCTTACAACTAGACAATGTGGAGTGCATGATCATATGTGTGTGTTGTGTGGTGTTGTGTGTGTGTGTGTGTGTGTGTATGTGTGTGTGTGTGTGTGTGTGTGTGTGTGTGCGTGTGTGATGCGTGTGTGTGTGTGTGTGTGTGTGTGTGTGTGTATGTGTGTGTTGTGTGTGTGTGGTGTGTGTGGTGTGTGTGTGTGTATCAGACTGAAACAACTCACACTGTACACAGTACTAAACAGTGACAAAAAACTCATCACAATCCAAAAAAGAAAAACAAATAAAGAAAAAAGAAAGAAAGAAAAAGAAAAAAAAACACCCTGATATATACAGACCGAAAGTAACGAGCAAAACTAACCGCTAACAAACTCATCACTATATGAATAATCTCATGTTCTGATCTAGAAGCATACGCCTTCACACACAATGTCAAAATGAAACATATGTAATGATGCTCACAAAAGTAAACAGTCTAAGGACAGTTATCTTAAAATAACAATCTAGACAACAGGAAACAGACAAAGTGACAAAGACGTTCTCACCGGTCCAGAGCCCTTGCCAGCCTGTTGAAAAAACATCACAGCAAAAGGTCAGTATACCAAAACCCGCATCAAAAAGATGACCACATCCCACAGTTCATGATTCTGGACTTTCAATGAACAAAACATGCATAGACTCCTTAGCATGATCAACTGACAGAAATAACATATTCAGAACTGACACATCTCGCTTTTCCATTTCACTTGCAAATGTAAATAGATTCTGTCTCCTGGGATGTATACAAAGTGACACCCACAACAGTGCAACAAACAACAGGCTAAACCTTACTCTGTGCTTAAATATTAAAACTGGCCTGCAGATGTGTCAGAGTGAGAATGCACAAACTACGCTTGTTCATTAAGTTTTAACAAAAAAGAAAAAAGAAAAAATTGGAAGATACTGGACAGAGGCCCCACTTTTAAAACAAAAAGGAAAAAAAGAAAATGGCAGCTCTACACACTTTGTTTTCTGAACCTCATCATTTATAACAAATGCCTAATGGAATAATAAAGGTTTGCTGCATCTAAAGGCTTGGCATTTATTTCTTGACAAGCCTACATATAAAGAAAACATTCAAAATGAATTATATTTTAGTGTTGTTGGTTTTTTTTTACTTCAGATTTCGCAAGTCATTACTGTGCCCAAAGTTGTGGCTACGCATTCCTCCACAGTTTTATAATACTCTGAGGCGTACCGTAAAGTTGGTAAGTGTGTTTCAGAGGTCATATAAAAGGACTGATGTCCCTCTGTTCTATGTTCATTAATCTCCATTATTCTTCAACACCTATACTGTCTTACATTCATGTGAAAGCGGGCAATGTTTGTTTGACAGACATGTACTATGTGACTCTGGATGTTGACACTGATGCTGCGTCACTGCTGCCAGACTTTTGGAGTCAAAGCTCTGGACCCGGGGGCTGAAGGGGTGGGGTGGGCTGAAGAGGGGGCAGTTTGGCTTGTGACTGAAAGCGCTTTGAACCCTTCACTGCTCCAGCGGAACAGTTTCAAAGCAAAATGTTTTTTTTCCCACTACATGTTACGGCTAACATTCATTCAGGCTTTATTCTGCAATACTTATCAACTTTTTTTTTTTTAAATGTGCACGCGCGCACACACACACACCCTCCCCCTCCCTTTACCTAATTTTTTTCTCCCTAAATAAGGGATTTCGAGAATACTTCTAAACCAGGGAAATCATAAGAAAAAAACAGTTGGGAGGCTTGGCAACCATGCTCCATATCTCATGGCACAGCTTTATTTTTCCGTCCCTTGTGAGACACTTAGTGAAAGGGCCGAACAAACAAGGCTTACACATTTCTGATCCAACGTTTTTGTTGCTGTAGTCCCAGCAGAGGCATGTATCAAACTTGTGTACTAGTTAACTAGGGAAAATTAAATTCCCAGAAAGTGATGATGTCAGTTTTGCACAATTGTGTGTGTGTTGTCATTGTTTGAATATCGCCTGACCACTTGTGTACAAGCTTTCATGCCGTATCTACATTACCTACAGGAAAATAAACCTAGTCGAGTTTGGTATTAAAAGAACTGTCGGGAATTCGCCTGTTCGGTCATCTCAAGAGCACAGATATACATTTTTCATGACAACGACTAATCATCAAACTGACAGCCCCACTTGTAATGGTCACTCAGCAATGCCAAACACATTGTTGCCAGACCGGCTTTACACAGATGACATTCAGTTCGCCGAGTACAGCACAGTTAGCTGGCTGGTGGGGAGCAGCCTGCAGAAAACACCCCTTTCCCTGACCTGCATTCACGGCTTGGCCTCTGCAGCTGCGGGCGAGCTGTAAACTCCCCTGCCTCTCAAAACTAAGTAGCTTGCTCTGAACAGCCTTGATGGGTTTTATTCATCAATGGCAGATGGGGAATGAACAAGTCTGTGAGGAACAGAACAGTATAAAAGATCGGAAGAACAGAATGAGGGGAACACAATTCAGTTACTGAGCCTGCCTGGCCCAAGCACACACAGGCGGGTGAGTCAGACATGACAGAATGCATAATGATGAAAGTCTCACTTACAGAGCCCAGCACCTTGACACTGGATTTGGTGGGCTGGAACCCTGGGTGTCCATGTGGCGACGGCAGAAATGGTCCGCTGGATTTCTCCCCCTTCAGTTAAACAGAACAAGCACACACACACCGATAGCAATATTCCTCACAAATATGCTTATGTAAAAACAAAAATATGAAAGAGATATATAAGAAATAGATTATAAAGGAAACAGCAGTAAACAAACATGCAAAATAAAAAAAATCGTGTTAAAATGAGAAAGAAGAATGGAGCGAGAAAAAAAAATGTGGACAACCAACACAACAGAAAAAAAAAAAAGGAAAAAGTAACCCTCCCTGTTGAGGGACTGAGAATACGATGCATTGTCAGTAGGTGAAGCCTGAATCTGACAGAGGCATAACCTGTATGTTAAGTTTAAACCTCTACATAACGCCTTCAGACTCGGCCAGTCACTTCACTTGATATGTTACGATCTATATGTCATAAACAATAACAATACAGTATATAACATTAGTTTCATGTAGCAAATCTCCAGCTGTAGTGATAATTATTCAATGTCAACAAAATAACCATAAACTTTTACTTCCCTCAAGCAGGTGTTTGGGGACAAAAAAATTGAAAAGAAATGGGGATACAATAACACCTAACATCTCCACGGAGGCTGAAATCTGTTAGGACAATAGAATCATCTACTCTAGGCCAGTATGGTGATCAGGCCTCTTGGGGCACTCCCATCATTTCCAGAAAAAACTGGTTTACAAGGAAACATCGTGTATAGAGTTTGTTTTTTTTTCCCCAGTGAAAAGCTAGACACTTCCAAACAGAAGATTTGCATTCCTGCATGATCCAAAATGGAGTACTGTGAGTGTATAACGTACAACACTTGTGGCAACCTTTACAGGCAAATTCTAGTAAATAACAATACCTAAATTTCTTTTAATACAGCATATTCACATTGAGAATTCAGAACGTGAGCTGATGAAGAGGCAAGCAGAGGCCAAACAACAAAGACGACAAATCATGATATGCACGATCAACAGTTTTTGTAACGCACACAACAAATGCCTATTTTTCCTTCGGTAAAAACAAAATTATGATTTGCTCATTCAACTTCAGAAGAAAAACATAACTAGGTGATTTTTTCAAAAACCCATTTTCACTAAAAATCCCCTAGCAGAGTGCCAACAGCAGCTAATCAATGTCTAGAACAGTGAACAGTAGAAGGAAAACAAGCACTACTACTTTCTAAAATACTTACTTTTTCTGAACCCTGTGACACTGTAGAGGAACTGCGGGACTTTGACGCTGTAAATAGAAACAACTTATACAGGCAACACAGTCTAGAATCAAATTTATTCAGATAACACTTGTACACGCACACAAACACACACACGCAAATGCACACACACACACACACACACACACACACACACACACACACACACACATGCACGCATACAGACATACACAGACACATACACACCAATTTGATCACAGAAAAACAAAGTTCAACTACAACACTTCCGGTGATCCATGCTATGGTGAGCCTGCACTTTGGATATGGGGTGTACTACTGGAGATACAGCTAACCACCCCGATGACATCGCTCAGCTACACACAGGTAAGGTTTTCAGTGACTTCTTTCTGTAGTCATGAATCCACAGACAGACTGACATCAGTGTTGCAGAACTTTTTTACAAAGTGTATTCATACAATACCGAACATTAGCAAAAGATCTTTTCTTACTCTCTCTCCTTGACAAAAAGGATATTTCTTAACTTTTTAAAACAGTCAGTGATGTTAAACTTGTTCCACTGTAGCACTGAAGAATATCACATGTCTTCTGCACCAGAACAAGTCAAGTGGAAAGTTGCCTCCACAAAAAGCTTTCAAGTGAGAGACTGACTTGCTGCATGCTGAGAAGGGGCAGCACAGGTCCATCCTAAGCAAACCAGCAAAATTTTTTCAAACATCGAAGAAGGTTGCTGTCTGTTAAAGCGCGTTTGGCCTGCGGGCAGAGTGGATTATTACAACAACAAATTCATCCTATGTGGATTTATCAAGATGAGCACAAACTTGACAAAGACAGCAATCACGGCTTTATACAATTATAGGTAGCACAGACAGCACAAGAAAACAGAAAAGACTGAATGACTTACGTGGAACAGGGGAGGCCTGCGTTCGTGAAGATGGCAGAGACATCCTTCAGTTTGTTGCAATCAACAGGTTACACCAGCAAGAAAATCCAATATCCTGGAAGTCAAATCAAGCTGTTATCATTATTGTCCTCTTAACAAAACACATAGAAATATATCAAGGAACACAAAATTTTAATGTGTACATGCAAACACACACACACACACTCTCCCTCTCTCTCTCACACACAGACACACATGCACTGAAGAGATTCCTAATGTGGAATAGGATTGCAAGTTATGTCACATGACAATCTGCAAAATACAAAATACAATTTTTCTACAGGTCAGCTGTCAACTCAAACTGGCCTAGTATAGAGTAAATACTGCTCTTGAACAGCCAAAATATCTAGAATTCTCTTCTCTCACTCACTCTCTCTCTTTTAACCTGACACAACTTCAGTAACAAATATTACAATGGTCAGTGGAGATTGATAAGGACTCTGCATGTGCGACAAATGTCTGTGGTACAGTATGTTCATGCCGATGCCAGGAAATTTCATAAACTGTATTTTGGATATTCTGCATTGGCAAGTTCCTTCTCTTGCATCACTTTTCTTAATTAACTTACCCATTGGGTTTATTCATTCATATTCTTTTGTTTAACTTTGTTCATTGCTAACCACCATTTCCTTTCCCACGCTGTTTCCTGTGGACACTACCTGCCAATTCTTCAGTGTCTATATACCCAAATGACCTTTCCTACACTTTCCTTTTAAAAAAAAAAAAAAAAAAAAAAATGTGGATGAAAAATTCAGGGGAAAAGTCTAGCACCCACGGAATGGCCTCCCTTGATCTTCTCTCATGACATCAATAATTTCACCATCATGTTATGAAATAGCGATGAGAGTTGCTTTTGTTGTCTTGCATCTTTTGGGGGAACAGGATTTTTTTTTTCAGTGTGTGGTGGGTGAAAATCTTGAGAGGGCTCTCTGAGGTCAGCTGGGCTAAAGAGCAGCTGAGGCCGAAACAACAGCAGAGCACAATGCTCTAATGAAATATACCCTAGCGCAGCAGATCCTTTCAATAATGATCTTCCCCAAATTCTAAGACATGGAGTCTTTAGAGTGGCTGGGAAGTGCGTGTGTGTGTGTGTGTGTGTGTGTGTGTGTGTGTGTGTGTGTGTGTGTGTTGTGTGTGTGTGTTGTGTGTGTGGGTGGTGGTGGTGGTAGTATTTTTTGTGGTTGTTTTGTCTTCTTCTATACCACTAAGAGGCATTATCCCACATTATACATTCGTCCACTCCATTCCCCTTCATTCCATGCCCACCCCCCACCTCCTCCTTCTACACTACACTCTGGCTCATCCTACAGCAGGCCCAGCACCAGCAATCTACACAGGGCAGTCAGTGTCAAGTCAACCCACCAGAGGAGACACTGCACTGCTGCCGATGGCGTTCAGTGATGTCTGTTCTGATCCCCCATTGGCAGGACACCACCTTCTAAGCCTCTTACTGATGACAATAACTGCTTCACTGCGGAGTCAGTGTGTGTAAGCGTCCCCCTTCAGAGTGCCACCAGGTCATCTAATGACAGTCTCCATGAACCTGCAAATATGTGTGTCCTTGACATGAACTCTCCAGGTGGCGTAGATGTTAAGAGGAATCGAAACTGGTTCTGGGAGAAATCTTAAATAAATGTTAGCGAACTGCCCAGAGAAACGTGGACAAACGAGTCACAAGACAAAACACGACGCATTTCGACCTCTTAGGTCTTCTTCAGGCAAGACACAAACAAATAGGACAACGAAAATTCACTTAGCTTTGATCGCTTCAGATTCAGCGCAAGGAAGGCGTTGAATCAAGAAGAAGACCTAAGAGGTTGAAACACGTCGTGTTATGTCTTGTGACTTGTTTGTCCACGTTTCTCTGGGTGGTTCGCTAACATTTATTTCAGATTTGTTTAGATTTCCGCCTGCAGTCGTCTCACTTTGCAACTGGTTCTGAGAGGTTGAAACATGACAAGTGTCTCACTTTGCAACTGGTTCTGAGAGGTTGAAGCATGACAAGTGCGATTTTTTTTCACTCCAGCTAACTTCCTGCTTGGAGCTGAGTGTGCCACAACCTCAGACTGGAAGACTTGAACCACATGATCCAATTTCAACCACTGACAGGCTGGGTGTTTCTGCAGCACCACTCAAATTCACGACCAACACTGCCAGTGTCTGTATCTCTGTAGCCTGACGGTCATAAAGTCTATGAAACTCCCATTGAAAGGAAATACAGAATACAGGCCTGTCATATATTGTTTCAGACCACTATAAAACTCCAACACATCACTTAATCAACCTCAATGATCAACATATTCAAAGACTCTTCAAGGTCTGATATTCTGGTGGCCTCAGTTTCAATTTTCTCTGCCTGTGCTGACTTTACGTCACTGTTAAAGTTGACGCTGTCTTTGCACACGAGGGGACCATCGCTGGATGGATGTGGTAGCACCCTCCAGATGTGGATTTTCAACCATGCTAGCTCTGCAACTGTGCAGTCATTGTCATCATTAGGGGCTTAGAAAGTGGTATCCTGTGTACGTTGGATCAGTACAGGCACCATGTAACACAACCATAGTGACTTTACAGCAACACAGAGAGATGATATGGGGAAAGAGAAGGGAGAATAGAGATACATGGCTAAAGAGGAAGCAAAGATGGAGTAATGAGACAGGGGATTATGTGTGCATGGTGTGTTTGCGGAGGGGGGTGGGTGGGAGGAAGGGGAGAAGGTGGAACACAGGAGGAAAGGGATGGGAGGAGAACAGAACTCAAGTCAATAGCTTTTCTGGACAGGTTGCCTGGCTATATGGTTAATGATTAACTATCAAGTTAGCACTTGTGGAAATAAGGGTCAGGGGAGTAAGTATGGGATGTGAATAATTGTTGTTCACTTGTAATCGCCAACTTCAATTTTGACTTTTTGTTTATTACTTTCATTATTAATCCCAGCCTCTGTTGACTACTGTTTAGTACTAATTCTTGAAAATGAATGAGTTCACTTACAGTTCTAAGAGAGAGAGAGTGTGTGTGTGTGTGTGTTTGGGGGGGGGGGGGGGGGGGGGTTGATATGTGCATGTGTGTGGGTGCATGTCTTGTACATGTGTGTTGTGTGTGTGTGTGTGTATGTGTGTGTGTGTGTATGTATGTGTGTACATGTGTGCACATGAGTGTGTGCGCATACGAGTATGTGTGTGTGTGTGTGTGTGTGTGTGTGTGTGTGTGTGTGTGTGTGTGCACCATGTACATGCTTGTGTGGGTGTGTTTGCGTATATATATGGGATGGGGGTGCCCCTACACATTATATGTGTGAATCTGCTGCTTATTCTGTGATCTGGTCATCAACCTACGACAACTAAGATTTATTCTAAAATTCATACATAATTCATAGGCAGACTGGGTTAAATCCTAGATCAGCAGCACAAACCTCCAGCATGGTTTTTTCAACCACACTGTTCATTGCTTCTGGCTTCAACTTTATTATAGCACATGTACTTAACCTAAAATGAATATTTTGTCAAGGGTAAAAAAAATTGTGAACACCCTCCAGTGTGTTCTGAAGCTGAAATGACGGTTTCATGCAGTGGTTTTGGCTAATACTGTAATAGTGACTTGAAATGCTTTTTCCCCATGCAGACGATATAACATGCACGATATAACCTGGTCATCAACCCAAGTTTTGCATTGCCTCTGGCTTCAACTTTATTATAGTCCATTCTCATTTACTCTCATTCACATGCTATGCAATCTACTTGAAAAGCACACACACACACACACACACACACCTCAAATCATGACAGCATTACTACTATCAAAATTGTCCCCGATACTATCCTCACTCCTCACTTGACCCCCATAATATGCGCTTTGCAAAAAGTCATCTGTGTGTGTGTGTGTGTGTGTGTGTGTGTGTGTGTGTGTGTGGTGTTGTGATGTGTGTGATGTGCCAATGTGTGTGCTATGGCAAGTGTGTGTGTGTTTGTGTGTGTATACATGTGTGTGGTATAGATGCGTGTGCATGTGTGTGTGTGTGTATGCTCTGTGTGTGTGTGTGGGGGGGGGGGGGGGAGGGGGGAGGGGGGGCAGAGGTATCAGTATGCAAGAGGTATGTTTAGTCACTTTTTTCCTTGCACATAACCTAAGATGAATATTCTGTTGAGGGTACAAAAAAAACTATGAGCACCCTTGAGTGTGTTCTGAAGCTGAAATGACGGAGTCATACAGTGGTTTTGGCTAATAATGACTTGAAATGCTGTTTCTCCATTCAGACATATAACATGTATGATATCATATTTCAGAGTAAGTAAAAATGGATAACAATAAAGTTAAAGCTGAAAACAACACAATTTTTTTTTTAATCACATCAGAGATTTTAGCTACTGATCTAGGATTTCACTGCAGTCTAGAAACCTTTAATCATCATCTATGAATTATTAATGCCACTGACTGGACGATCTGGATCAGGATGTACTGGATTATTACATTGCTGAAAGGGCCACACTGTGGCCTTATAGTGATGATGATGTTTAGGGGACAGTATGGAAAAAAACAACAGCTATGGTGGCTTGGTCAGCCGTTCAGCAGTCCTTGTCCAATGCCAGATCCTTTCTTTTCCTTTTTCCCCATCCTCTTTCCTTTTTGCTTCTCTTTTTTCTTTCTTCTTTTCCTCCCTTTCTGGAAGTGGGTGTATGGGTTGAGAGGGATGGGAAAGCACAGGTAGGTCTTCATTACTGGAGTGTGGTTCAGTGGAAGAGATACTTGAACTCCTCCACCAACCCAGTAGACATAACGTTGTCACTCAGGTTGTTCCATTCCATGATGGTTCCAGGGAATAGCTATTTTCAAGCATTTCAATTCTGACGATTTGGACACATATATAAATGCAGCGCACGTTGATCTTTTTAAATTGCTTGACCATGTTAGTACCAAGTTGGTCCTCAGTGTTGTGACTAGCTATATCTCCATGAGACCAATGAGCAGTATCAACATTTATATGAAAGACTATATTGTGGCTAGGATATGTACTATCGACAAAACTTCTGTCTGATACCAGCATATATGACGTAACACTGTCACACTGGCTTGTATCACCCAGGAGTCAATTCTGCTGTTGGTACCATTTCTGCTTTGAGAAAGCATTTGGCTGGCCTTTTCGTTACCCTGTACGGGCAGCATGGAAAGTACAACATTTTTCATAAAATTACTTATGATTCCCAACCACGTATGACACCATGATGCAACATAACTTGAGATGTTCTGGCGCACTGTTTGGTTAAGGTAAATTTTGTGCGGAGTAAACACAACTGAGTTCCACGGTAAGCATTTTAAGCAATTACCTCAACAGCCTGTAAAATCCAAAGTAGGTCCTAAATTTTTCACTTAATTGTAAGTGTCCGCTGAGTTTAATGTAAATTTATTTGTTTCTTCATGTCTTTTTTTTATCTGTAAAATTTGAAACACTGACAATGACATGACAAAGTGACATGGTGGGTATGTGGGGTGTGGCAGTCATTACTTTCTGTCACCTGTTGTCAACTGCTGTTCACTTTGTTTTGAGGAACTGGGACACCTGTCTCCATTTTGCACTCACCAACCTCAAGTGCATTTCAACTTTTTTTTTTTTTTTTTTTTGGATAAACTTTAACGGCTTTAAAAATCATAACTGGTTTTCTCTTCTCACTTGTCCCTTTGAGATGATTTTTGCACTATCTAAATGCAAACTTTTGGCTCTCTGTAACGGTTATATTTCCTCTTTTTTTTTCATTTTCTATTTTTTTTAATTCTATTTTATTTTTTCATTTGTTGTTGCGAGGACACGTCCGCTCATTATGCTGTGACATTACACTGTCTCGCTGAGTTCACTGTCCCGCTGAGTTTACTATTTAGTAATCCTGAACTATCAAAAACTCAAACGATGCGCTTTCCACTTTCAGAATTCCTCACATCAAAGATCACATGGGAAACCAGATCGACGGCCAAAGGCAGCCACAGCCAGCAGTCAGAGCGACAATGTCTGACAGTCAGTGACAACCACTGCAGTTGTACTAGGCTAGTACTAGCGAGTACTAATACATGTACTAGTCCCGTCGGTCTTCGACGTGATCTGGGAGAATCAGATTGCCGGTCGCCTAACTCGTCACTTTTGCATCAAAGCATGATGTTGGCCTTCAAACAAATTCAGTTTCCCTTTACTGTTAAGTTAGGTCTTCAAGCGCGCGCATGGGCACGTACGAAAAAAAGAGAAGCATGAATAAAAACCTTGTTCAGTGGCCGCCGGCATCTTCCAAACAAAGAGCAGCCATATTGATTTGAATAAGCGCCTTAAAATTGTGGACTTGACCCATTTATATACGAAAAAAATACGGATAGGTTCAGAATATTTCTTTTAATAGTATTTTGTCATTACTAAGTATGCCTACATAAGACATTGTAAAGTTTTACCGTATGCTGTTTTAGCTTCTTTTTTTTTTTATTAAAGAAATCGATGTCTGTCCAGTCAAACAAATAGGCCTACACAAGTACAAAACAGCAGAAGACAACTTCCGGTCGACATAAGGCATGGAATCATCGCGCTCTCTCTCTCTCTCTCTCTCTCTCTCTCTCTCTCTTACATCATGATATATATGAAAGTGACGAACAAAGGAAACAAGACATCACTTTAGCAACAAACAAAAAAAAAGAAAAAAACAGGGTAAGGGTGTGATTATAACCTCTCAAGAGAGCTTGACACTGACAGCAGGAAATCCTCCCCACTAGAAAAGTGTGTCGGTCCTGAACTCATCAGGTATGGGTATCAGGTATGGGCCCTAAGCCTCGCGGCTTATTATGGGCTCCCTCACTTGCTTCCAGTCGTTGGCAATGTGGTCTATTTTGTGCACCAATGTGTGCTTGAAAAAAATTTGTCTATTTTGCCTCTGAAATCATCCAAGCTGGTACTCGGACTATATCATCCCTAAGCCTATTCCAGTCTTGAAAGACTCTTCTAGAGAAATGATACTTTCTACAATCTTTTATTCCATTTAATTTTTTTAACTTAAAGGTGTGTCCACGTGTTCTGTTACCTTTATTAAAGGTCACTAATTCGTTTATGTCAATATTGTCCTTTCCCTTGATAAGTCTGTACATCTGAATCAGGTCCCCTCTTCTTCGTCGGTAGCTTAGTGAAAACAAATTCAAATGTCTCAGTCTGTCTTCATATGTTAAGTCCTTTATGTATGACACTAGTCTTGTCGCTCTTCTCTGTACTGCCTCTAGGGTTGTTATATGTTTCTTTAACCATGGTGCCCAGATTATTTGTGCATATTCCAGTATTGGTCTGACCAATGTTGCATATAATGTTCTAAACATATCCTCATCCATATATGAAAAAGATCTTCTTATTAGTCCAGTCATCATGTTTGCTTTTTGGGCAATGTTTTGTATATGGGTATCAAACTTTAAGTCCGAATTGAATGTCACACCGATGTCCTTTTCAGCATCAGTCTCTGTCACATCAACCAAGTCACCTTTATTATCTCTCATATTATATATCACTTTCGGGTTTTTACTTCCCATATGTAATACCTTACATTTTTGTACATTAAAACTCATTTGCCACTTTTTTGACCATTCCACAGCTTTTCCAAGATCCTCTTGTGGTTGAATACCTGGTTTACCAAATATCTTTGTGTCATCGGCAAAAATTTTACAGTAACTTTTAATACTGTCCGGCAGATCATTTATAAAAATGATAAACAGCAACGGACCCAAGATACTACCTTGAGGTATGCCGCTCCTCACCTTTGCCCAGTCCGAGTATGCCCCCTCAACCCTGACCCTTTGTTGTCTATCTGCTAAGAAATCCTTAATAAAGTCAAGAAGCGGGCCACTGATTCCAGCTGCTTTTATTTTCATCATTAGCCTTTTATGTGGAACTTTATCAAAAGCCTTTTGAAAGTCAAGGTATAAAATATCTGTACTCTCTCCCATGTCCTCTCTATTGGATAAGATTTCTGTTACTTGTAATAGTTGTGTTACGCACGATCTACCTTTTCTAAAGCCATGCTGGCAATCATTGAAGTAATTCTTCTCTTCCAAGAAAGAGTATACATGTTCCTTAACAAAGCTTTCTGCCACTTTACAAAGTACACATGTTAGACTGACGGGTCTATAGTTTCCCGGCTGGCTACGCTCCCCTTTTTTAAAGATACAAGTAATGTTTGCCTTCCTCCAGTCTTCTGGTACCTTTCCAGTACTAAAACATGTATTAAATAATATGCACAATGGGTGAGCTAATTCATTTGATAGCTCTTTAAGGACTCTTGGGTGTATATCATCGGGGCCTTTGGATTTATTCTGATTTAATTTTCCAATTTTTGTTTCACAGCTTCTGGTGTAACTAGAATCTCATTTAAATATTCCCCTTCAAACACTTCTTCTACGTTAGGGACATTTGTGCAGTCCTCCTGTGTAAATACTCCACAGAAGAAATCATTTAGGATCTGGGCTTTCTCTAGGTCCGTTTCTGCATAACCATCCTTGGATCTCAGTTTGCCAATTCCATCCCTAACTCCTGTTTTTGAGCAGACGTATTTCCAAAAAGCCTTTGGATTTTCTTTGCTTTCCTGTGCTATACGTTTCTCAAAATTACGTTTCGTCTTTCTGATTTCACTATTTGTTTTATTTCGAATTTCTATATATCTTCTCTTATCATACTCCTTTTGTGTTCTTAAGTATTTCTTATACGCTCTATTTTTGTTCTTAATTTTTATAAGCAGTTCTGTTGTCATCCATCCTGGTTTTCTGATATCATGAATTGTTCTTTTTCGTACGAACTTTTCCACCCCTTCTAATATTTTTTCTTTTATTAGGCACCATGTTTCCTCGACCCCCTGGCTTTGAGTTTGCGACCAATCTATCTTTGCAAAGTGCTTTCGCATAGCATCATAATCCCCTTTGTTGTATATTACAGAATGAAGCACATTTTCCTCCCGTTTTCTTCCATTTATTGTAAAAGATAACACCTCATGGTCACTCTCTCCTAATGGTGGCAGGTGCGTAACATCTGATGTTAAGAATTTATCATTTACCAAGACCAGATCTGGTTGGGTGGGTCTTTGCCCATTCCTATAGCGAGTGGGCCCCTCTACCTTTTGCATCAAATAACAGTTTTTCAGGGTTTCCACAAATGCAGTACTCATAGGATTACCACCTTCCCATGTTGTCCAATTTATATCAGAGAAATTGAAATCCCCAACGATACATTTTAGTTCCGCAGGGTGATTTGAGATTGCCTCTAGCAGAGAGTTTAAACATTTTGCATTTTCTAAGTCTCTCTTTGGTCTACGATATATACAACCAAACAGCAATTCTTCCTTCCCCTTCATGCTAAGACTTACTAAAACAGCCTCTTCAAACTTTACCAGATGCAGCTGAGATGCTTGTAGGTTTCCTCTCACACAGACAAGAACACCCCTGCTGGGATTATCATTACTGAACTTACATATCCTTCTATTGAGTATTCTACTGTATTTACTTTCTCCGTTGTATATTTTGGTAATGTTTCTGTTATAGCGATGATATCTGGTTTTAGCATTGTTATAACTGTCTGTAGTTCTGTAACCTTGTTTCTTAAGTTATCTGAATTTGTATACATGCAAACTATTTGTTTTCCTGTGCTGTCAGTGCAATCAGATTTAAAATAATCCACTTTATTTCCACAGGGTTTAAACGAAGTTTTAAAATTTTTCTCTTTATTTTCACAAAATTTTAAAATATTATCACACACCTTATGACTATTACTATTAGAAGAAGAATCAAAAGCTTGTAAAATAGTGGTATCACACACATTATTAAGACTAGAGTAAGAAACAGGAGCTTCTAAAATCTTGTTTTCACACTCACTGGAAGGGACGATACGCCCCTTGTTGAACTGTGCACTATGTACACTATGTACATCTCCCTGTTTAAGTCACTTTCTGGCTTTATCCCCTTCCCTTACACTGTCACTTGGTGAACATCCAGCAGCAGCAGCCGGACCTTTTTTCTCCTCTCTCACGACCTCTCCACCTCTAATTTTCCAGTTCCCTCCCTCCTTTCTCTTTTCCCTGAGTTCGTCTCTCAGTTGTTTTTCTTGCTCCCTTTGCCCTTTTGTGAGGTCTTTGTTTATGTATATTCTCTCTTTGGGCTCCCTGGTGTCAACATTGATGCGTTTTATACTCTTTAGGTGGCCAGACTGCATCCATATCATGACTTCTAGATGTCCTTCTGTTACCAGACTTTCAGATTTTGTTGTTGTTGTTTTTCTGGCGCTGCCGTGATTCAAACCAACAACTTCTGGATGGAGCGGGAGGGGGTTAGGGGGGATATATGGAGTAAGGAGGGGACTCCAGGCGTTGCCTTTTAGACGGATGCCAATTACCCACATCGCTGTCGGACACCTGCTCCAATCTGGGAAATGTAAGCATTAGTGGTTCACGTTTGTTCATGCACAACCAGGTCCAGCAGGAACTTGGATGTCTTTGCCATTGCCTTTAAGTGTCTGCCCACTTCTTACCAGAAATCCCGAGCTGTTTCATGAAATCTTAAAATGATGAGCATACAAGACCCCTTGCGCCACCTCCAATGGTGAGGACTTTGGCTTGGAGGCGGGATTTCCTCAAGCTGCCGGCTGGACTGGTGTACTGTTCAGTCTTTATATATGTGAGCGTGCTTCATTTTGTTTCCATAGGGCACATTGAGTTCAATCAGAATCAGTTGTGTCGATGACCCACAGGAAGATATACATGAAGATATAATTACTGCTGAAGGAGATTGTACGTGCAGTTAGCACTGTCAGAGGAAGCGCTGCCATCAGAAGCTCCAGCAATGATGTTTTAGATAGCAGAAGGCCACAGATCGTGCATACTCTAGTAGTTATCATCCATTATTCACCCCTCCTTACGTTTCTCTATGCTGATCTTCTCCATTTCTGGAATCATGCAGGGACTTGGGGACATTTATTATACAGCATGAAGGGTATTCCATCAGGTCCAGTCAAAGATTTGGCTTTGGCATGTTTTGTTGTAACCTTTTTTTTTTTTTTTTTTTGCTCATCAAGTGTTGGTAGCACATCTTTGAACTTTCTGGCTGTTGCTGCAAGCTGCACTATGCCCTGGATTACATGTGGTCCTTTGCTCCGAGGGTCAGGATGTGTTTTCCTGAGATGCTCTTCCAGAATTTCTTTGTCTGCTGTGAGTGCCCCAGATTTTTAGCTGCTTGAACAATTTCTTGAGATCACACTGATGTGCAGTTTGGTCTTCCCAAAGCGTCTGTAACTCTCTTGTCAACCTCTAGGTCAAATTTCATCTGTTTCTTGAGATTCTTCTTTCTCTTCTGGATGTTATCAATCTTTTCCTGACATCTGCATTTTTAGAGCAGGTGGTCTTTAACTTTGGTTGTGTCACTCCGTAGGGCAGTCCTTACACATTCTGTACACGAGGTCTCCAAATGTGGCTAGGTTGTACTCCAGTGTGCTCCTTCCTATCAGTGTGCCCAGGTTGTGAACTATTTTTTTTCATTTAATTTCTTCCATTCTTTTGCACAATCAAGTTTTTTGGTATTTGGCATTTTGGTTTTTGGCATTGAGAGCCTGTATAAAAGTTTCATCTGAATAATTGGCATTGATGTCCTTGGCTCTGTGATTTGAGTCTTGGCCTTGGTTTATCTGCTGGATCAATACTGCTGTTCATGATCAGAGTCTTCATACAGCCCTTCTTTGTCCTGTCGAACTTCATGCTGCACGTAGAGGAGAAGTTCCTTTCACAAGCACATGGGAATTTGGATTCTTCATTGCTTATTGTCCATTGTCAGTTTCCAACCATGATGAGGCTAGCACCAGTGGTTTAAAAAAATTCATTGACCAGTGGAAATATTTGAAGTGGAATCATCAGCATGATTTTGATGTTAAACAAGAATCATGAATTTTGCTTTGAAAACAATTTCTTTTCAATGTATGTCGACTACATTCTGTATCTCTTTAGTATCATCATGAGTAAGGTGGAGTTGTGGCTGAGGGGGCTGAAATAGTTTAGTTGGTTGAGGTCCAGTCTCCTGATCCTGGCAATCCTGGGATTGTGGATTGAAATCTCTTCCAGCCTGTTTCAGTACAGGGGCATTTTTCCCTCAGAGTCCTCATCTTTTTTTGTTCAGTTTCCCCAAAAGTCCTTTGAATGAGACTATGAATAGGGGTTTGATATGTGAATGCAAACACAGCATCTTGCACACATGTAAAATCCTATCACTAACTTCCGAAAGAGACCAGTATGACTGCAGGTATGGATGACACATATCCACATAGCATGCATCCTCCATGGAAAAACATTATGCATAACTGAAAAATTGAGTGACTGATATAAGACTGAATAAAAGGGGAAACGACTGCATGAAGTGCCAGCAGGCAGCTGTTCAGTCAGTTCTACCCAGATAGGCAGCCTGTTGTGTAAACAAAAGCATGGATCGAAGATGGTTAGAGGTCAATCTTTAACCAAGGATAGGCACTATAAAATACTCTGTTTATGACATTAATATTCTAAAATGTCTGTGCTGTTCCAGGAGTAGTATGATGAAGCTGCAAGAAGTGTGCTCACTGCCGGCTCACGATGACCTAGCATGGTGCGTAGCCTGGAACCCCACAGGCACTCTCCTGGCCTCATGTGGCAGTGACAAACTGATCAAAATCTGGGCCAAGGAGGGAGACCACTGGGTATGCAAGTCCACCCTGGCCGACGCTCACACACGCACAGTACGCTCCCTTGGATGGTCTCCTTGTGGCAACTACTTGGCCAGCGCCAGCTTTGACGCCACGACAGCTGTTTGGAGCAGGAAGGGTGGGGAGTTTGAATGCATTGCCACGTTGGAAGGTCACGAGAACGAAGTGAAGGCTGTGACCTGGGCGCGCACTGGGAGTCTGCTGGCGACCTGCAGTCGTGACAAAAGTGTGTGGATATGGGAAGGTAAGAAAAAGGGGGCTGCCTATTGCAGTGACAGTTTGCCCAAAGCATTGTCTTGAAACAAGCAAGTGGGCGCTTTTCATCCTTTTGTCTAGACCCCCAAAATGGGCACTTTTCACCCCTTTGTCGTGGGATGTTGAAGTGCTGCAGTGAGAAATGACTGGAATAGAGACTACAACAAGATGACACACAACTCAAGACTGATAATAGCCAGGGATGAGTTCTAAGATACTCATAAAAATATGCTTCACAGCACCTGTTGAACTAATTTTATTCCTTTGGTTCAAAATGTTTGTTTGTTTTTTTAATGAGGAGAAGCAGACTGACCGCTTACTTATTCACTTAGTTCATCTTGGACTGAAAGGGTGAAACTGACCAGCATATTCCCAGTATACTAATTTTGTTGTTGTTGTTGTTGTTGTTGAGGGAATGAAACTGGCCACCAAGTTGTTCACAATGGAATTATTCACATTATTTTGCATAAAGGACAAAACTTGACCATTAGATTTTATAAATCTACAGTGTATAGCTCAGAGTTGTCATATTTTCACTGAAAATACATGATTAATTACTCTTGCTGTTAGTGTTACCTTTTTCTGCTGTTTTGTGTCGAACCAGAATGTTTGTGTATGTGTTCAGTTCTGACTTCACACTTTTGTTGCCAGATCATATTAAATGTCCTGTCAGATTGTTTGTGAACATATCAAGAGGTCACGGCTCTGTTGTCACATCTGTTAAATGTCTTATTAGAAAGGGTGAACTAGTTTTAAGTTCACATTTTTGTTGCACTTCATGTTCAATGTTCTGTTGAAATGTTTGTGTACATGTCTAATTCATTGTGTCGCTGCCTGTTCCCGTTAAATGACCTTTAATGAATCTTGTGTGTCTAGTTCTCTGTTCACTCTTCAGTTGGATGAAGATTAACCCAGCTCCTGTCTGCAGTATGCACCTAGCACATGTAAAAGAACCCATAGCAGCCAAATTTTGTCCCTGATGAAATTCTATGCATGTAAGTTTTATATCATTGACAAATGCATTGAGTTGATAGCTGACTTGCAGACAGGGAAATGGCATTGATAGTTGGCTGAAAAAACAGGGAACTGATAGTCAATGCTGTTGAAATGTTGTGTACATGCTAATATGGTGGATGGCTGTTGATAAATGACCCTAATGAACTTGGAGTGGCTAGTATCCCGTTACTCTCTGAAAATAACCATTGGCAGATGCATAGACATGTAAAGAACAAGACAAATTGGAATGAAATTATAGCATGTAAGTTAAATGACAGATGATGAAGTTGATAGCTGACTGAAGACAGGGAATGGAATTGATAGTTGGCTGAAAAAACAGGGAGATGGACGTTGATAGTTGGCTGAAAAGACAGGGAGATGGCATTGATAGCTGACTGAAAAGATGTGGAGATGGCGTTGATAGCTGACTGAAAAGACAGGGAGATGGCATGATCGTTGGCTGAAAAGACATTGGAGATGACATTGATAGCTGACTGAAAAGACAGGGAGATGTAATTGATAGCTGACTGAAAAGACAGGAGATGTAATTGATAGCTGACTGAAAAGACAGGGAGATGAATTGATAGTGGCTGAAAAGACAGGGAGATGACATTGATAGTTGGCTGAAAAGACAGGGAGATGGCATTGATAGCTGACTGAAAAGACAGGGAGATGGGATTGATAGTGACTGAAAAGACAGGGAGATGGAATTGATCGTTGGCTGAAAAGACATGGAGATGGAATTGATAGCTGACTGAAAAGACAGGGAGATGGAATTGATAGCTGACTGAAAAGACAGGGAGATGGCAATTGATCGTGCTGAAAAGACAGGGAGATGACATTGATAGCTGACTGAAAAGACATTGGAGATGGAATTGATAGCTGACTGAAAAGACAGGGAGATGGAATTGATAGCTGGCTGAAAAGACAGGGAGATGGAATTGATAGCTGACTGAAAAGACAGGGAGATGACATGATAGCTGGCTGAAAAGACAGGAGATGGAATTGATAGCTGGCTGAAAAGACAGGGAGATGGAATTGTAGCTGGCTGAAAAGACAGGGAGATGGAATGATAGTTGGCTGAAAAGACAGGGAGATGGAATTGATAGCTGACTGAAAAGACAGCAAGATGGAATTGATAGCTGACTGAAAAGACAGGGAGATGACATTGATAGCTGGCTGAAAAGACAGGGAGATGGAACTGATAGTTGGCTGAAAAGACAGGGAGATGGAATTGATAGCTGACTGAAGAGACAGGGAGCTGACAACTAATGAGGAGTGTTTTTGGACCATAAAGTTGTACCTTTTGTTCCTCACAAATGCCAGAGAACTGAAGCCTAATCATCTCATGCGTGGACCTTTCTCACTGTTCCAGTGACGGACGATGAAGAGTTTGAGTGTGCCAGTGTCCTGTCGGTCCATTCCCAGGATGTGAAACACGTCAAGTGGCATCCTGAGAAGGAGATCCTGGCCTCCTGCAGTTACGACAACACCATCAAGGTAATGGCTAGCTCACTGCAAACTGTTGTAATGTCTTTTTGACCACTAACTGTTGTCCACCGCAATCTGTTGTAGTATCCTGTTCATCTTGAACTATTGCTATGTCTTATTCGTCACAAACTGGTATGATGTTTTATCCACCACTGATTGTTGTAATGTCTTGTATTACATATTATTGTGATGTTGTGTCTCCACAGTGTTTCCCTTCTATTTGTGTCATTTGTACAATGGCTTGGAGCTTCAAGATTCCAGTGATCAGAGATCTGGCAGGGGAGGTTGATCCGACGGCAACCTCAGGCACAGCTCCAGACGGCTCGCTGGTTGGGCATCTAGGGCCATTCTCTGATGTAGTGTTGTTCTTCTGGGTTGCCCTGATCAGTTAGACATGTCACAGGTCATGCTGTGACCATAGTATGATCAGTTTAATTGGTCCCCTGGAACATACATCTGAGGCAGAGTTGTATTAATGATGTGATGGTGGCGAAAGAACAGAGGAGTTATGCGAATGAAAAGGGAGGCAAAAAGGTCCCGAAGACTGTGGAGGCTACTTTGTAGAAGTTACCTGTTAATACTGATATAAAACAGAGGATGGACAATGATTGAACTTTCTGTATTTATGATTTAGAGAATTTGATGAGGTTTAAACAAGTGTTCTCATCAAACACTTAGATCGAGTCATTAATGAAAATATCAAATGATGTTGCTATACCTATTCCTTCAGGCAGGAGATGAAGTGTTAAACAAGTGTTCTCATCAGACACTTAGATCGAGTCATTAATGAAAATATCAAATGATGTTGCTGTACCTATTCCTTCAGGCAGGAGATGAAGTGTTAAACAAGTGTTCTCATCAGACACTTAGATCGAGTCATTAATGAAAATATCAAATGATGTTGCTGTACCTATTCCTTCAGGCAGGAGATGAAGTGTTAAACAAGTGTTCTCATCAGACACTTAGATCGAGTCATTAATGAAAATATCAAATGATGTTGCTGTACCTATTCCTTCAGGCAGGAGATGAAGTGTTAAACAAGTGTTCTCATCAGACACTTAGATCGAGTCATTAATGAAAATATCAAATGATGTTGCTGTACCTATTCCTTCAGGCAGGAGATGAAGTGTTAAACAAGTGTTCTCATCAGACACTTAGATCGAGTCATTAATGAAAATATCAAATGACGTTGCTGTACCTATTCCTTCAGGCAGGAGATGAAGTATTAAACAAGTGTTTTCATCAGACACTTAGATCGAGTCATTAATGAAAATATCAGATGATGTTGCTGTACCTATTCCTTCAGGCAGGAGATGAAGTGTTAAACAAGTGTTCTCATCAGACACTTAGATCGAGTCATTGATGAAAATATCAAATAATGTTGCTGTACCTATTCCTTCAGGCAGGAGATGAAGTGCCTAGAGAACGTGGACAAACGAGTCACAAGACGAAACACAACGCGTTTCGACCTCATAGGTCTTCATCAGGTAACGAATAAAACAACGAAAATTCACTTAGTTTTGATCGCTTCAGATCACTTCGCAGGGTTCAGCGCAAGGAAGAAGGCGTTGGTTCTCATTCAACGCCTTCTTCCTTGCGCTGAACCCTGCGGAGTGATCTGAAGCGATCAAAGCTAAGTGAATTTTCGTTGTTTTATTCGTTACCTGATGAAGACCTAAGAGGTCGAAACGCGTTGTGTTTCATCTTGTGACTCATTTGTCCACGTTCGCTAGGCGGTTCACTAATATTTATTTAAGATTTGTTTAGATTTCCGCCTGCAGTCCTCTCGCTTTGCAACTAGGAGATGAAGTGTTAAACAAGTGTTCTCATCAGACACCTAGATCAAGTCATTAATGAAAATATCAAATGATGTTGCTATATCTATTCCTTCAGGCAGGAGATGAAGTGTTAAACAAGTGTTCTCATCAGACACTTAGATCGAGTCATTAATGAAAATATCAAATGATGTTGCTGTACCTATTCCTTCAGGCAGGAGATGAAGTGTTAAACAAGTGTTCTCATCAGACACTTAGATCGAGTCATTAATGAAAATATCAAATGATGTTGCTGTACCTATTCCTTCAGGCAGGAGATGAAGTGTTAAACAAGTGTTCTCATCAGACACTTAGATCGAGTCATTAATGAAAATATCAAATGATGTTGCTGTACCTATTCCTTCAGGCGGAGATGAAGTGTTAAACAAGTGTTCTCATCAGACACTTAGATCGAGTCATTAATGAAAACATCAAATGATGTTGCTATATCTATTCCTTCAGGCAGGAGATGAAGTGTTAAACAAGTGTTCTCATCAGGCACTTAGATCGAGTCATTAATGAAAACATCAAATGATGTTGCTGTACCTATTCCTTCAGGCAGGAGATGAAGTGTTAAACAAGTGTTCTCATCAGACACATAGATCGAGTCATTAATGAAAATATCAAATGATGTTGCTGTACCTATTCCTTCAGGCAGGAGATGAAGTGTTAAACAAGTGTTTTCATCAGACACTTAGATCAAGTCATTAATGAAAATATCAAATGATGTTGCTGTGCCTGTTCCTTCAGGCAGGACATGAAACAGACGGACGTACAAGCAGACAGCTCCAAGAGTTTCATGAATAATGAAATGTTAGTGATTAATGGAACAAAGCATTCACACACGCAGTCAGACAGACAACTTCCCCAGGTCAAGTGACTAACTAGATGGAATTTGCGTGGAGACGCTCTGTTTTCCCAGGTTTCATACTGACTGACTGATGGGCAGGAGGGGTCCTTTAAAACAAAATTTATGGCGCATATAAATAATCACAACATAGCATTTTATAACCATCAAACATGAAGGTGAAGAACATATCATCAAAAAGAGAAAGCAACATCAAATGGTTCCAAATGCAGAATGAACAGTAATCTGACACTTGATTATGAATAAGATATCCAAAAATACAAACAATGGGCACCAGCCCTGTTCGTGAACAGTCACATGAATGAATGCATGCTTACTCAAGCAAAGCAAGCATTAATGCATGCAAGCAGAAGAATTCACCTGGGCAAGATAAGCCCTCTCTGAAGATAGGTGAGTATTGATAACCTACAATCACCTGTTTAAGTGTATAATAAATGGACACACAGGCTAAGACACTTTAAATGTTATGATGATGAAATAGGGTGGGGCTACAAATGAATTAAAGAGAAAAAAAAATTTAAGCTTTTTTTTTTTTATATAAGTTATCAGTATATGAATAAATAAACACCAACTTTGTTAAAGCTGCAGACTCAGGTTTGAATCTACCCTACAATTTTTTTTTTTAACTGACCTGCATCAGCTGGTGAGTGGATTGGGAAATTTCTCCTTATGAGGACATAGTAACTGGGGACAACCGGAGCATCTCTCCTCTCTCTCTCTCTCTCTTCTCCTCTCTCTCTCTCTCTCTTCTTCAGCCAGTAGGAAGAAGGGGAGAGGGAGTGATTGCATGGAAATGGAAGCCACAGTTAACAAGATGAAGGGAAAGTGGGCTGTCTGCTTTCTTTGAGCAGCTCCCAGCAATCCCTCCCCTTCAAAACAAGTGGGACATGGAGTAGTGTCTTTTCCCCTCACTCAATCTCCCACTGAAGGGGGCATTAGGTATGATAGGTCTGGGGACTTTTGGAGGGGGGAGGGGGGGGGGGGGCTACAAAATGAATTGAAGCCCCAGCCACTCTAGAACTAGTAGAAGTGGTGAAACTTCTGCTGGGCCATCTGGTATTGTTTATGGTATTCTTATTCCTCCTTTTTTTGTCTCTCCACTGACCTGTTAACGTTGCATTCTTCTGCAACGTGGAGGTCATGGTTGAGGCTGAGGACACCATATAAAATGTTGACTTCACATGGAGTGAGCAGGGTAACTTGTAGCAAGGGCACTGAACAACTGGGGTTGGAACATGGATTCAGAGGGGGTGGATGGAGGAGGTAATAGGGGTGAGGGTGATAGGCACACTAGAAGGAACTTAAATATGCTCTGTGCCCTTGGCAAAAAATGAAGATTATTCGCGAGACTGGGTCCACATTGGTCAAGTGGATAACATGATGTTGCTGCCTTAATGGTGGGATAAAAAGTAGTCGCATATAGACCAAAACCTCATCAATAATGAATCTTAGAGTCCTGCCTGAGTAACAGAGAGAGAGAGAGAGAGAGAGAGAGAGAGATCCCTATGACTTGTTCAAGAAAATGAAAACAAGGTTTTTTTTTCATTTAAATGGTACAGCATTATTAAACGACCATAAGAGCCATGTGCACTGTTAATTTGCTTTCGTTTTGTGTTGCTTTTCTCCACAGTTGTTCAGAGAGGACAGTGACGACTGGTGTTGCTTTGCCACCTTGAAATCCCATAGTTCCACCGTCTGGAGCCTGGCATTTGACAAGACCGGTTCTCGCCTGGCTTCCTGCTCTGACGACAAAACCATCAAAATCTGGCAGGAGTATCCACCTGGCAACCCTGAAGGTGTGGTCACCAAGGACGGTGAGTCAGCGTGGAAGTGCGTCTGTACCTTGGGCGGCTATAGCTCCCGCACCATTTTCGACATCGACTGGAGTCACATGACCGGCGACATCGCCACTGCTGGAGGGGACGACACGATTCGAGTGTTTCGAGAAGACGGAGGCTCGGACAAGAACCAGCCGACATTCAGTGTGCTGACGTCAGCGAGGAAAGCTCACAGTCAGGATGTGAACTGCGTGGCATGGAACCCGGCTGTTGAAGGACTGCTAGCGTCGTGCAGTGATGATGGCACTGTCAAGATTTGGTCCTTAGAGTCAGAGGCGTAGGTCAGGGACAGAGAGTAACTTGGAAATATCAGGCATGCCTAGCGGAAGAGAGGAGATTGGAGAGGGGTAGAGGGAAATAGGAGGTAGGGGGAGGGATGAGGGTAGATGGGACGGAAATTTTTGTTCTTGCAAAACAAAAGTAGAATAACAAAATTTGAAAAGAAATATGTTTGAATATCGGTAAAGATGATAGGTATTAATCATGTCCTTTACTGTATGTAATGAAAGAGCGAAGTTGTACAAAGCTGGAATAAGTTTTGAGAGTAGAAAGTGGTAAAACTGAGAGTGGAAAAGGTCATTTCTGTTTTTAAAGTGGAACTTACGAAACAGCTCGGGTATTACATTAATTTTGAAACAGGGTATTACATTAATTTTAAAACACCCTTTTTTCTATCAAGTGTATATGGGTGTATTGTTATAACATGTATAACTGCACCATCTGTGCTTGAGATTATAGATGTTGGGTATTTGATCCTGATTGGGGAAAAAAAGATTTGTTTCCATGATAATTAATGGAACGTGATCAAGTGAAGCAAACCAGATGGAACAAGATGGGTAAGTAATATCAAGAAATGATTTGACCTTGTGTAAAGTTGGAATGTTATTTTGTTCATGCAGTAATTAAAGAAGATAGATTAGTGAACTGCAGAAGGAATGAGAAGGATCAGGAGTAAGGCTTTAAGATACTGACTTACCAGTCATTTACACCCAGCTGAACCGGTAAATGGAAAATACCCTGATTTGAAACTGTCCATTTATGAATGCAATCACGAATGTTGTGATATAGACAGGTAGATCGAATGATCAAACTATCAAGACATTGTTTGTGGTATACAAGTCTAGAAGAGGAGGGTGAAATGGTAAAAGTAATGTGATACACAGAAGTTCTGTTTTCACTTGTTGATATGAAGTTGATTTACACACTGACCACTGACAAAACATACAGTTGAATGTAAAACTTGTATCATCAATAGCAGTATTCAGGTTTGTGTGATGCCATAGGATGTACATGGAAAGAAAAAGTCACCAATACATTCATTTGTCAATCCAAATTGTTTTGTGTACAAACCCAATTTATTTCTAATGGTGCAAGGCTCTATCCTTTTGTCTTTTGTAGACAAATGAGTAATTTCAATAAAAACTAAACAAAACTTTGCTGTCTCAAGGCACAAAATTAATTGTAAACATGCTTGTTTTCCCAGAGATTTTTTTTATGTGTGAATCACTGGCACAAACGGTCCCACACAATCAGCAACTTGATAAGTGAAATCGTTAAAATGTTTTAAGGTCTTGCATGAAGCAGGGCTTCCTGTCCCATGGTAGAAGTGGGAGTCAGTACCACCTGTATTAACATCTAGACCACCTGTCCTTAACAACATCTAGACCACCTGTCCTTAACATCTAGACCACCTGTCCTTAACAACATTAGACCATCTGTCCTTAACATCTAGACCACCTGTCCTTAACAACATCTAGACCACCTGTCCTTAACATCATCTAGAAGTTCTGAAAAACAGGGTCCTAACCTTTCTTGCACTGTAGTTCCTGAATCGCTTACAGCCCTGCGACACAATAAAACATGAAAACTCTTGAACTGTTCAAAATATTCCGGTGAAAATGTATGTTTTATTAAAAAAAAAAAAACCTGGTTGTTTGTTTCAAATCAAATTATGTCTTGTTGAGTGAAAAGTAGAGGGAAAAAAAGTAATCAGTAACACAATTTCAGCAGCACTGAGTCACACCAGAGGGGAGCACAATAATCTTTACAAGGTATCCCTTTTCTGTGGTCTCCTGCACCCAAGTTTTCGTGGTCATCTCCCTCTTTTTGTTCAAAATGTTCTGGCTGATCAGCAGTTCTAAGCTTGGGCTGGCACTGGTCTGTCTGACATGCACAGACAGGCATTGGGTGTACACCAAGGGAGCATTCTTTCTTCTGCTCTCTTCAGTGTCCAAATTAATGAGATAGTTGATTCTGTAAATCAAGATTCCAAGTCCTCTGTTGATGACTTGGCAGTCAACGCAGTCGAAGTCACTGATGCTGGCATACAACAATGACTTCAACTTTGCATGGGTAAGATTGGAAAGTGGGATGAGGAAAATAGTTGAGAGAGAAAGAGAGAGAGATCTCAGTCCTTTAAGAAATTTTTCTTTGTTTCAATCTCTCTCTCAGCACTGCGGACAGAAAGTAACCATTTCTTGTATGTGTACCATGGAATTGCACCACATTCAGATTGTTATTAAAGATGGCAATGTTCACCTTGAAACAAGCACAACCAAACAAACTCAAAACCAGCACATTCATGCATGCCTTTTCCAAATGTTTACCGAGTCATTTGTCCATCTTGTTATAATGTCAACTACAGAGAGAGACACACAGGCAAAGAGAGAGAGATTTATTGTGATGTATTGTGTTTTGCATCTAAACAGATGTCAAGTTTGTGATGTTTTATAGCCTGAAAGATTAGCAAACACAAAATTATACAGGTTTCAAGTGTGATTATTTCTTCAATGTGTAAATCCAAAAGCTGAAAACTGCTCTATAGCTAAAAAAATCCTGTGAATCTTGAAATGTTGCTTTACTTTGCTGTATATTGTAAGCTTGGTTGTTTATTTTCAAATTTGTCAGTGGTAAATCTGCATGAAAATGGTGTTTCCATCAGATTGTTGGCGGTTTCTCAAAGTTCAAGCAATAGATTTTGCTGGAAAGTGACACAGCTTTGTTGGTCGACATGGCAAACAGTTGATCTGGGTTGAAGTGTATGCAGACACCCTTTTTTCACAGCTGGCTGCCAGTGGAATCAGTAACAGAAATATTCTGAAGTCATTTAGGGGATGGCTTTCAAATTCGATGAACAATGTTCACAAAGCCACAAAGAGATAATCTATGTTAGAGCTGGTGGGTGGTCTCTGGAAACACACACACACATGCACACACACATGCACACACTCACACACACTCTCTCTCTCTTAGCTGACAGTATTTGTAGAGAGTCTCTCGTGATGGATTAACCTTTAAGTCTCCATTCAAAATCTTGAACCGATATGTTTGCCTTGTTTTCCACAAGTCATCTCTCTCTATCTCTGTGTCTGTGGATGATCGATTATGCTCACTAATGGGCACAAATTGTGTGTGTGTGCGTGTGTGTGTGTGTGTGTGTGTGTCTGCGTGTGCGTGTTTGTGTGTGTGAGCGAGTGCGTGCGTGCGTGTGTTAAAAGAAATCAAAGACCTCTTCTTTCGATGTGTACAGATTGGATTTTTCTTTTTCCTGTTAAAAAAAAATCAAAACGGCATATCGTGCTCCTCTGCTGGAAAATACTTGACAGTAATATGAAGCAGGCATGCAAACCTAGCCCTGGCAACACCACCACCACAAAACGTCTACATGGTTTAGTTTCTGTGTCTGTTTTGCCAGCAATGTTTACCTACACAAACCTGTTTGGTGCTCTGTTGATGGCGAAGTAAAACAGTTTGATTTTGTATGATTGTTTGTAAATAACTGTTCATAGCCAAGCAGCAGTTCATATACTTTCGTTGAATCAGAAATCTGCAAGGGAGGTAATACGTTTTAGAACTTGCGTTTGGTGAGAGTGACCCCTCTGTTTTCATGGGGCAAACGCAGCTGGTGGTCACACCCAAAGCAATTTTGTGCCATCAGTCAGCAGAACAATTCAGAGAGAAAATGTGAAAACTTGGATGCGAATTGTGTGCCTTGAATGCAGACAGTTGATATCCCAATTGTTACCCTGGCATGCATTTCAAAGCAAATATTTTGACTCTGTTGATCTATTTGCTTGACCCATAAACTGAGAGAAGGTAACGCTATTTGCCAGGGAAAGACATGCGTTATCCTCTCCCGATTTTTTTTTTCAGAAACATGTCTATTCATGTTTCCCAAACTGTCAAATTAACATTGTACGTCATCGTTTCAAGTTTGAAATAAAATTTTGGCGTGATCATGACTGCACTGGTCTTTTTTTTTTTCAATGTGTATACATACATGTATGTGTGCCCCCACACACACATTTGTATCAGATGTTTGCATGCACTTGCAAAGACAACGTATAGGTGCACACATTTCTACACAGACAAGTGTGCGCCTTCATGTGTATGCATGCCTATGCATGCATTCACGCATGCATGCGTACGTCAGACAGAATCCACAGGAGAACTCTGTCTTTAAGTTTTTTCTGTCAAATGATACGTAGTCTTTTTCAGAATTTCATGTTCAACAGGAGAACCTTTGCTCATTATTGAGATGTAGCCCCAGTATCAAAGTCTCCTTATTTCTGTCTGATCTTGCTATCTGTTATGCCACAGCTGTACAGTCCTGTTGGATGACCTGCCACTGGCACAGTAAACAAGATATTGTATAATTTTCATGACCAAGCAGCTGTTCATATACTTTTGTATTGAATTCTATGCTTTGAGAATTGGATTTCCTGAAATGATCTTAATTCATCTTTCCCAAAATATATCAGAGTGTGCGTGCATGTGTGCATGCATGCATTTGCACACACGCTTGTACTTGTCAAGCAGAATCAAACGACAGCCATCCGTTTCATTTACATAACTTGGTCAAACTTCAGAGTCTGATCTGCGGCAGAGAAAGTCCTCTACTCATAATTGAGGGGTGGCCCAAATGTCAGTCTCCCCATTTTTATAGTGACCGGTTTTTCAGTTTCCTCATCTCTTCCATGATCTTGGACGAATTTGAGTCAAGTCTTTCGTATGGGCCATCGCTGGAAGACATGCTGGTTGTCGTGATCCTGTCCCCATGACATGCCTCGCCCCAACAGAGACACCAGCTGGCTCAGGCACTAAGAAATCATTGTTCTCGGGAAGACAGAGGGAGGGAAATGGGACAGTGGGTGGGTTGGGGGCTGGGTGGGTGATGCCACGCACATACTGCATCGGAACAAACACCACTAAACACCACCGATCTGACGCTATCGGCGTTAGGTGGCCTCTAGACCTGGTATCGACTGCTCCCTGTGCACGTGCTGGAAATGGCGACAGCACAAACAAGTTTGTGGTTGGTGGGGGGGGGGGGGGGGGATCCAGAAGTGGCATGGAGGATCAGACAGCACTATCGAAACAACAGCAACAACAACAACGTCTGCTGAATTTTGTTGATAGTTTCAATTACATGTTTCCACATATTTGATTTTTGTTAACGATTTGTCATTGCTTTGGCCAGTCTTCCACATACTTGTAGTTCTTGAGCTCATTTTTATCATTGTATATAACATTACCAAAAGATTTTGTTTGAAGTGTAGCCAAAGTGGTCACCGACAGGGCGTGACTTAAAACTGATGCATATCTAAAACATGCAGTACATAAAGTCTGTCTGCATTTCTCTTGCTGTCCAACAATAATAGGCCAAGAACCAGAGATAGAGAGCGCGAGGGGAGGGGGTGGAGGGGGGTGAGAAGAAAGACTGACAGACAGAGTGCCCTATAGACACACACACTGGAGCGAGGGAAGGTGAAGAAGGAAAGTGGAGGTGGATGGGAGAGTCAGAAAATGTGGGATGTACGATTATGGTCATAAATCCCATGGTGTGGAAAGTCTACATACTCATTCTCCCATCCTAAGTGGTGCATGTCCACACTTTTCACAGAAAGCTCCAATAACATTCCACACGCACACGCGCATGCTCACACGCAAACAGGCTAGCATACACTATACGAAGACGCACTGGACACACACGTGATACATTTTAAATCAAATGGTGAGTTTTATTTCATAACTAAGTTCATTAATAAGAACTCGATTTTCTCCACATTTGAGAAAAACTCAACTCTAACCGTTCCAGGTAATTAAAATATACTGGAAGTTTTGAAGAGCTCCAACGGGCTTCTTTCCCTCCACACCTGAAACAAGAACCACACAATGCAGTTAACGAAGGAATCTATAATTATCCTCTTGAAAACCACTCTCAACAGCTTCATGATTGGCTATTCATCTCCATGATCATTTTATAACAGCCGGTTTGAGCTTCAAACAAACGTGACTTCAGATATTTTCAGTCACTTTTTTGTATCCCTCTTTGCATATTTTTTTTTTTTTTACCAACAAATCGTTACCCTTCTAAAGTGAGGTTCTATCTAGAGTGGACACCAGCTTGTTTTGCGACGTGTGTGTGTGTGTGTGTGTCCTTCATTTAACGTCTATCCACTATTCGTGATATTAGACAAATTTTTTGCGACGTCTAGTAGCCCGTATGACCTCTCTTGACTCATGTGATTAACAAAACGAGTTATGTGATAACCCTACATTGATTGATTGATTGAGAGATTGAGTCTGTGTCTAGAGAGAACAGGGGAGAGAGAGAGAGTGTGTCTTTCTGCGTGTGTGTGTGAGAGAATGGCAAACTTTAATGTTGTACGTTTTTCTCGGCAGTTACAATCGCTAGCAAAACCAAACTCAGCAGACCATTACAAGAGTGGTTGATCTCTTATTTCTATCAATTTTCATTTTACTCGTTCGTTTTTCCAAGACGGGTTCTTTAAGTTTCGCAGCTTTCGTATTGTTTTAAACAAAACCTGGAATAGTGCGGGTGTCGCTCCTTATAGTGTTCCGCTAACCCTTCCTCCCCCCCCCCCCCCCCCCCCACTCCCTGCCATTAAAGAAGCAGACCTAAACATCAAGATGAAGAATCAGTCAGGAAAGCCTGCCCACTTCCCCACCTCGTCAAAGCTCACCTAACAGTTGAGGTCCCCGATGTTGCCGATGTTGACGGTGGGGGAGCCGGTCTTCATGGCCCCCAGGTTGTCGGCGCAGTAGCAGACGGAGCCGGTGCAGGCGTAGCGCTGGTAGCTGCCGCTGGGCGTGCAGGAGAACAGCTTGCCGATCAGCCCCGTCTGCATGTAGGCGTACTGGTCCCGCGCGCACTCTGGTGGTGGGGGAAGCGTCATTATCATTAGTTATCGGAGCCGACTGACTTTGTAAGACCGTAGTAACCCCGTTTCTTTTTAGAACACAGCCATTTGGTTTTCTTCCTACAGTAGTAAGAACCAATATCACAATACGCGTTCTCTCTTGTAATTTGTTTGTCCACGTTAAACGGCGGAATTACTTAAAACTGCATAATTTTTTTTTTAACCAATATCACGTCAACACAGCGTGCTGTCGTTTTACAGTTACTTTTTTTTTTTTTTTTTTTTTCTGTCCCAACCTCTGCGCCACCTCAGAGGCAGTGCACCCACACTGCTCATTCCGACACCCCGTCCACAGCCACAGCCTGGTCGGCCCCACCGAAGCCCCGGCACCGGCAATCCACAGGGAGTAGTCAATGTCAAGTCGTCAAGAGGCAACCCACCGGAGGAGACACTGCACTGACGCCGAGTCACTTCGGTAGGTGTTCAGTGGCGCCTGTTCTGATCTAACATACGCAGGACACCACCTACTAAGCCCCCTACCGACGACAATAATTGCTTAGTCGCGGAGCCGGCGTGAGTGAGCTCTCCCTCCGGAGGGCGCCACTACGTCTGTCCCAACGACAGCCCCCATGGACTCGCCGATACCGGTGACCCCGACGGAACCAAACCAAGACCACAGACGTAGAGAGGACATCGAAATTGAGGTCACCATGAGAGCAGGGCATGAAGGGCCACAGAATTTGAGACATTTTTTTTATGCCGATCGATGAGAATGAGGATGATTAAGATGATGCTACGGATTTCCATTTCGGTCCGAGACTACATGACAGGGCTGTACTCTACGCTTCCTTTCATAATATATCCTGGCGTCAACCAGGCCCGAGAGATACAGGCACCTGCCGTGTTGGTCATGAAATTTGAGCAACACTCTCAGAAACGCATCCATTAAGTGGATGAAACTCGACTGTGTGGTCCCAGTCTTCCCAACTGAGTCCGCAGCAAACTCAACTCTGGGTAGGAGCCGGTCGGGGCAGAAAAACCCACATGACTGATGGGATTCGAACCCACGACCTCCCAGCCGGGAGTCCGCGACGCTAACCACTTCGCCACGGCGGCTGGTCGTTTTACAGTTACTAGTTTTCTTGATTTCAGCCCGAGACAGTGCTTGATTAATTCTTTTTTTGTCACCTCCAAAAAAAAAAAAAAAAAAAAAAAGCGATACTGTGACTCTTGAAAACGGATACTGATGATTCATAACAGAAGATAATACGACTCGTAAAAACATCTGATTATGACTCGGTAAAACAGAAAATCATGACTCAAAAATATTTTGTGACACATAAAAACTAATCAGAACTCATACAAGCAGTTGCGACCCATGACAGCAGATAATGACATTTGAAAACCAGTAATTCGAACTCGTGAAAACACGTTGTTGTGACTCGTGAACACACGTGCAATGTTATTAATTGTACGTATCGTTGGCCATCTTATGACGCTTTATAACGGTGCAGAGTGTTACAAAACAGACATAATTACCATAATTCATGGCTTAGTAGAATCATTACGTGGCTTTTAGTCTCTCGACTCATTGTCTGATGTCTTTCCAGCGTCAAATCATACTGTTTAAAGCCCTGCAGACTGCATCTGAGCTGCGTAACGTCAAAAAAAAAAATCGTTTTCATGCGGAAATGAACGATTAACGTCACATGTCACATTTTTGTCTAAAGCGACACTGTAATAATCTTGCCCCTTATGAAAGCTCCAATAATTTCCCGATGACATCACTATGACCATCATTACACCATCATCATCATCATCATGGAAATCGGTCGCAATCAACCAAGATATGCGACCCCAAAGGCCTGATCACTGCCCCCACATCCGACACAGGGACGGTCGCACGTAGGGGCAAGCAATTCCCAAAGCAAGAGTTAGTCCATCACTCTGCGGACATCGCACTTCATGGTTACAGGCTTGAGTCACGGCCCCTCGAAAGCATGCGCAGCCTGGCCTAGTTGACTACACGCAAGGTGCAGTCAGGATTGAGGAACTCCCATCCAGACTCCCATCCAGCAATGACAATGTTGCACGGATTGAGGAACTCCCATCCACTCCCATCGCAATGACAATGTTGCACGGATTGAGGGACTCCCATCCAGACTCCCATCAAGCAATGACAATGTTGCACAGATTGAGGAACTCCCATCCAGACTCCCATCCAGCAATGACAATGTTGCACGGATTGAGGAACTCCCATCCAGCAATGACAATGTTGCACGGATTGAGGAACTCCCATCCAGACTCCCATCCAGCAATGACAATGTTGCACGGATTGAGGAACTCCCATCCAAACTCCCATCAAGCAATGACAATGTTGCACGCTTTCAGTGACGTCCCCCAGTGTCTTTGAAGCACCTTGCTGGACTGCCAGGTGTTGTGTAGCTGATGACGGCACAGAGAACAAGACAAACAGACGGTACTTGTGGACCTAAGCCTTAGTGGACAACACACTGGCCTTGGAAGGCAAGAAATCCCAGGCCCGGGGCTCAGTTCTCTGCAAGACTATTCCTTTTCCCCTTGCTCAACTAGAATAAATGGCAGTATAAGTGCGAGTCTATCAGACGAAACATGCCGTGGACTCGCAGGCAGCACGTATTCTGCTGTCGTTAAAAAAAAGACTATCAACGAGAGCAGATTAATTCGTTGAAGAAAAGAAGCTTAACGAATAGTTCAAAGAACTTTTGTTCTGTAGATTACATTGCCTCATACGGCTAAATCTTAGTACAATCGAAGAACGCACAGCAGCAAAAGAGTTATGCCTGGGGAATAAAATTCTGCAGGAAAATCGACTGTCAATGTTGAAAATCATCAGAGAGCTTGCAGACAGGGAAGCAATCAAGACAGACGCTGAAAGTCATCGTCTACATGACCACGGTTTAGATAAAAACAATGCGGACTCAGCGAAGGAAACCAGCGTTATGTGATGAGGGGACGGGACAGTGGGGAGACTGTTGCACGATCCCACAAACGTTGTCCCAGAAAACCAACCTATGTCACACAGTCATCGTCTGATCTCTTCTCCCCAGCCGTGTTCGTGTCTTATCTGCACGGAGTGCTCAGTGTGCCCGGAACAGATGGTGTACTGCCACTTCTGTCTTCCCCTCACCCTGCTACACACAGTTCTTTAAAGGAGACAGTCGCCACAGTCAAACCTCATCTTGTAGCGTGGCAGCGTGCGAACTGAACGCACGTTTTCTTTTCTCGTTTTTCTCTCCATTATCTGAGAATAACAATCATCATCATCATCATCATCATCATCATCATCGTCATCGTCATCATCATCATCATCATCTTCATCATCGTCATGATAGTAATTAGTGGCGAGTAATGATCGTCTTCTCCGAGTGACGAGCGATAATCGTCAATGCAACGATAATAACGGTTATAATCACACTAATGATCACAATACTGAAATAACAACGATAACACCAATAACAGAGGCAAAAAGTGCTTATCTAGCACAAAATCTTAATAGAAACTTTTTTATTCTTCACACAAAGCAATTCGGACCATCTTAAGATCTATTTAACACAAAGGGGGAAACAAATCAAGCGATATGGTGTGTGTGTGTGTGTGTGTGTGTGTGTGTGTTGTGTGTGTGTGTGTGTGAGGAGAGAGAGAGAAGAGAGAGAGAGAGAGAGAGAGAGAGAGAGAGAGAGGAAACCTACAGCCCGAACAGGAGACAGACTGATCTGGAAGGCCATTTGTCTGGTTCAGTTATCCGAGTGATGGTGAACAGGGCCCATGCTTCCATGCATGCGTGTGTATAGACATAATCAGTGGCCACGGAATTGCTGACAGTGCTATTCCCCTGAAAGGTCAGTGAACGTACGACCTTCCTGATTTCTCAAAGCATTCTCAGCTGAAAGGCGTTTGTGTTGTATCAGGTTCTGGCGGTGGCATGGAAATTCTTTGTCCAAGAATTCAAGAGGCAGGCATTCTAGTTCTGCCCCGGAGTGCTCTTCCCTTTTCTCTGATGCCAGGAATACTGGGAAGGACAGCAGTATCCAGCAGCCAGTTCAAATCAAGTCTTGGAACGTTTCAAACTGTTGGCGTTTGGCTGGTGATGACGAAGACGTCGACGAAGAAAACGAAGACAAGAAAATAAAGGGAAAAAAAAAGGAAAAGAAAAAGGCAGAAAAGAAAATAAACCGGGGCACTTACGGCAGTCCATGTTTGCCGCTTCACCGATGTTGGCCTCGTAGCCTTCGACCTTCACTCCCTTGGGGTCCACGCAGTAGCACCTGATGTCACACACACAAACACACGCACGCACGCACGTGCGCGCGCGCACACGCGCGCACAAGCACACACATAGAAGTAAGATTTTTCTTTCCTCCCCCCCCACCCCCCCCGCCCCCCCAAACAAGATTCTTTTCTTTTCAGAGAAATCATAGAAATATTTGTCACCGAAATAATCGGTCAGTCACAAATGATAATGAATACTTACAAAACAAATCCAGTAACGATAGAAAATTACAAATCAAGCACCTCCAACGATCTTACCTGCTCACTTAGGGAGGGGGGGGGGGGGGGGGGGGGGGGGGGGGGGGGGGGGGGAGAGAGAGAGAGAGAGAGAGAGAGAGAGAAATACTAAACTGTACATTCCTATTTTCCAAATCCCAGTTTTATGCATATAGGCATCATCTTGCCAGTAAATTGGATCAGTAATGTGTGTAGTTAAAAAGTAAAGATGCTACTCCTGTGTACTTGATAAAAGAAAACCGCTGTATAACTGTATTCAAATACAGTAAGTATGTAATACCATTCGGTTTTTAATCTGTCTCTCACACACACACACTACACATACAGACGCACGCATGCGCATGTACGCGCACACACAAATTAACACGCACACACGCACAAACACACACACGCACGCACGCACGCACGCTCACACACACACAACACACTCTCTCTCTCTCTCTCTCACACAGAGCCGTGACACTGGCGGGCGGCGTAGCTGCCATCCGGGTCACACTTAGGGATGAACTGGCCCAGCAGTGGGAGGCCGTTGTTCTGGGCACTCTGGATCTGCTGCAGCCGCTCTGCGCACGACAGCTCTGAACACACACACAGACACACACACACACAGACATACACACGGCGCGCGCACACACACACACCACACACACAGAAACAGAACACACACACACACACACACACACACACACACACACACACACACACACACACACACATTCTTTAACATTCTTATTCTTTAAGATAATTTTGACTTGATTTGACTTCACACACACACACACACACACACACACACACACACACACACACACACAACGCCCGCCAGAGCCTCTCACCCTGCCTCTTGCTGGCGTGGATGACGTCCTGGGTCTTGCTGCAGGTGTGGGTGCTGAGGTCACACATCAGACCCTCCCCGCAGCGCGAGCTGGGCGGCACCCCCAGCAGCTCCGGGAAGCACTTGTCCCCCTCGGCTGCCCACAGGCCACACGCCACAATTTGGATTTCGCTCTAAAACACTCTATACAATCCATGTAAGCGTGTTGAGGCCTGTCATAAATCTGAGGCCTGCGTTTAATGTTGAACTGATAATTGATCAAAAGAACACCCGCCACCAGTTATTACTTCCTTTGTTTTGGGGGATTTTCACCGATGAAATCACGATCTTCAAATACATGACCTGCCCCTTAGTTGATATCACAATTCAGGCCTTTGCACTAACCCGTGACCCTATCTTTGTGCCAGGCGGAAGCGCCCAAATAGTCCCATTCCTTTGATTTTAATCTGTCTGCTTGGAACTACCTGGCTTGTACCTTGATGGGCATATGAAAGAAATTGAGGGGAATCAACTTTCAGATACAATAAAAACTCTCAAAACAATCTAATTGCGCCAGTCTGTAAATACTCTACTCCTTAAGCAAGGACTTGGCGCATTAATTTTTGGTGTGCAGCCACAGAGAAATGACACAGAAGTCCGTCATGGTGATTGACCACATCACTGCAGACAACAACGAACACCAACTTCCCGATCAACGTTTTTGTTTAGAAGTCCTCTGAATGAGACTATAAACCGAGGTTCCGTGTGTGAGCGCTCGCGCAACACCTGATACGAGTAAAATCCCATTACCAGCTTTCGGAGGAAGAAGCCAGTTTTGCCCGTTGGTATGGATGACACATAGTTCTATACAAGGCATCCACTGGAAGAATGAAATATTGAGTGAAATACTGAGTGGCTGACGTTCAACTGAATGACACGGGCGGCAAACGATTGGACGTAGTGCCAGCTGGCAGCTCTTCAGACGCCTCTGCCCTGGTGGGCAGCCCGTTGTGTCAACGAGAGCGTGAATTGTGAAGCGCTTAGAGCTTGGTCTCTAACCTGGAACAGGTGCCATGTAAGTACTCTTAGTAATGATAACCACAGCAGTAAAAACAATATTAATAATAACAATTACTAATAAAAGTAATAAGAACTATTGGAATATGATACTGCAATTAACGTCCAATCAGTCTCAGAGTATGAAGAAGACGCTGCTCACAAACCGATCTAAAGGTGGGGCGGGGAGAGGAGAGAGAGAGAGAGAGAAGAGAGAGAAGAGAGAGACAAGAGAGACAGAAGAGAGAGAAGGGGGGGGGGGGGGGGCGGTCTCAGAGAGTCGAGCGAACAGTTGTTCTGGAAGGTATGGGAGACAATGAGTAGAGACTTCAGTTGCCATTGTAAGAAGCGAGTCGTGGAGACTACAGAGTTCTGTTGCTCTTAGAAGTAAAGAAGTCAGGGAGTAGAGAGTTGTTTTAGGAAGCAGTAGAGTTATGGATTACAGAGTTCTGTTGCTCTTAGAAGCAAAGAAGTCAGGGAGTAGAGAGTTGTTTTAGGAAGTTGGGGCTTACAGCAATCACAGAGTAGAGCGTTCATTTGTTCTTGGAGGTTGCGGAGTCATGGGGAAGAGAACTGCGTTGTTCTAGAAAGGATGAGTCACGGAGTGCAGAGTTCAACTGTTCTTGAAGATAGCGAGGTCAGAAGTGGACAGTTCAGTTTTTCTCAGAAATAGGACACAGAGCAAAGTTGTTTTGGGGGAAGGGCACAAGCAGAACGCAGATTTAGTTCTTACAAGAAGCGATGCCATGCAGTTGAGCATCAAGTTGTCCTTGGGGGGCATGAGAGTTGATTAGTTTACTTCGGGTACATTCTAAGCAATAATCACTTTGTATAAAACAAGTCAACATTCAGTCTCTCAGTCTTTAAGGATAAGACCCGCATTGTCTGGCAATGCTAATCCATCACTCTTCTTTGGACGTTTTTCTTTTCCCTCGGAGAAAACACTAAATCTTTGAAGCGGTGTCTATTCCAGACGATATGGATACCACAGGCGGTTAGACAGGGAATACCGAACAATAAGGCTGTTGTTGAGGTCTTCAAAGATGCGATGCTTGCATGTACATGAGTACAAAGTGACACGAGGGTGGGACGCAAAGGGATGGAGAGAGAGAGAGAGAGAGAGAGAGAGAGAGAGAGAGAGAGAGAGAGAGAAAGAGAAAGAGAGAGGAGACAGAGACAGACAGGCGGGCAGACAGAGACAGAGACAAAGACAGAGACCTACAACAGAACAGAACAAAACAGAACAGCACAGCACAGCACACAGACAGAGACACAGAGAAGCGGCACTATATCGGAGACTGCAACCTAGACCGCAAGACGGGCGCATCTCACCCAAGACCATCACGCATTTGTCGCAGCAGCCACAGAACCCGCCGTTCTCCTCCACCTTTCCGCCCACGCAGTTTTCGGCCGTGACGGCCGCGCATCGCACCCTGCTGCAGATGTCTGGCGGGCAGACGATGGCGGTGGCCGTTGCCGCAGCCAGGGAGAGAACCAGCACGCGGAGCATCATCGTTCCTCCTGTCCCAGGCCTTGTTCTGTTTTTCACACACGCGCGCGCGCGTGCACACACACACCCGCATGCACGCACACATCCCCGCATGCACGCACACGACGCACGCACGCACGCACGCACGCACGCACGCACAGCACACACACACACACACACACACACACACACACACACACACACACACACACACACTGTCATTCTGGAGTCAGCATAAATAGTCCCAAAATGTCCAAATACCTTCGAAATTTTCGTTTGGCTGTTCTCAACGATTCCATGGAAAATGGTATACAGGAAAGATACACAAACACCATGAGGCTCTGGAGAATCGCCAAAAGGGAATACAGGAGAGAGAGAGAGAGAGAGAGAGAGAGAGAGAGAGAGAGAGAGAGAGTACTCCACAATAAAGATTTTCGGCAAAGCCTAACCTTCGAGTCTGTTCTTGCTATTCTCTTATGTTCAGCGACAGTCTCTCTCCCTCTCTCTCTCTCTCTCTGTCTCTGTCTCTCTCTCTTCGTAACTTGAGTACAACCTTGTTTTACTCTCTGTGTCAATTTTCAAAGTTCCGTTCACACAAAGAGTGGAGAAACTGGGAGGCTGAGCCAAATTTAATTCTATGGACATAAAACACCTCTTGTTTGGACGCTTTGAATGCCTAGCACGGTGACCCCTCTGTCAACCATTACTGACCCTAAGAGCGCACCTGCTGAATCTTATGAAACATGTGCAGCGCCGTACCTCGAGTTTACAACCAGTGAGCCTCAGTGGTGTGTGTCAAAACACGATGTAGCCCGTTTGTTGTCAGATAGCTACAAGGCGTTGGTATACAGGCGTTTACAATGATAGCCAAACTGAGGCAGTAAAACTGTACATTACCTACAGTTTTGAATGAGGAAGACAGTCGAACACTTACATTACCTACAGTTTTGAATGAGGAAGACAGTCGAACACTTACATTACCTACAGTTTTGAATGAGGAAGACAGTCGAACACTTACATTACCTACAGTTTT
The DNA here is from genome assembly GCA_033310375.1 of Conus canariensis. NCBI lineage: Eukaryota > Metazoa > Mollusca > Gastropoda > Neogastropoda > Conidae > Conus > Conus canariensis. Next base: position 47,575,974 of record CM065740.1, read on the forward strand.
GAATGAGGACGACAGTCGAACAGTCCAAAGAAGGGATGCCACAGCACGTCACCTGAATTTCTGTTTTTAATGTAGAAACTCTAAACGTTCAAGAAAAGGAGTGGCAAAAAAAAAAAAATCATCCGTGACCCATAATGAACATATCTTCAAATTTTCAGAAAGATCGGCCACGCACTTTCTGAGATATTCCATAAAAAAAGAAAAACCGTTATGGGTCGTTATAGCCGTTACTAACGGCTATAACGGTAAACGAAAACGTCGGGCAACATCCGTGACCCGCAATGTACATACCTACACATTTTCACAAAGATCAGCCAAGTACTTTCTGAGACATTCCATAAAAAAGAAAAACCGTTATGGGCCGTTATAGCCGTTAGTAACGGTTATAGCGGTACACTAAAACGTCGGGCATCATCCGTCGCCCATAATGAACATACCTACCAATTTTCAGAAAGATCGGCCTAGTACTTTCTGAGATATTCCATAAAGAAAAACCGTTAAGGGCAGTTATAGCCGTTATTAACAGATATAACAGTAAACTAAAACATCGGGCATTATTTGTGACCCATAAAGAACATATCTACAAATTTTCAGAAAGATCGACAAAGTGCTTTCTGAGATATTCCATAAAGAAGAAATCCCGTTATGGGCCGTTACGGCCGTTAGTAGCGGCTGTAACGGTAAACTGAAACATCGGGCATCATCCGTAACCCATAATGAACATACCTGCTAATTTTCACAAAGATTGGCCAAGTACTTTCTGAGATATTCCATAAAGAAGAAAAACCGTTATGGGCAGTTACAGCCGTTATTAACGGATATAACAGTAAACTAAAACATCGGGCTTTTTTTTTTTTTTTTGCTGTCCCAACCTCTGCGCCACCTCAGAGGCAGTGCACCCACGCCGCTCATTCCGACACCCCGTCCACAGCCACAGCCCGGTCGGCCCCGCCGCAGCCCCGGCACCGGCAATCCACAGGGAGCAGTCAATGTCAAGTCGTCAAGAGGCAACCCACCGGAGGAGACACTGCACTGCTGCCGAGTCACTTTGGTGGTGTTCAGTGGCGCCTGTTCTGATCTAACATACGCAGGACACCACCTACTAAGCCCCCTACTGACGACAATAATTGCTTAGTCGCGGAGCCGGCGTGAGTGAGCTCTCCCTCCGGAGGGCGCCACCACGTCCGTCCAACGACAGCCCCCATGGACTCGCCGATACCGGTGACCCCGACGGAACCAAACCAAGGCCACAGACGTGGAGAGGACATCGAAACTGAGGTCACCATGAGAGCAGGGCATGAAGGGCCACAGAATTTGAGACATTTTTTTTTTTTTTTTATGCTGATCGATGAGAAAGAGGATGATTAAGATTTTGCTACGGATTTCCATTTCGGTCTGAGACTACATGACAGGGCTGTACTCTACGCTTCCTTTCATAATATATCCCGGCGTCAACCAGGCCCGAGAGATACAGGCACCTGCAGTGTTGGTCATGAAATTTGAGCAACACTCTCAGAAACGCATCCATTAAGTGGATGAAACTCGACTGTGTGGTCCCAGTCTTCCCAACCGAGTCCGCAGCAACTCAACTCTGGGTAGGAGCCGGTCGGGGCAGAAAAACCCACATGACTTCTGATGGGATTCGAACCCACGACCTCCCAGCCGGGAGTCCGCGACGCTAACCACTTCGCCACGGCGGCTGGTACATCGGGCATTATTTGTGACCCATAATGAACATACCTACAAATTTTCAGAAAGATCGACAAGGTGTTTTCTGAGATATTCCATAAAGAAGAAAACCCGTTACGGCCGTTAGTAGCGGCTGTAACGGTAAACTGAAACATCGGGCATCATCCGTAACCCATAGTGAACATACCTGCTAATTTTCACAAAGATCGGCCAAGTACTTTCTGAGATATTCCATAAAGAAGAAAAACCGTTATAGGCCGTTACAGCTGTTAGTAACGGCTATAACGGTAAACTAAAACATCGGCCATCATCCGTGACCCATAATGAACATACCTGCTAATTTTCACAAAGATCGGCCAAGTACTTTCTGAGATATTCCATAAAGAAGAAAAACCGTTACATGCCGTTACAGCCGTTAGTAACGGCTATAACGGTAAAATAACACATCGGGCATCATCCGTGGCCCATAATGAAAATACCTACAAATTTCAGAAAGATCGGTCCAGTAATTTTGTCTGGAGCGAGTGGAACACATTTTGACCACGGACACACACACACACACACACACACACACACACACACACACACACACACACACACACACAGAGCATTTCTTCGTTCCCATTATTGAGTACCCCCTGTTCTATAAGAACTGGGAGTACAAAAGATGAAATTGAAAAATATGCCAGCCGCATAGATATGTCTCAGCAGAACTTACTGGCACGATCTCATATGTATCTATCTTCGAGTCATTTATTTACAAAAACTTCGTAAGTGTAGAATACGGTTCTCGGCTTTATGCAATTGTATAATATGTATTGTGTCAAATTTGCTGGTGCTTGTGTGTTTGTACTTGTCAAATTTGCTGATGATCGTAATGTGTGTACACTGCTTATGCAAAAAGAGAAAAATAAAATGTTCATTAAAAAAAAAACAAGATGCAAAGCATATAAACGTACTCCCAGTTTTCCAAATCGCTTATAAATCGGCCAAGTACTTTCTGAGAGAAATAACGGCAAAATAACGGTTTTTACGGTTATTTAACCAATGTGCACTTTTGAAACTGGTATTTTAGTCCTCACTGGGCTAAAGCCTATGTACCTACCAAATTGCATACAGATCGGACAATGTCAAGAATAACGGTTTTTAACGGTCAAATTTTGAGACACTATATGGAAGTGCCATTTGTGTGCGACAACCTTTCTGTATACTAAATTACATTAAAATCCACCAATATGTAAAAAAAATAACGGCAAAATAACGGTTTTAATGGTTATATAACCGATGTACATTTTTGAAACTGGTATTTTAGTCATCACTGAGCTAAAGCCTATGTACATACCGAACTTCATCCAAATCGGACATTATGTCAAGAATAACGGTTTTTAACGGTCGAATTGTGAAAAACTATATAGAAGTGCCATTTGTGTGTGATAACCTTTCAGTATACCAAATTTCATTAAAATCCCCTATATATAAGAAATAATGGCAAAATAACGTGTTTTTAACTTGTTTAATCGATTTTTAGCGTTACATTACCTACATATGGAAAGAGGCTCCGATTTGTCACAAGATCATCCAAACCGCTTATAAATCGGCCAAGTACTTTCTTAGATATTCCATAAAGAAGAAAACCCGTTTTGGGCCGTTATAACCGATAGTAACGGCTATTCTGGTCAAATAAAACATCGGGCATCATCCATGACCCATACTGAACATACCTATAAATTTTCAGAAAGATCGGCCAAGTACTTTCTTAGATATTCCATAAAGAAAAACCGTTACAGGCCGTTACAGCTGTTAGTAACGGCTATAACGGGGTAAACTAAAACATCAGGCATCATCTGTGACCCGTAATGAACATACCTGCTAATTTTCAAAGATCGGCCAAGTACTTTCTGAGATATGCCATATAGAAGAAAAACCGTTACAGCCGTTAGTAACGGCTATAACGGTAAACTAAAACATCGGGCGTCATCCGTGATCCATAATGAACATACCTACAAATTTTCAGAAAGATCGGCCACGTACTTTGAGATATTCCATAAAGAAGAAAAACCGCTACAGGCCGTTACAGCCGTTAGTAACGGCTATAACGGGGAAATTAAAACATCGGGCATCATCCGTGACCCATAATGGATGTACCTGCTCATTTTTACAAAGATCGGCCAAATACTTTCTGAGATATTCCATAAAAGAAGAAAAAGCGTTACATGCCGTTACTGCCGTTAGTAACGGCTATAACGGTAAACTAAAACATCGGGCATCATCCGTGGCCCATAATGAACATACAAATTTTCAGAAAGATCGGTCCATTATTTTTGTCTGGAGCGAGTGGAACACATTTTGACCACACACACACACACACACACACACACACAGCATTTCTTCGTTCCCATTCTAAAGTACTCCCTGTTCTATAAGAACTGGGAGTACAAAATAGGAGTGGCACGGTACATTACCTGAAGTTTCTGAGCGTGGAAGAGTCAAGTTCAACAGGAATGTGCCTCAAAGGGTGAACGCGTGACGGTTACAGTTTGAACAATCGTAAAAGTACCTGGTCGGAGTCTTAGGTCTCCGTCTGTCCTGCTTTATCTCGCTTTGAAGTCGACTTGAGGTCGTTCGACTGCCGTCAACGTGAGAGGAAATTGGAGACTTCCATTCTATGCGCATTATGTAGTGCTGCTACTATCTCATGCTGACGCGAGGCACCCACCTCACTCCTTCCCCCGCTGCGCTCCACCACCCCCACCCCCTCTTTCTCTACGCACCCCCCCCCCCCCCCCCCCCTCATCCACTTCCTCTTTTCCCGATTTAGCACGCGGCTGACTGCTCAGATATCATTAGGATTGGTTTCGAACTCAGTTGAAGTGTGTCATCAGGACTCATGATGTGCAAACAAGGCTATCATCATTCATGTAATCTCAAGTTTTTAACCCTGCTAGTCATTTATCATTACAGGAAAAAGTTGCACACCACAATACAATTGGAGGAAACAATCTAGTAGAAACGAGCAGAAATACTGTTAAGTTAATGTTGTGAAAATCTGGGAAACGCTTACCTTCACACACACACACACACACACACACACACACACACACACACACAGAGAGAGAGAGAGAGAGAGAGAGAGAGAGAGAGAGAGAGAGAAAAGACGACAATACAATATTCTTTATTTATTATACTAATTGATAAGCACTGGTGTGCTTTTTTACATCCAGTCCTCGCCCTGTGTAGCGTACACAATGCAAAATAAGACAAAGCAATAAATGTAGAAGCATGCAAAAAAAAAACAACAAAAAAAAACATATATATAAAGAAATCTTAAATAAATGTTAGCGAACCGCCCAGAGAACGTGGACAAACGAGTCACAAGACGAAACACAACTAGTTTCGACCTCTTAGGTCTTCATCAGGTGAGACATTAACGAATAAAACAATGAAAATTCACTTAGCTTTGATCGCTTCAGATCACTTGGTAGGGTTCAGCGCAAGGAAGAAGGCGTGATTCAACGCCTTCTTCCTTGCGCTGAACCCTACCAAGTGATCTGAAGCGATCAAAGCTAAGTGAATTTTCATTGTTTTATTCGTTAATGTCTCACCTGATGAAGACCTAAGAGGTCGAAACTAGTTGTGTTTCGTCTTGTGACTCGTTTGTCCACGTTCTCTGGGCGGTTCGCTAACATTTATTTAAGATTTGTTTAGATTTCCGCCTGCAGTCCTCTCGCTTTGCAACTAGATATATATAAAGACACACACACACACACACACACACACACACAGAGTCACTCATAGACAGCACGTGACCAAGATGGCGGACACACGCAGCAACTAATCTACCACGGTGGCCGTTTCGTGGGCCAAGAAATAGAAAACATGAAAACAAGATTTAGTGGGAGACAAACGGTACCTAACAGCAGAGTACCGATAACTGAGAAATTGTCTACCGTGTTCATCGGAGATAGTCGGCTGAAAAAAACCACTGTTGAAACCCGGCAGCGAAAAGACGCTGGAACTTCGAGCAACCTGGCTACGCAAAATCCAACTCTCCAGATGACTGAAAACCCTTCAATGGAACACAAGGAGGTTGGTAGCCATGATTTTAGCTCTCTCGATGCAGAAAATATCAAACCGCAAGTTACTATGGTGACCACTGCCACACAGACAGAAACATGCCTTCCAGGCGCAGCAACTTACGCACAAGTAGTTGGTTCAGATTCAGGGAGCAATCCCTCTCAAACCAAATCCCCGTCTCTGAAAAATAAAGCAGAAATTGGTAAAAAATATTTGCCTAAAACCAGACCAAAAGCAAATAATGACGTCAATCCTATTAGTCAACATGACGGAAGATCGAATTACGCAAGGAAGGATGACGTCAAAGTGCCTGAGAAGAATAGAAAAGATCACAGTGAATCTAGAAAAACAAAAGTAAAAGTTGACGAAGGCCAGGACTATCCAACAGTGCTTGTCATCCATGATTCTGTCGCAAACGGAGTTCAAGGAAAAAGACTTGGGTATTCCTACGATTTCAAGGTCTCTAAGCTTAAACAGCACAATGTATCAGCTATCAAACAATGCCTAGAAGAGATTGATACGGAGGAAATGCCTGACTGTGTCGTAGTACATTGTGGAGTCAATGACTTGAAGGTAGAGGAGGCTGAAAAAGTCAGTAAGAATTTTGCACAGACAATGAAATCAGTAGCGGAAAAACACCAGAAAGTGAAGTTAGTTATCAGCAAAGCAACAAAAGTGCTGGACAAGAAATTAGAAGTGAACAGACAGCTGTTCAATGCAAAGATCACGTCTGACCTCTTTGAAGTCAAAAACATCAGCTTCATTGACAATGATAACATAAGACTTGACCACCTTCATGACAAAATCCACCTTTCAAAACGGGGCTCTAGCCTGCTTGCAGGAAACATTGGACGGCACGTGAGGAGTCTGGTGTGGGAGACCCCAAAGCGGCCCTTCCGACGACGACAGGGCAACAGGGAAACATACTACGACTTTCCAGCTCCACGTGCCCACAGTTGGTTCAACCCTTTCAGTGCCCTGGACTGGGAATCCTATTGATGGGCCCACGACGACCAAGCCACCTGATGCAACTGCTGTGTTATCTCTGCTCATTTTGATTGATTTTTAAGCACCTCCATGTATACGTTGTATTCTGACCAAAATTGTTCTTGACATTTTTCTCTTTAATTATTAATGATATCTTTTTTCCTTCCATATAATTTGAGTATTAGTTTTAGAACATGACACGAGGAAACAACTTTAGTGTTTTTCAATGGAACTGTAGATCAATAACTTCCAATTATGAACATTTAGTCCAGCATCTCGCGAATCATAAATATCATGTCTTAAGCCTCCAATCATTAAATGTAAAGAAAGATAAGCTACCTAAGTTACAAAATTATTACTTCCCTCCTATCTATCAAAAAGACACAAACGGGAAAATCAATACAGCTATTTACATACATGAAGGGTAAATTACACACTGTGCCCTAATCCTATTCCATCAGATATTTTCACAATTCATTCTTGTGCTGTGACAGTACAATTTGATAAGTTTCTACTATCTTATCAGTGTATTTACCAAAAGGTCCAGATGATAACACTGAATGGATCCGTATGCTACAGGCAGATAAAAGCAAAAAAGTGCTGATTACAGGAGATTTTAATGCACATGCCCCTTTTTGGGAGAAGAACTGTGACCATATCTCAAGAAATCGTTTGATAGAGAATGTTGTAGATTCATCATTTTATCTGTTAAACGATGGTCGAGTTACACGAATCCCGGATAACCCTTATCATAGAGCTACGGCAATTGATTTAACTCTGGTTTCGCCTGATCTAGCTCCCATTTGTGAGTGGAACACACTGGCTCATTGCTTAAATAGTGATCACATTCCGATTATAACAAGTTTTGAAACTACAAGCACAAAAATTACAGATCTAACTGAGGATAAAGTCCCAAGGTACAATTATAAATTTGCTAATTGGGATAAATTTTCAGCAAGTATGTCCACGTTTTATGTTGAGGACATGCACGATAAAAATATAAATGATCTTTATTTTTCATTTACCAAGGCAGTCCTAGAAGCTGCAAATGACTCTATACCCATGCTTAAGACAAAGAAATCACATAAACATGCTGGAAATATCTGGTGGAATGACGACTGTGAAAAGGCAAATAGCGAAAAATGGGAGAAATTTAAAAAATACATCCAAGAAAATTCTACCCCAAACCATCAAGAGGCAAACAAAGCAAAAAATAAATCGAACAGAGTTAACGCCCAGGCCAAGAGACAATACTGGTCTTCTTTTTGTATTAATGAAATCTACAGTCATAAAGATATGCAAAAAGTCTGGGAAAAAATGAAAACCATGAAGAACGGAATTAATTTACCACAATGTCCCATAAGATTAGATAACTCAGATCTACCCACTAATAATGAAAAAGCAGAAGCATTTGCAGAGATGTTTGCCAATTATAGTAGAAATGCAGGTTTGTCAACTGTAAGTAAAGAGTATAGAGAAAGTGAAGAGCAAAGTAAAACAAAATCAAATCATGATGACAATGAGTTCACAAGGAAAAGCTATGTAAATTCTGAAATAACACTTGAAGTAAAAGAAAGTATTTTACATCTGAGTAAAGCAAAAACATCTGTTGGATTAGATGGAATATCTTATGAAATGTTAAAACACTTACCTTACAATGTTATTCGATTTCTACATATATTCATACAAAGATGTTGGGGTAAAGGGGAAATGCCTTCTGTTTGGAAGCGATCAATTGTTATTCCTATACATAAGCAGGGAAAGCCTAAAACAGATAGAAACAGCTATCGACCCATCTCGTTAACATCACACGTTTGCAAACTTATGGAGAAAATAATATTAAACAGATTAGTCCATCTCTGCGAAAAACAGTGCATTATACCCCCAAATCAAGCAGGCTTTCGGAAAGGCCGATCAACTACAGAACATCTAGTGAAACTAACAACACAAATCAAACAGCAATTCGCGAGGCGGAAGAATATCCTTGCAACTTTTTTGACGTTAAGAAAGCTTATGATCAAGTATGGCACTACAAATTATTGCAAAAGCTTAAGGAAAACAATATTAATGGTAATATGTATAACTACATTAAAAATTTCCTTTCACATCGTTTCATACAAGTAAGAGTAGGAAACACGTACTCGAACCTCAGAGAACTTCAGATAGGATTACCTCAAGGTTCAGTTATTTCTCCTGTTTTATTTAATATACTCATAGCCGATCTCCCAAAGAGATTGTCAAACGATTCAGTTTTAGTCCAGTATGCTGACGATATATGCATGTGGATGAAGGTAACAATGAAACGCAATACACCCACTAGAGCATTAAACTATACAAAAAAAGTTTACCAAAAGGAATTAGATAAAATCACTAATTTTATGAAAGAAAATGGTTTATCACTATCTTTAGAAAAAACAAACATGGTCCTTTTTAACTCTGGTTATAACCCAGAAAAAATGCCTATATTCAGCATTAATGGAATTGCCCTTAAGTTTGTGCAAAGTGTTAAGTTTCTAGGTGTCTATCTGTCATCAAAACTTACATGGAATCAACATATAAATCATATACTTGATAAAGCACGAAAAGCATTAAATTTTCTCAAAATTATTAGTAAACAACGTTGGGGTCAAGATACTAAAGCACTTTTATGTCTTGCAAACTCACTTGTTCGATCTCGTTTAATATATGCCCAAGAAGTTTTCTTTAATGCCCCCAAACACCTATTATCCAAACTTCAAAGCATAGACTGCAAAGCTGTTAAACTGGCACTTGGAGTACCAATACATGCTTCCAGTCTAGGATCCTATAAAGAAGCGGGTGTTCTTCCTCTAGATGACAATAGGAAAAATTCTTGCGCTAAATTTATAGTAAAGTCTTTTGCTTTTGATACATTTTGTAAGGAAGAAATTAGATTAGACTCCGCGAAAGATTTTGCTAAAAGAGCTAAAACAATACACTCTTTACAATCAATCAATTCCTATGCCACTGATATAATCAATTCTAAAGAATTAAAACAAAGAAATAGCCACTAAGCCACCTGTTTCACCAGTAGCACCCTGGGAGCATATTAAACCTGCTTTTGATATTGACGATACAAATTTAAACAAAAATCAATCTCCAAATATCTTGAAAAATTTAGTAAACATAAGCATTGAAAACAAGTATACTGACTATAACAAGATTTACACAGACGGGTCTGTAATAGAAAACGGCAGTGCAGGATCAGCATTTTTTATTCCTTCCTTGAAAATATTAAAACGTTATAATATTGGTAGGCATTATTCCATTTTCACTGCTGAATTAATAGCCATTTTAATGGCGTTACATCACATTAAAGAGTTACCTTTAAATGCATGCAAAGTATTATTTTGTGTGGATTCAAAATCAGTATTATATGCTATCAAAGGTCAAAATACCAAGACACGGGTTGAAATGACACACGAAATCAAGCACTTAATACATCACTTAGCAAGCAAAGATATCAGTGTTACTTTTTATTGGATTCCATCTCACTGTGGAATTCTCTCTAATGAACAGGTAGATCAAGCAGCCAAGAGTGCAGCACGCAAAGCTGCAGGGACAATTAAACTTAATGTTAAGCTAGATCTACATGAATATTATAAATACTTTGACAAGTTAGCAAAGGATAATTTTGTTGACAAGTTGAAGACCTCAGATATACAATATTCACATAATTGTGTAAAAGCTTGTGATACACTGCATTCGGATATAACAGAGTTCAAGTCAAATCAAATCCAGATCAATTACGTCTTTGATGTTTAAGATTCGTCTAAACGCTCTCAAAACAAAATTTTGTAAAGATATTTGTGTTTGTGGGAGTCAAATGTCTACGAATCATTATTTATGTTTGTAGAATCCAAAACATTAGTATGGCATTGATGTTGCATTTACTCAAAAACGCTCAACACTTTAAACTCTCACATGCTTTTTTTTTTTTTTTTTGTCTAATGTCACTTGAGGGTGAAGAGACGTTAAATTAAAGTACTACTACTACTACTCAGACAGGTTGAGGGATCGACTGATTATTGGGGCTGTGTGTGCGCGCGCGCGTGTGTGTCCGCGTGTGTGTGTGTGCGTGCGTGTGCGAGCGCGCGCGCGCGCGTGTGCGTGTCTATATGTGTGTTCATGTATGTGTGTGCGTGCGTGCGTGCGTGTGTGTGTTTGTGTGTTATGAGAGTTAGAAAGGTAAGGTAATACTGCTTATAGCCAAGCCGACCGCAAAGGGCCATATCAGGGCTGTCACCGCGTTGAAGTCAACTCACAAGTCATTATCCAAAAAAATACCCCCAAAAAAAAAAATTGTTCCGCCTCCTCAATGCCCTTATTTCTGGTCATCACTGGAGATGAAAAGGACGAACAGCTCTCGACTTTCTGAGATGTTTTCAAACCCACCCCAAATCTCGAGGATCAAAAATTAAAAAAAAAAAAAAAAAAAAAAGGTGCGTCCGAGGCCTGGGAAAACCTGTCCCCTCACACGCCCTCACACCAGGTTATCGTCCGAGATTAGGGGCCTACAGCTTCTGGGAACACGTCAGCCGGGAGTTTCTCGTGTTGCAATTGGACGAGAGTCAAAACAAGTGGTTTGCGGCGCCAGCCTAATCAGGTTTTGTTGAAGATTAGAGAGTGCCCGGTGTCAGTATCTCCCGGGCCGGGCTGGTACACCATAATACAGCAAGAAAATAAGCGTAGCGTACAGCCCGCTGTCACGCATCTTGGAACAAGACGGAACTTTATAACATTCTTTTTTTTTTCTTATGTGATTATCATTTTTTGAAGAAAAAAAAGTAAAGTTCTGTAGCTGTTCTGGCCTTCCTCCCGTAATGACCAGTTTGATGAATACTGAAATCAGCTGTAGTTCTTCCAGGGAGCTTGACGTCTGGTCGCACAAAACTTCCGCTTGGTTAGAGACCATTTTGGGTTATCCAAGGTCAAGGTCAATGACTGATCATTGATGAGCCACTAGGTCACGAAGTAAAAAGTCGCACGTGCAGGTGCACCACGTCGTTGAAGAAAACCCGTTGTGTAATGCTGTGCTGGTCATTAGTGAATGTCGTTGGTCACGTCCTTTGGTAATGTCACTGCAAAAAGGCTGTGTGACAATGTGTAGATCGTTCGGGAGTTCGACCGCGTCATTGCTCACGGCTAGGTCATAACATTCAAAGAAATGAATTCAGGCAACCGTCATTAAGTTCCCCACAATTCCACCTGTCCCCGTACTCCCGCCTGACGTAATCTGAGAGTTAGTACATCAGATTTATCGCTGAATACACTGATCAATCGATGAATTTTCAACTTGTAGTAGTGGTAGTATTCAAGATACTTATGGACAGCAACGATTATACAGAGCTGGCAACTCGACAAAATCGTGGGTACTCCATTTCTGGTTAGTCTGCTGTGCGGATAATGGGGAAAAACGCTCCAACGAGACACGCCCCAGCAGATTGTTCATTCTGTCATGTCCACTTCCATGAGGCAATGAGGATGGCGACATGCCATCTGTATTCGGTAATGCCATTTAATGCCTCAACAAGCATACGATACACACGCCAAATTCTAAATAATGGATACACGTAACTGACATTTTGAATACTCTTTAACGCCCACCAAATGATACACAAATGAGAAAGGGGCGTTTATTACAGTACAGTCATTCACCTACTGCCACGATAGACAACAGACAGCTAAGGGCGCAGCTGCTGTGTTGTCGCCAATGTGTGTAATTATCTATCCAGCACGGCCTGCTTGTGCAGCTAACTGCTGTGTAATTACCCGCCATATTTCATCAATGTAGCACACACCCTGTGTGTGTGTGTGTGTGTGTGTGTGTGTGTGTGTGTGTGTGTGTGTGTGTGTGTGTGTGCGTGCACTGGTGGGCGTGCACGGAGAGAGAGAAGAGAGAGAGAGAGGTGTGTGTGTGTGTGTGTGTGCGAGTAGGTTGGTGGGTGTTGCGTCGCGTATTCCATTGCTTACATGCTATCATTTCCAACATTTTCATCTAACCTATCAATGACCGTAGTCATCTAGCGGGTTGTCCATCTTCGGGATCCCTTTTATACTGGAACTATCGCTCTTTCCTTACAAGAGGATTTTGATGCGCTTTTTCAATCAGAGTAACGCGATCCTCCGTTTGCCTGGCTTGTCAGCAAAGTTTTAACGGTTCCCGTTCAAAGGTGTACCTGTTTGCTTGTCAATGCACAGCCAGGCGTTTTTTTTTTGTTGTTTTTTTTCTTTTTCTTTTTCTTTACTTTTGTCATCCAACTTACATTCAGAGTTTATTGGTACGTCTTCACGTCTATCATTGCTAAATCTCTCATCATGATTCAGGCTAAGAACTTTGCGTCTGATCTTCAGGAATAAATTCTACCGCCTGTTTGTTGTTTTTTTCCCTTTTCCATATGAACGAATATAGTATGCGTAGATTATTAACATAAACCTGAACAGCCTTTTTAAGACTAGTGACTGCAACGCGCTCCGAACTGGCTGGCGGGGAAATGGGCCAAACGTTCAAAGCAGACGTCGAACTGACGTTCATCCACAAACAACAGAGAGACTCCTAGTCCTTTTTCTAAACCAACAGACAAACAAAATGGCAGTATGAACAAGTCTGTGCTTTAAACTTGCTCTTTTTTGTAAGTCTTCACTGACTTCATCTTATTCTTCTGTGACCGTCTCCTCTCTATTTTGCTATCCTATTTACTCGCGGTGCAGCCGTATCAAAGCGGTTCATTAGGACTGTTGGACAGATGCGGTCACGCCCTCTGTACAAGGGGCGATAATTCGCACTGGCTCCGTTACAAGGCATTTCCTGCGTCAGCTTGGGTTTAGTCGATGTGTCCTGCTCATGTTGGGTAAGAGGAGACGACGCTAGCCATTACCGCGATATAACAGGGCGCAGCGCAGTGCGTGCCTCTTCCGGTGAGGTGTCTATCAAACCCTACACTGCATCCGACAGGCTGTCCTTGCCGCGCCTGCCACAAGAGAAGTCTATGGCTGCGTGGCAGAACTAGAAGGAAGGGCACGAGAGCAATAGCTGAAAGAAATTTCACCATCAGTCACCAAAACACCGGACAATAAAGAATGACAGGAAATGTCAGCTTCAGTCACTAAAACATCAAAATATATGGACAGAAAAATTTCACCTTCAGTCACAACACCGGACAATAAAGAATGACAGGAAATGTCAGCTTCAGTCACTAAAACATCAAAATATATGGACAGAAAAATTTCACCTTCAGTCACCACAACACCGGACAATAAAGAATGACAGGAAATGTCAGCTTCAGTCACTAAAACATCAAAATACATGAACAGAACAAATTTCACCTTCAGTCACAAGAACTTTGCCCGAACCGTTTGTTTCGACGAAACAGCACCGACAGGAGGTTTAAATAGCCCCACAGGAAAAGAAACACACACACAAAAAAAGAAAAGTATAAAGTTAAAGAAAGCCACCACCGAACAACCTTGGCCCTTTACCCCTTTACGCCAAGACAAAGGAGACTACTTTCTTTTGTTTGTGTGCCCTTTCTATTCCAGTGACCTAACCTAGTGATAAACAGCGATAATACAGTAACGACAACAAGTTGTTTCTCTTCTTTCCTTTCTTCTCCGTCTCTCTGAAATGGAACAATTACCGAGTGAAGCAAGCGTCCAAGCAGCGATCGTGATGTTCCATAGTTTTTTTTTGTTGTTTTGTTTTTTTACGAAGTCGGTAGTTACTTCGCCGACTGCAACACCAAATACGACGAAAAACCAATCTGCTGCCACAAGAAATCCATGTACAACAATGCGTCATAATACAAAATAACTGAATGAAGCAGACTGCAGTCTAATGCACAAAACAGTATAGTTCAATGTAATGCAACCTAACTATGTAAAAGCATTGACGTTTTTTTTCCATAGACATGACAAACCCCTTCACCACCACCCTGTCCCAACCCATACCCCCACGCGCGTTCATGCGCATGTACACACACACACACACACACACACACACACACACACACACACACACACACACACACACACACGCACGCACACACACACACACAAGCGCGCCCCCGCACAGAGAGAGAGAGAGAGAGAGAGAGAGAGAGAGAATTACTAAAAACAAGTATTATTTTTGCAGCAAATGTGTTAAAGTTCATGAGAAACAATCATCAAAATATATAGCCTATTAACATCAGCGCACAAACTTAATGACTCAGACACAGCCAGTCTTGTATGCAGATTCCATTCTGTATCGTGTCATTAGCAAAATGTGAATTCGAATCCTTTCAAATAGCGTCAAACTCTGCATTGGTCCAGTATTCCTATCTATGCGCGCGTAAATATGTTTAATAGTAATGCAAATATATTCTGTCTCGCTGTTTTCCTCATCCGACGTGTCTGAATTAGTTAGCCGAGGTTTTCGTGGCAGTTCAAGGTGACCCCGATTCCAATATACTCGCACTCACACGCACGCACGCAAAAGCAAACAACTTTCGTTTGTTTGCTATGTTTCCTTTTCTGTTTACATTTTTCTGTCTACGTATCTGCTGCCTTTACTATTGGTGGTGACGATGATGTGCGTGTGTGCATGTGCGCGCGTGTATGTATGTACATTGCAATAGTTGAATATGTCGTAGTCTGCAAGAGCATTGCTAGCGCTTGAACTCACACGCGCGCGTGCGCGCGCCCGCACACACTCACGCGCGCACACAAACACACACACTTGAACACTCATACTCACCCCCCTCCACTCCCCTCCCACACACACGCTCACCCTCCATGCTCCCACTCCCTCCTCTCCCATCCTACGGCTACTGATTGTTTGGAGCTAAAACACTAACCTGGTTGTACACGATAATCTGCACATCCTATCTGGATATATCTGGGCCTTAGTTCCCATCTTTTCCACTCTCCATCACCCCCGGCGCGGATCAGGGAGACGGAGGAGTGGAGTGATGAGAAAGGGGGAGGGAGGAGGGTATGGAGAGCGGGTTTCATTCCAAAATAGGTAAAACATCACAATGTAATACACCGTCCTCTTTTTTTCGGAGAGAGAGAGAGAGAGAAGAGAGATGAGATGAGAGAGAGAGAGAGAGACAGACAGACAGACAGACTGACAGAAGAAAACAAAGACAGACACAGATAAAGAGTCGGAGACAGCGGGACAGAGAGAGAGAGAGAGAGAGAGGGACAGAGAGAGAAAGAGAGGCAGACAGACAGAAAGAGAGAGACAGATGCAGACAGACATAGACGGACAGACAGACGACGAACGGACAGAGAGAGAGAGAGAGAGAGGGGGGGGGGAAGGAGGGTGGCAATCCATAGTCTGCTGCAAACTAGCTAGCACAGATGCTCCCAACGAGGCACACTTCAGTGCGTAAATGAAGTAGGGAAGTTAAAAACTATAACTGTGTGCGTCAGTGCGGCCTGCTAGTCACACCGAATTGCAATACACACAGACGAAACAGCAAGAAAAAAGATTAAAAAAAAAAAATTCTCCCCGTCTCTGCCTAAAAGCGCGCGCGCACGCGACCTTGTGTCAAATTGTCGCCCTTACAGTGGATCTAGAAAACAAAAGCACGGTCGAAAGATCCTGCTGGAGACGAGTCCACCTACAATCTCTACTAAGTCTGTAACATCCAGTGCTGACGATGCTGAAACGGTGAAGTCGTGCTGATGACACCCCAACGCCAACTGCTTTTACAAAAATGTACCCCCCCCCCCCCCCCCCCCCCACACACACACAACTTCTATCCAATCGCTTGTACAAACATCTGTTGACCCTAATCATCTTATATTTGAAAACAACTCGCAAAACTTGCTGTCAAAGGATCCTGACGGCCATCAGAATTCCATGTCCAGTGGGACGTTAAAACGTTAAAATAGTCATCATGTCATCTACTTTAGATACATGGCCTTCAAAAGAGGGACTTCGCATCGGTTATTTAAATATAAACAGTGCCAGAAATAAGACAGATGAAATCGCTGCAATACTTCACAACAATGGTAATAGCTTTCATGTGTTTTGTATAGCAGAGTCTTGGCTAACCGATATGATTCCAGATTCTGATATGTGCATGCCAAATTATGATGCAATCCGATTAGACCCAAAAGCACCTAGAACAACAGGTTTACTTCTTTACCTTGCTAAATCATTAACCTTCAGAAGAAAAGAGTATCTTGAAAAATACAACGTAGAATCCGTCTGGACAGAATTAAATCTTAAACACTGTAAGCCAGTAATGGTAGGATTCCTATACAGAAACCCAGCAGAAACCACTGATTGGTTCGATAGGTTTAATTTAATGATGGATGCCGCAATGCTGGAATCAAAGGAAATTATTCTTTTTGGAGACTTCAACATAGACTTAACTGTGCCTGGGACTAAATGGAGTCATACTTATGCAATGTATGGGTTGGAACAAATAATCGATCGTCCTACTCGAATCACTGAACAAACGGAAACTCTTATTGATCACATTTACGTCAACACTAAAGATAACATAGTGGAAATGTGTTCTGTACAGACAGGCTGTAGTGACCATTGTTCAGTTTGTCTAACATGGTCAAAGAAAGGTGTCAAAATTCCAAAGTCTGGACATAAGGAAATTTTTTATAGACGCTTCACGCATTTTGATAAAAATGCCTTCCTTAATGATTTGCTTCACTCTGAATTAGATTACATTTATCAGATTAGGAACCCTGACGATGCTGTGAACTTTTGGATAAGTACATTCAATTCAGTATATGATAAACACGCGCCGTTTGTAAGAAAAAGAGTGAAACATGTCATTAAACCCCCATGGTTAACAAAGGAGATAGACAATGAGATATACAAAAGAGAGCACATCCTCAAGTCAAAGGATAAAGTGTCGTTCAGAAAACAAAGGAATAAAGTAAATTCCATGAAGAGAAAAGCAAAGAAACAATATTTTCAAAATTTAGTTTCGTCTTCTCAAAATTCAAACTTAATTTGGAAAGCTATCAATCTCTTGACTAACAATAATTTAAGAATGCAAAATCCAATAAAAGAAATATCACCAGAAGACTTCAACTTTCATTTTGCAAATATAACTAAGGATGTTATTGTAAATGATAAAACAAAGTACAATGATCTATGTATGTTAGAAAAATACTGTTGATGTAAAAACATTTCTTCGTGTTTTGACATACCACCATTGTCATTACATGAAGTATTTGATTATTTAACACACTTAAAACAGTCAGGGACAAGGGACTTAGATGGAATTGATGGCAAGATACTAAAAATCGCTTCATTGACCATTGCTGAGACACTCACTCACGTTTATAATTTGTGTATTGATAAAAGCCACTTTCCCTTAAGATTTAAACAAGCAAAAGTTACACCTTTATATAAAAAAGGTGATCCCACCAATCTCTCAAACTATAGACCTATCTCAATATTATCCCTGTTGTCTAAACCACTCGAAAAACATGTTCAAACACACCTATATTCTCATCTTAAATATTACGATCTGATTCATGAAAATCAATCAGGTTTTCGAGAAAATCACTCTTGTCACACTGCTCTTGTACAACTTATCGATAGATGTCTTACGAATATTAACAATAATGACCTTACTGGAATTCTTTTTGTAGATTTTGCAAAAGCGTTTGACGTTATAAACCACTCCCTTCTAATAAAAAAGCTTATGTGTTACAAAGTATCGAATACAGCCTTAAAATTCTTTACCTCGTTTCTCACTGATCGTCAACAGCTTGTTGAAATCAACTCCAAAAGGTCAAAGTTACTCCCTTTACAATTTGGTGTCCCTCAGGGGTCAGGTATTGGGACCCCTACTCTTTTCTATTTATATAAATGACTTACCATTGTTTATAGAATGTTGTTGTGAAATGTTTGCTGATGATACCTCATTACAATCTCACAGTAGTAACCCTACTGAACTGGTAAATAACCTGCAGAAAAATATCAAGCTAATTACATGGACAGAAATGAATCATATGTCCCTCAATGCTAGTAAAACCAAATGCATGTATGTCACTACACGCCAGAAACGACAGAAAATGACATCCTCATTTGCGCCATTACATGCCCAAGGACAAAAGATTGAAGAGGTTACATCGCATAAAGTTTTAGGTGTTATCATTGACAACGATTTATCTTGGTCTTACCACATTGCGGATCTTGGAAAACGTATTTCTAAGAGAATATATCAACTTTCAAAGATAAAATTTTTTCTAAATCTTCACTCCAGAAAGATATTCTTTCATGCGCACATTCTCTTATCAATTATGCATCCACGTTATGGGATAATGCCAGTGAAACTAATCTGAAACTAGTAAGTCGTCTGCATAAAAGGGCCATTAAATTAATTCAGTTGAAATCCAGCACCTTGACTAAAAACTTTAAATATTCTTCCATTTAAAGACAGACTCTACTTCAACAAATGCTTGAGCATGTACAATGTAATGAATGGATCAGCCCCGAAGATAATCTTTGAAAGCTTTGTCTTCAATAGTTACAGACATACACATAAACTGTCTCTTCCCAGACCTCGATGTAATCTTTATAAATCAAGTTTTCTGTACTCTGGAGGGACCGCATGGAATAATTTGCCTTCCTCCATAAAATCATGTCGCTCAAAATATACATTTAAAAAAGCACTAAAAATGCATTTGATAGACACTCTGCGCATCAACTGAAGTCATTTCCTTTAATTCAATCCCCTTATCCCCATCTCTCTCTCTCTCTCTCTCTCTCTCTCTCTCTCTCTCTCTCTCTCTCTCTCTGTGCTTGAACTTGAAGTTCCAACAATAGTTTCATTATTGTTTCGGATTTCATACGAGAGTTATGTACTTGCATGAAAGAAATTGTGTTTTAAAAATGTTTTTTGAGCTTGTAGTTATATGTTCAATTAGTTTCTTTCTTGTTTATGAGGGCAGGATGTAAAAAAGCTGGAAAGCTTATTCTTTAACCCTCAATAAAGATAATTTTGACTTGACTTGACTTGACTTGACACACACACACACACACACACACACACACACACACACACACTATCAGGTTCTCACTAGAGTTCAATACTGCGAATACTACTGTCCTCTTCACAGCTCAAAAGATTCAGCCAAGCAAAAAATGGGTCAACAAGACAGCTGACTAAATCATTAAAAACAGAACGTGCAGTTCTCTACTATCACAGAGAAAGTGGCTTCATTCATACGTGTTCGTTCGTGGAATTTCTCTCTCTCTCTCTCTCTCCCCCCCCCCCCCCCCCCCCCCTCCAAAGTGTGTGTTCGCGCGCGCGCGCGTTCGTGCGTGCGTGCGTGCGTGCGCTTGTGTATGTGTGTGTGAGCAGGGGCGCGCGCGAACGCGCGCGTGTGCAAGCGCACGCATATATATATATATATATATATATATATATATATATATATATATCTAATATATAAAGGGCAAATTCTGTCTGTGTGTGTGTGTGTGTGTGTGTCTGTGTACGCTATAGACTCAAAAACGGCTCAACCGATTGTAATGAAATTTGGCAGGTACGTCCGTTGTCACCCGAGGATGGTTTTGGGCTAATCTCTAAAAACATAAAACCGTTAAAAACCGTTAAAAAACTGTTATAACGGTTTCAAAGACATCTTTTTCCTCTGCTTTTCTTCAAATAGCCGTTGTGACATTGCACAGGTACAGGACTACTTCTCTAAAATTAAAACCGTTATTTGGCAGTTAAAAAACGTTATTTATAACAGTTAAAAACCGTTAAAAACACCAAACCCTATCAAAGAAACTGTTTAAAACCCGATCTTCTTGAAATTTAGCAGGTATGTCTGTTGTGACCCGAGGATGGTTTTGGGCTAATCTTTAAAGAAATAAAACCGTTAAAAACCGTTAAAAAAAACTGTTATAACGGTTTCAAAGACATCTTTTTCCTCTGTTTTTCATCAAATGGCCGTTGTGACATTGCACAGGTACATCGAACCTAGAGGGACATCTCCCGAGTAACATAGGGTCATTGGACAGTTTCTACGACAGTTATTTATGACCGTTAAAAACCGTTAACACGTACCCCCCTAAAAACGATCAAAAATACAATCTTTTCTGTTGGCGGCAAAGGGAGTCCTCGGATCGCCACCAAACTTGGCATGAGTCTAGAAGGACATACTGTGAATAACATTGGGTCATTCGATAGTTTTTATGACCGTTATTTATCACCGTTAAAAAGCGTTATTTTCTAAATTTAGACCTTTCTTGATGAAATTTGGTATACAGGTGTAGTTTTAAATGCTGAACAATGATATACAACTTACACGAACCGAAACTTAAAATTGACCGTTAAAAACCGTTATTATATAAATTTAGACCGTTCTTGATGAAATTCGGTATACAGATGCAGTTTTACACGCTGAACAATGATATACAACTTACACGAACGGAAACTTAAAAATTGACCGTTAAAAACCGTTATTATATAAATTTAGAGCGTTCCTGATGAAATTCGGTATACAGATGCAGTTTTACACGCTGAACAATGATATACAACTTACACGAACGGAAACTTAAAATTGAGCGTTAAAAACCGTTAAGATCCGTTATTTTCTAAATTTAGACCTTTCTTGATGAAATTTGGTATACAGGTGCAGTTTTACACGCTGATCAATGATAGACAACTAATATGAACAGAAACTTAAAATTGACCGTTAAAAACCGTTAATTTCTAAATTTAGAGATGGTATCACCGTTAAAAAGCGTTATTTTCTAAATTTAGACCTTTCTTGATGAAATTTGATATACAGGTGTAGTTTTCAATGCTGAACAATGATATACAACTTACACGAACCGAAACTTAAAATTGACCGTTAAAAACCGTTATTATATAAATTTAGACCGTTCTTGATGAAATTCGGTATACAGATGCAGTTTTACACGCTGAACAATGATATACAACTTACACGAACGGAAACTTAAAAATTGACCGTTAAAAACCGTTATTATATAAATTTAGAGCGTTCCTGATGAAATTCGGTATAGAGACGCAGTTTTACACGCTGAACAATGATATACAACTTACACGAACGGAAACTATAAAATTGAGCGTTTAAAACCGTTAAGATCCGTTATTTTCTAAATTTAGACCTTTCCTGATGAAATTTGGTATACAGGTGCAGTTTTACACGCTGATCAATGATAGACAACTAATATGAACAGAAACTTAAAATTGACCGTTAAAAACCGTTAATTTCTAAATTTAGAGATGGTAGTCTGCAGAGGATTTCAGAAATAACCGAAGTTATGATGCTCTGCAATACCGTCTGATTTTTGTCTGTCAACAAGAGCCATGGTCAGACATTTTCATCCTGTGGGGCAGATCTGACCGTTCCGTGTTTTACACATGGAATGTTCTACGTTGCAGCATCACGAACTGGAAGCGCAGAAACACTGACTATACTTGCGCCAAACAGGGAGACCAGAAATGTTGTCAACCCAGAGGCCCTCCAATAGACATAATATATCGTGAAAATGCAATCTTTTCACAGAGTTGTCATGTATGAGTTGGGTTTAACGTCCGTGCCAAAATCAAGGATATGCAGACGGCTGGTCCGTCACATTAGACTGACACCTGCGGGGCCAGGGTGGACATCGGGGTGAACTACGGTCATTTTAGCTGGAAACATTCCACGTTAAAATTTCCAAGACCAAGCCGGGATTCGAAACCACGACCTTTGGATCATGAGTCCAGCGCCTTATCCACTAGGTTATGGCGGCCCCTATAGAGTTGTCATTTTGGAGTACTTCAATCGAGGAATTGAGAATGCATCGGTAAGTTCATTAAGTACAGGCATCCCTCTATCGACTGTGTATCGTATTACGAAAAAACATTGTGAGGTAAAATTGATTGAGAGGCAAGAAGGGTCATAGAGCAGGGTGAGGACAGCTACCCCAAGTACAGGAGACGTGAGGAGTCTGAATGAGGACATACTGGGACTGTGAAGCTTGGGCAGAGAGAAATCATCGTCACCAACCAGTGGGTTGTCCCCTACAACCCTTACCTCCTACATTAGTTCAACTGCCACATCAATGTGGAAATATGCAGTAGCATAAAATTCATCAAGTACGTCCTGAAGTATGTCCACAAGGGCACAGACCAAGCCGTCTTCCAACTCCAAGCCACTCAGGCAGGTGAAGGAACAGCTCAACAACCTCCAGTCATTGATGAGATCCAAATGTACCAGAATGCCCGCTACGTTGGCAGCATCGAGGCGACCTGGAGACTCCTGGGATTTGACCTGCATGAGCGCCACCCCATGGTGCAGAGACCAGCTGTCCATTTGGAGAATGGACAATGGGTCTACTTCAATCCACACAACGCAGCGTAAAGAGCACAAGGCTCTCCCCCAGAAGCAACCCTTACCGCCATCTTTAGCCTATGCTCTCAAGACCCTACAGCACGAGAGCTGAAGTACGTGGAAGTCCCTGAGCACTTCACATTGATGTCCACTCAGAATATGTGGAAGAAACGACAAAGGGGCACTGCAATCCGGCGATTGTACAGTATCAGTCCTCGCCAGGGAGAGTGCTACTTCTTGAGGCTTCTACTCAACGTTATGAAAGGATCCCGTTCGTACGAGGAGCTTTAGATTGTCAACGGCTATGTCCACAACATTTTTCGAGATGCTTGCAATGCTCTTGGACTCCTAGATGATGACCGCCTTCTACAACTTGCCCTGGAGGAAGCCTCCATCTCTCAGAGACCCCGACTGCTGCGTGACTTCTGTATTATCCTGGTGGCTTTCAACCCCAGTAACCCAGGCAACCTGTGGAACCTCTTCAGAGACCATCTTGCTGAAGATTTCCTCTTCCAAGTCCGAAGAGATGTCTATTATGAAGCGCAGTACACAGATGCCATCTACAACCAAGCTCTTACTGTGATTCAGGACAAACTCTTCCTTCTTGGAGGCAAGTCTACTAGAGGAGTATGGGATGCCAACAGTCACACAACAACAAACTGTGCCTCGAGAATACTACCGCGAGACCAATTACGACACTACTGCACTCCGGGCAGCAGCTGATGACCAGCTGAAGAAGCTGACAGCTGACCAGAGAGACGTGTACGACAGCTTTATGACCATGGTTGAGCAGAGGCAGGATCCCACAGCAAGCAGCAACATAATGTTCCTTGATGCTCCATGAGGGACAGGAAAGACCATCCTGAATCTTATCCTGAACAGGATCCGCTCCACAGGCAAAATAGTGCTAGCCACTGCTTCCAGTGTCATTGCCGCTACTCTTTTGCCGGGTGGGCGGACAGTAAATAGCATTTTCAAGGTCCCTCTGGATGCCGACAAGCAAGAAACGCCAACCTGCTCTGTCAAGCGTGGGTCAACGTTGGCCAAAGTCATCAAAGAGGCTGCAACCATCATAATTGATGAAGCTCCCATGACCCACAAAGCTGTCTACGAGGCCATGGACTCTACGCTGCAGGACATCACCCAAGTGCACAGGCCAATGGGAGGCATCCCAACGCTGTTCTGTGGGGACTTCAGGCAGATCCTCCCTGTCGTCCTCAATGGCACCAGAGCCAACATTGTCAACGCCTGTCTGATAGCCAGGAGGATCTGATAGAAGCAGTCTACCCGGATCTTCATGCTCACTCAGACTGGTTAGCGGAAAGGGCCATAATCTCCTCCCTGAACGAGACTGTCAACAGGCTGAACAGAAAAATCGTAGCTGACTTCCCTGGAGAGGAAACTGTACAGATCTGTTGACACGGCCAAGAATGATGAGGCAGTCCTTTATCCACAAGAACTCCTGAACTCCATTGAGATTTCTGGACTTCCACCACATGAACTGTTGCTGAAATCTGGAGTCCCTATTATCATTCTCCGCTCACTGGACCCGCCAAAGGTGATCAATGGCACCCGATGTGTCTTCACCAGACTGCACAGGAACGTTGTAGAAGCGAAAATATCATGTGGCCCCCACAAAGGTGAACCGGTGCTGCTCCCCAGAATTCCTCTGGAACCCATGGACTCACCCCTGCCATTCCAGTTCTGACGGCTTCAGTTTCCCATGAAACCAGCTTTCGCTCTGACAATCATCAAGAGCCAGGGTCCGACATTTTCATCCCTTGGGGCAGACCTGACCGTTCCGTGTTTTACACATGGAATGTTCTACGTTGCAGCATCACGAACTGGAAACGCAGAAACACTGACTACGCTTGCGCCAAACAGGGAGACCAGAAATGTCTACCCAGAGGCTCTCCAATAGACATGATACATCGTGAAAATGCAGTCTTTTCACAGAGTTGTCATGTTTCAGTTGGATTTAACGTCCGTGCCAAAATCAAGGATATGCAGACGGCTGGTCCGTCACATTAGACTGACACCTGCGGGGCCAGGGTGGACATCGGGGTGAACTACGGTCATTTTAGCTGGAAACATTCCACATTAAAATTTCCAAGACCAAGCCGGGATTCGAAACCACGACCTTTGGATCATGAGTCCAGCGCCTTATCCACTAGGTTATGGCGGCCCCTACAGATTTGTCATTTTGGAGCACTTCAATCGAGGAATTGAGAATGCATCGGTAAGTTCACAAAGTACAGGCATCCCTCTATGGACTGTGTATCTATGGAAAAAAATTCGTGAGGGAAAACAGATTGAGAGGCAAGAAGGGAGTGGGCGTCCGAAGAAATTGGGTGAAGTAGATAGGAGGAGGCTGGGGCAATTGGTTCGGCATGGGAAAAACGAAACAAACCCAAGCTGAATTTTATTGTATTATCTTTTAAGTGGTGAGAGAGAGGGGTGGCCAGAAAATTATTGTACAGATATACCCGAGCGAAGCCGGGTACACCGGCTAGTATATACACTACTCAAAACAATTGAAGTACCACTTTGGAAAACTGCTGTCATTCGAAAGAAAACAAAGCTGAACATAATTTAATGATTGAATATTTTATTTTTATTATTCCTCAATCCATTCAAATTTATTCAAACACCGTGACAAAAAATTATCTTTGTTTTACACTTGATTAAAGAGGCATACCCCCAAAATGAAAAGTAACAAGAGTCTATGGTAGATGTCATGATGTTAATAACGGGTATGACCACCGTTCGCGTTCAAACAAGCGTCACATCGACGTCTCATGGAGTGCACCAGGCGGCGGAGAGTGTCCTGGGGGATCGCCTGCCACTCCTGCTCCAGCAACTGAAACAGCTGGTCCACGGTGTCTGCTGGAGGGTTGTGGGCCCGCACTCGCCTCCCCAGCACGTCCCACAGATGCTCTATGGGGTTCAAATCTGGTGACCTGGCAGGCCAGTCCATTCTTGTCACCTGCTGCCCTTGTAGGAACTGATTCACGATGGCGCCGCGGTGGCACGGCGCGTTGTCGTCCTGGAACTGGGTGCCCTGGCCAACTGCCCTCAGGGCGGGCATCACAAGGGGGCGGATGATGGTGTCGCGGTAGGTGGCACCGGTCAGGCGGCCTTCAACACGGTGTAGGGGGGTCCTGTGACGTAGGCTGAACCCACCCCACACCATCACGGACCCACCTCCATAGCGGTCATGCTCCCTGACGGCAGCGTCAACGTAGCGTTCTCCAGGACGTCGCCAGACGCGAACCCGCCCGTCGTTGAACCTGAGGGTGAACCTTGACTCGTCTGTAAAGAGTACTGTTGCCCATTCAGCTCTTGTCCACCTTCTATGACATGCTGCCCAGGCCCGACGATGAGCTCGATGCGCTGGGGTCAGTATTGATCTCACTGCTGGGGACCTTGACCTCAAGTTGGCGTCGTGGAGCCGGTTCCGAACTGTCTGGGTACTGACGTTGACGTTGCTGGCTTGTCGTAGCTGGTCTCGGAGTACTGTGGCACTGGCTGAACGGTCTCTCAGACAAGCGATAACAATGAACCGATCCTGCTGTCTGGAGGTGCTTCTCGTCCGTCCACGTCCCTGCTGTTCTTCAACACTTCCAGTGTTAAGCCAACGGTCTCTGAGCCTCAGAATGACTGGGTGACTCACTCCAAGCCGTCGACCAATCTCCCTCAAGCCAATACCTTCTTGGTACCATGCTATCGCTCTTCCTCTGTCGGTGTTGCTTAGTCGTTGTCTCGCAGGCATGGTTAAATCTTCCTAAATTTCGCGACTTTTTATACCCGTCAAATGTGCTAACTGATTGCAATTCTGCTCAGAAAAGACCTTGCTTTCACGTGCACCACATTTTTTTTTTCTTGCTGTGTCTGTGTCAAAATCTGGGAGCGACACAAGTTTGATAATTTCTCGGGATTTTTTTGCCTCAGATGCGACGCGGTAGATAACTGCTGACCGACTTTAACATAACAAAAATGCACGAGGAGTAGTATTTGAGAACCGGGTAAGCTTATCCAGCAGAATTTATTCAATTATCAATATTAATTGGTTTATCAGAGCTTTTCAAAAATTGCATACAAAAATTAGGGGTGGTACTTCAATTGTTTTGAGTAGTATATATATATATATATATAATATATAAATGGCAAATTCTGTCTGTGTGTGTGCGTGTGTCTGTGTATGCTATAGACTCAAAAACGGCTCAACCGATTGTCATGAAATTTGGCAGGTACGTCTGTTGTGACCCGAGGATGGTTTTGGGCTAATCTCTAAAAAAATAAAACCGTTAAAAACCGTTAAAAACTGTTATAACGGTTTCAAAGACATCTTTTTCCTCCGTTTTTCATCAAATGGCCGTTGTGACATTGCACAGGTACGGGGCTACTTCTCGAAAATTAGAACCGTTATTTGGCAGTTAAGAAACGTTATTTATAACAGTTAAAAACCGTTAAAAACACCAAACCCTATAAAAACTGTTTAAAACCCGATCTTCTGAGGTTGCCGGCCACGAGAGTTATCGGATCGCCACCAAACTTGACATAAGCCTACAGGAACATCCAGCGGGTAACATAGGGTCATTAGATAGTCATTATGACCATTCAATTTGACCGTTAAAAGCCGATATTTTCAAAATTTAGGTTGTTCTTGATGAAATTCGGTATACATGTGCAGTTTTAAATGCAGAAAAATGATATACAACTTTCACGAACCGAAATTTAAAATTGACCGTTAAAAAACGTTATTTTATAAATTTAGAGTATTCTTCAAGAAATTCGATATACATGTGCAGTTTTGAACGCTAAACAATGATATACAATTTTCAAGATCCGAAACTTAACATTGACCGTTAAAAACCGTTATTTTCTGAATTTCGAAATTTTCACCCTTCTTGATAACATTCCGTATGCACGTACAGTTTTAAGCGCTGAACAATGTTATGCAAATTTTACGAACCAAAACTTAACATTGACCGTTAAAAACCGTTATTTTCTAAACTTACACCGCTATTGATAAAATTCGGTATGCGTATGTCCAGTAACGGTAAGTAATTTTGCAACATGGATAGGAGAGGGTAGGGGGATGAAAAGGGAGGAATGAGAGGGGCCAGAAAAATGATTGTACAGTGCAAAGCCTGATACAGTATTTTTTCATTGGACACAGACCCGTTGAAATAAACTACTTCTGCACAAAGTCTATTCCTACAAAATTAAGGGCAAACAGAATGGGAATGGGAACAGTGAGTGCAGGCGGAAAATCGAGCGAGAAAAGCATCTCGACGTGCTAGGGAAGATCCAGAGGAAAGGGGCCAGAGGCAGGCGGAAAACAATAGAATGTATAAGAGAGAGAGAGAGAGAGAGAGAGAGAGAGAGAGAGAGAGAGAGAGACAGACAGACAGACAGACAGACAGACAGACAGACAATGTGTATTTGTGTGGGGGGAGGGGGTGGGAAGATGTTTGGGGGGGGGGGGGGGGGGTTGATTGTAAATCCCAACAATTAATACATGTTTGCCGTCACGTGAGTATTGCAAAGAATGTTCATATCCCGGGCAACGCCGGGTGCCCCTGCTAGTATATATATATATATATAATATATATATATGTGTGTGTGTGTGTGTGTGTGTGTGTGTGTGTGTGTGACTGAGTATTTGAATGAGTAAGCGAGCATTCGCACGTGTGTGTGTGTGTGTGTGTGTGTGTGTGTGTGTGTGTGTGTGTGTGTGTATGTGTGTGCTGTGCTGTGCTGTGCTGTGCTGTGCTGTGCTGTGCTGTGCGTGTGTGTGTGTGTGTGAGAGAGAGAGAGAGAGAGAGAGAGAGAGAGAGAGAGAGAGAGAGACAGAGAGAGACAGAGAGACAGAGTGTGCGTAGTGTTGTGTAGCGTAGTGTAGTGGCGTGCGTGCGTGCGTGCGTGCGCGCGCGCGCGCCCGCGCGCGTGTGTGCGAGTAAAAGAGACACGAGTGTGAGGATGGAGGAAGGTGGGGTTGGGGCTAAAAATTCAACATATGGTAATATTTTAGTGTCAAAATTTCAACAGAATGATTCCACTTACCCCCTCTTTTTCTCTGTCGCACAAACAGCTCTAGACAACACGCGCACGTGTGTAGACACTGCATATGCCGATGCACACACACACACACGCACACGCACACGCACACAGGCACGCACGCACACGCATACACACACCCCCTTTTTACGTCACAATTTAGCCAAGCAGGCCACAGTTTATCGCTTCACACGATACAGCACCGCCTTTACACATGTAACTACCATGTACGACATAATTCCTGTGACCAGCAGGAAGACAAATGGCCACACTGGTGGGTGCCTGTGTGTTCGGCACGCTTTGCCACCGTGGGCGTTCCCTGAACAGTGGAAAAACAAGCTGCGGGAGTTTACCAGACTTCAACACAAACCTTCCATTTTGATCTGCACAAAAACAAACGGAAAACATAACCTTTACGGTATACTATTTACGATCTTTCCCGCCAAGAACAGGCAGACTTAAAATGGGATAAATAATCGAAAAATTAAACAAGGCTTACCTCAAAACGAATGTACAATGACGCTGTTTGGTAGGTTTTCTCTGGATATGTTGCACGCACAGCCTAAAATGCCCGTTGACGTTGGTGCTAGCAGACGACTGATAATTCAGTGGTGAAGCCAAGTCTGCCCATGAACAGAACGATGAGGACATTTCTGTTCTTTTCTGTCACTCAGATTGATTCAATGTGTTGCAGAACCAGACCACACGGTTTCAATTCAACAACTGCTGCGACAATCGGTAGAACCAAACTAAAAGTGTATGACAACTGCTCACTTGTCAGCTCCTACTCCGCTCCGTCCCTCCCGAAATGAAAAGCACGTGAATTTATAAGTAAGCGTTTATCAATAGCTAGGGAGGTTACACTGCCCCTTGAAATGAAGCAGACGACACTTTCCACTCGGGAAGAAAGGGCTCAACAAGATTTGTATCAAAGTGATGGCAACATTTTTTGGAGGGAGAAGGTTGACATAAATAAGAACATAATTATTGCATAATTTATGGTGTAGATATTTCTTGTATTAGATTTGATAGTACAATCAAACGGAGACGAACTTACCTCGTGCTGTGAAGTTCACCAAGTTCCTGGTATGCCTATGTCAAGAACACTAACTCTAGCAGACTGCTGTTGTGTTGATCGTCCTTGAGCAGTGTGTGCGTGTGTGTGTGTGTGTGTGTGTGTGTTGTCTTTTGCCTACTACCAGGTTTATCCGTATGTTACACTCAGTAAAAACTCGGTTTATAAAATTACTGGGTTTAAAATTATGGAACCCGGTTTTTTTGACAGTTTCCCGCCTTTGAAAATAGTCTAATCAAGCTCCCCAAACCAAAATTTGGTCTGAAACCCAATGGTTGGGTTTCGTCGGAATCTGTGTATTCTGACTTGCACCTCTAATCTGTGTGAAAAAGTTTCCAAAGTCTACCCAACTTACACAGCGCGGGAAAAAGGCGCAAGGGGCGTCACTCTCACTCAGAGTTATGGCGACAGTGGGTCGGAGCGAAGGGCGAACTCGCATGGACACGCTCCCTTTTGGTCGGAGTGTTGTTGCCAAACAGGATGAAGTAAGTTTATTTTTATTTTATTATTTTGTATTCGTGCAAAATGATTTGGTGTTTGAAAAGATTTTTCATATTATTAATATCCGCAATTGTATTTAGTGACGACTTGACATTTTTTTTTGAGTCTAGCTATTCTTTCCAAGATTGTTGTGTTCACGCTTCAAGTTCAGTCATTTTTACCTTTCGATAGTTCTGAATAATATACGTTCGGTTTTATTCTCCAAGGGCTTGTGTATTAATAATTCTGATTTGTTTACTTAATCGGTAGGTGCAGCTTAAAGATAGGTGCGCGCTGCGCTTGGAGTTCAATCACCGTCTAGATCTGGATCTGGCTGCATACGTCGCTGAACCAACTTGATTGTATTGCGACGGAAAACAGGGAGAGTGCAAAAAACAAACAAACAAACAAACAAAAAACTGTGTTAAACGTCGTAGTAACATTGGAAAAGGCTGGAGGAAGGGGAAGGGTTGGGGGAGGGGTGGGGGTGGGGGAGAAGCAGGATTGCCAGCTTTGTAGTAGTAGTAGTATTTAGGGACCAAACAAGCCGTTAAGCTATTCAACACTCCCATGTTTGCAGAATCTCTTGTACTACAAAAAGCTTCGGTGAAGGACACTTGTTTCAATTTTTCTTATCATGTTGCTGATCATAGCTCCTAAATTGTTACCGAGCGATGCTAAGGTAATGCTTTCATTGGTGGTTCGACAAATCTTTGTGAACATGCCCTCCCCCCCCTCCCCCCCATGCACACACACACACACACACACATTCCTATTTATGCATTAGTCAGCCGTTGAATTAAAAATCTGTGATCTTCTCGGTACTTAAAACAGTAACAGTGAACATTTATCATGAATAAGAAGGGGGTGGGGGGAGGGAAAGCAGGAGCCGAGGGATGGAGTGCAGAGATGTCTTCTCCAAAATTCATCACCTACTGCATCAGTTTTACGTGTATATATATATATATATATATATCTATATATATATATATATATATATAGGTATATGTATATATATATATATATATTTTTTTTTTTTTTAAACCGACCTACCGACCCTATCTTTAAAAGTAATGAAACAGGAAGCAGGCCATTTTTGGCCATAATATCCCGTCTATTGCACCTCAGCTCTGCTCCTATGGGCTTTGTTGCATCAAAGTCTACTTTGCTATTTAGTAGTTACTAAACAGCTTTTCCGCCAGTGATAGAGGAGAAAAACTTGTTTAGTGATCACTAAACGATTAAGTAGACTTCCATGCAACAGAGCCGTGGCCACTCACTCACGTTCTGCTGTTACCCCTCCACGCCCTTGAAGGGAAAAAAGTGTAATGACACACGCAAAATCCATCCTTTGTAAGGATTTTGTTGTGTTTACTGTTAATTTTTGTTGTAGCTTTTGTGATAACTACCATTTTCTTTCTCTCCCCAGGTTTTCATGACTGCCAACGAAGTGTTTGGCTTTCTAAGGAAGGAAGGAGTATTACGTGGAAAGAGGTACAGTTCAGTGTAATGTTTGATGTGCTTTTTTTTGTCTGACACTGTCGGTGATCAGCCTTTGTGATGGGCGTTTTTTTTTGTGTCTGTCCCAAGGATATCCCTAGAACAGCTTGGCCAAATTGCTTCAAATTTTGTGTGGTGTGTCACTCTTGATAGGAAGAGATTAGTACATGAATTATCAATGTCAAAGTCATTACCTTGTCATATGGACTTGAAAACTGAAAATGTATTTTAAGCCATATCTCGGGCACCAGGCGATGTAGGCTGCTGAAGCTTGATATTAAGTTGGTTTGGTTTATGGTGCTTCGGAATAATGTGTACCTATTAAGGTCAAGATTCAGGTCAAGTTGATTGCTGGATCGTGGCTGCTGAAAATCAGTATCATTATTTCTTCTTCTGACTGTCCCAAGTACATTTTCCAAACGGGTTGATAGAATCGCTTTAAATGTTGAGTGTTAGTGTGCCACCTTAATGGAAAGAGATCCAAACATTACATTCTAAGGTGAAAGTCGTTACCTTGGTGTATGAAACTGATAACCGGAAATCTATTTTTAGCCATATCTCAAGCACTGGTTGACACTTGATGTTGAAACATGGTGTGAAAGTGGTTTAGCTTATGGTGCTGGACAGGACTACATCCTACTCTGAAGCCAAGACCGTCATCAAGGCCATGCAGCAGAAGAAATGGATGCAGGAACACCCATGCCACAACAGGACAGAGCTGTATTACCAACTGACAAGACGAGAGCAGGTCCTAGTGTTCAGGATGAGGACTGGCCTCAATCGCCTGAACCACCATCTCTACACCAAAATCCGCATCGGCCACACAGGGCAGTGCCCATGCAGGAATAGCAGCTACACAACAGAATATCTGCTTCAGTGCTGCCTGCCGTACGAGGCGCTCAGACAGAGGACCTGGCCTGACCCCATGCCTCTGGCCTAAAAGCTCTACGGCAGCCTGGAGGTGCAGCACACCGCTGCCTTCACCATGGAGACAGGCCTGTCCATTTGACGATCGAGAAAAATAAGAAGAAGCAGCTTATGGTGCATTAGACACTTATGTACCGATCAAGGTCAAAGAGATCAGTGGACCCTGAAAATTGGAGGGTTGATAAACTGGAGTTTTTCCTTGTCGGGATATATCTCTGGAAAATGGGGGCAGTTGTGTGTGTGTGTATGTGTGTGTGTGTGTGTGTGTGTGAGAGAGAGAGAGAGAGGAGAGAGAGAGAGAATTAAAAGCTTCATATAAGTTCTTATCACATTACAGTAGCACTGCAGTAGTCTTGCTGTTCCTTTGGATTCGTCAGCGAGGTTGAGATGGGAGACAAGTTGCATGGGCAGCAGCCTGTCATCCACATTACAATGCCCAGGCTCATAACCGTCCACGCATAAACCTTGGAAAGATTCATCCATGTTCAGCCATGATCGAAGGAGGCTTACTACAGTGATTAAGTTAAAAACATATTCTTTCTCATTTGAGTTACATTTGTTACTGTCTCATTTGCTGGGTTGTAAAGTGGCGTTGCTCACAAACCGCTCATTCCGAGTCCCAACACACAGTCACATCCCAGCTTGTTCAAGTTATAGAATCCAACACCAGCGTTCCAAGTGGAGCACATCTTTGTTGGATGATCAGGAGGCCACCAACCGTGAAGACACTGCACTGTTGCTGAAACAAATTTGTGGGTTTCGGTGGAGTCTAGGACACCACCTACTAATCGCCCTACTGACGACAATAATCGCCATGACCATCCAACAACAGCTCCCAAGAACACACTGATCACCATGACTTTGACCTGACTACACCAAGGGTATTAACTGGATTGGTAATTGAAACTGAAGTCACCAAGAGCAGGGCATGCAAGGCCGCAGAATTTGAGTCTGTTTCTTATTTTTTATGATTGATGGTAATGAAACGGATCATAATAATTATGTTGTGTAATTCTATTTTCGGTCTGAGACTACGCGACAGGTTTATATTCTACACTTCCTTTCAAATAGCCCGGCATTAATTAGGTGTTATCCTGGCATTAACCAGGCCCGAGAACTACAGATATCTACAGTGTTGGTCATGGAATTAAAACAACACTCTCAGAATCCCATCCGTTAAGTAGATGAAGCTCGATTTGTTGGTTTCAGTCTTCCCCTATGAGCTCATAGCCACCCATTCTGGGCAGGGTTGGACCAGGACAAAAAACAATCCCTTGACGGTGATGGGATTCAAACTGTAGACCTCACAGTCTGTAATCTGAGATGCTGACCACTGCACCAAAAAGATTGTCAAAGGAATAATAAATGCATGTATGGTTTCCTTAAAATCGGTATAAAGGTGTGTTTTTGTTTTCAGTTCTGGTGGAGTTCGGTGTGAAGCTGGGGACAACTTGGCGAAGGGTGATGAGGGAGTCATGGAAGCTGGTCCTGGACTCTGCAGCAATGCTACCCCGATGCCAGACCAGCCTCAACCAGCAGACCCCTTCTTCTCCACCGAGGAGAGGTATGAAAATGAAGTATACAGTAAACTGTCTTCAGACATTTGTATTGACTCAAAATCAGCCTGGGCACCTGGAGAAACTGATTATGAATCACAGGCCAGGGTACAAGCAGAACAATTGGTTGGTTGCTTTCAGTGATGCATGAGTGTTTGTACCACTGGGCTTGCATTCGTTTGAAATTGTGAAAAGTTGGTATCCAGGAGGCGTGGGTTCTTGAAATTGTGTTTAAAAAATTAAGATTTTGATATTTTTTGTTTTTGTAAGATGGGTAAATAAAAGTGGAATATAGAGCATGTGGGCCTTTATTGAAGGCTGTCACACATATTGACATAGGCTAGAGCAGTAAAGCTTCATGTATGTTATGTTTTGCATCTTTATGCAGGTATTGTCTCGCATAGCTTTAACACCATGCAAAGTGGAGTGTGGTTGCCCACATGGTGGGTTAATCATAAAGGGTCAGTCGCTGTCGACAGGACTATAAATACGTAAATAAATAATGCTGAAGAGTTTTAGTCTTGGAAAAATGTATTGCATTGTAGTCTGCAAATTATGGTAGTTGTTTTAGCATTGTTGACTGGGAAACATTTTTGTCTTACATGGACGCACATAGGCTTGCAGTACATCCACACAACGGACAGACCATACACCCATTGTCCTTATCCACAGGTTGACAGTCATGAAGAGATACATATCATTTTTTTGTATTGTTTGATTGTACTTCTTGGAACTAAGTATTGCACGTACAAATACAAAAACAACTCAGTATAAATGTGTGTGTATGTGTTTTCAGTTCTGATGAAGCTGGGGACAACTTGGTGAAGGGTGCTGAGGGAGTCATGGAAGCTGGTCCTGGATTCTGCAGCAATGCTACCTCAATGCCAGACCAGCCTCAACCAGCAGATGCCTTCTCCAGTTCCTTTGAGGAGGGCTATGAAAGCGAAGTGGACAGTGACATAGCTTTGTTTAGTTTCGTTGATTCTGAATCAGACTGGGCCCCAGGTTCGGGAGACAATGATTTTGAATCAGATTTTGAATCAGACAGTGAATGTAATGCAAGTCTTCCATCCCATTATGACCCTGACATAATACCTGACACAGACAATGAAATGTCTTGTAAGGAAATTATAAAAGAAACTGATGAAAGTTCTTCTGATAGTATTGTGTTTCCAGTGCTCCAGGGAGAAAAAAGTAAACTCACAAAAAGTGATTCAGCTAATGAAAATGGAAAACGTGGTGATGCTACAGTTGGCAAGCCTGCTCGTGGGAATAAAAGCTCCAAACGTAAACAGCATTGTTGCAAGTTTTGTCAAAAAATGAACACAAAAATGTCGACACATTTGACACGAGTGCATCGACTAGAACCAGAAGTTGCAGCCATCCTTCAAATGAGAAAAGGGAGTGCTGAAAGAAGAAAAGCGTTCATAAAACTGCAAGATGAAGGTGATTTCAAACATAATTATGAAGCCATCAAAAACAAAGAAGGCAGCTTAATCCCCAAATACCAAAAGAAGGAACACTGTACAACGCAAAATGAGTATGTGGCGTGTCAGTATTGCAAAGCACTTTTCCTGAGATATCTTCTTGTTAAACATGACATAACCTGTCCACAAAAACCTGACACTGCTCCTAAACCTAGAAGAGGGCAATGTGTAAAGCAAGGTGAAATGATGATGCCTTTGTCAAGCAGTGTCTCACGGAATTTCTTCCAGAAAGTCATTTCAAACATGAGAGATGATGAGATAAGTTCTGTCATAAGAAACGATTCTCTGATCTTGAAATATGGCGAAAGATTATTTTACCGCAGGGACATTGAAGAAAATACACCAGGTCAGATCCGCTCACACCTTCGAGAATTGGGCAGACTTTCTCAGTTAATGAGAAAACATTCAAACATGAAGGTTTCATCTCTGGCTCAAGCTATTGACCCTGTCAATTTTGACTTGCTGATCAGCTGCACCAGACAATTAGGTGAATTCAGTGACTCCACAAACATGTGTAAAAAGGGATCACTTGTGTTAAAGTTGGGGTACAGCTTGAAAAAAGCATCCCAGATTCTCAAAGCAGAAGCTGTTATGATGGACGACACTGCCCTGAACAAGACATGTGAACGTTTTGATACACTGTATCAAAGTGACTGGTTTGACCGTGTGCCAGCTTGCGCTTCACAATCCGTCCAGAGAGCAAAGATGAACAAGCCAAAACTGATCCCATCTCTGGAAGATGTCCAGAAAGTGAATTCCCTTCTTCAGAAAGACAACCAAAGTGACTCTTATGGAACATTGGCAAAAGCTACACTAGCATCCATCACAGTTTTCAACAGAAAACGTGGTGGAGAAGTGCAACGAATGAAGTGGTCAGACTACCATCAGAGCAGAGCCACAGAAGCTGCTCCACCAGAAGAAATGCTTCTTGATGACCTAACAGTCACTGAAAAGAAATTAGTTCATGTGCTTCACAGAGTGGAAATCAGAGGCAAGTTCAATAGAGCAGTGCCCATTCTTTTGACTCCTGAGATGGTTCAAAGCATTGAAAAGCTGCTTGACCTCCGCCGCATCTTAGGGATTGAAAGTGAATACATGTTCATGACCCCGACAGGAACACACCCTTATAGGGGACCTGAAGTTCTGAAACAATATGCTTTGAATGCTGGTGTTACGAATCCATCCTTGTTCACTGCAACGGCTCTTCGCAAACAGCTGGCGACCTTAAGTCAAGCCATGGAGATCTCCAAGTTAAAGCAAGACCAACTGGCGTCCTTCCTTGGCCATGACATTCGTGTCCACAGGTCAGTTTATCGCCAACCACTTGACATTTTGCAAAAAGCAAAAGTGGCCAGCATTCTCTTCAGAGTGAATCGGGGATTGACCGTAGACGAAGATGGTGAAGACCTGGATAAAGAGGAGCTGGATCCTGACAAAGAAGCAAATAATGTTGAGGATGCTGATGAAGATGATGAAGATTTCTCCAGCAACATTGTAGAGGTGGAAAATGCTGAGATGTCAGATGAAAGAATGTCGGTGTGTCATGCCCCAAAACACACCGGATCCACCGCAATTGTCTCAACCGTGAGTACTTCAGAGCCTGACTTGTGCATTTCAAAATCCAAGTCCCCAAAGCAGACAAAGACGCCAACGCAGACAAAGACACCAAAGCAGACTAAGAGACCATGGAGCAAATATGAGATAGCTGCTGTGCACAGACAGTTGTCCCATTGCATTACGATGAACAGAGTCCCCCAGAAGCATGATGCACAGAAAGCTGTAGCTTCAGAACCAGATCTTCGCCACAGAAGTTGGACATGCGTGAAATACTATGTGTACAACTTACTGAAGAAACAAAGAATGAATCAAAATGTCTGATTGGATTAGATTAGATCCAGTGAGACTGTTACTCCCCTCCCCCCAATCTCCTCTCTCTTCAAGGATAGACACTAATTGAATATGGTGATGATAGACGGGTTATATGCAAAATCATTTGTTGTACGGCCGAGTGTAAACAAGACTGGATGACAATTTTCAAATATATATGCCCTGTAAGCTTATACAGTTATGTTCATGCGACATGGACAGATGTAACTCTTTCACGTTTCTTGCTTGGCTGCCTCAGTTTATCTGTCGGTTTCTCTGAATATCTGCCACTCCCCTCCCTGTCGCTCTCTCCTCTCTCCCTCTCTTTCTCATTCTTTTCGCTTGTAGTACCCCTTCTTCTTTGTACTTAGTCTTTCTTAAGTGTTTTTCTCCCTTCCTCTGTAAGTCGAAGGGGGCAATGCCATGATCAGTTGTGTCATTATGTACGTTAACCTGTATGAATGTGAATGGATCCCATTTCAACGACAGAAACCGAAAAGTAAAGCTACGTTCTTGCTAGAAGTATGCCAGTGAAAGGTTACTTTTTTCTTATTCGTTATGTGCATTGACAGGTAAGTATTTACAATAATAATTAATTTTGGTCGATTGTTTATTGATCCATTTATACCTTGTTCTTTTTGTCTGCGCATTGATGGGTAAATATTTACAATAATAATTAATTCTGGTTGATTGTTTATTGATACATTTATACCTTGTTCTTTTTGTCATTATAATGAGTGCATGACATATGTCTAAAGTTTGAAAGGCCGGAGCGCTTCCGTGTTAATATGTGGGTTAGAATTCTTCATCCGTGCATTCTTTATTCTATCTGACTTTGCCTCCCCCCTTACTCCATTGTAGTAGAGACATTCCAGCTTCTTAAACAATTGTGACAAAGTACAGGAAAACCAGGCGAAAGTTCAAAATCATTATTTTAACATTTTTATGACCCCGGAGTTTGTGCAGTGACGGTGTTTTTTGTTGTGTAAGTAGCTCTGTGTGTGTGTATGCTTGTTTGCAGCTTAACACCATGAAGGAATAAAGATAGGAAGAGGAAACTTGGTGGGCATGTAGGTTATGTATTGAGGATGTGCCGTTTGGGTTCAAGGTCATGACCTTGACATATTCATGACCTTGAAAACTGAAAATCATGAAGGGAGGTAGCCAATGCGGGTGACGCTCAAATTAATGCTACATTCGGACACCACAGTTCTAGCTACATTATTTGAAAGTTTGAAGTTTTACAGACTGTAAAGCTCTAAACAGAAATGATTTGTCTGTATAGTCTTTGCTTCATTTTGTTTTAATTTGACAAGATACACAGAATCAAGTATAATCAATTTATCTCTTTCTGTTCATTGCTAAGAATGTTTCTCATCGACTTTAGCCAGGTTTTCCCATACTATGTGACATTTAATGTTGTCAGTTTGAACTGTAAGCGACTTGTTTTACCTTTAGACCAGTCGCTGCTTACGCGCATTTTTCCTGTGCTGGCAGCTGCGGCCATGATTGTGGGTGCAGGTTGGATATTCCCTTTGGCGATTGCAGTGCAAATTGAGTGAATCACCCAGTTTTTGTATGGTTTTGCCCTAGTTTGCATACAGATCGCTGATCTGATTGACTGGTCTGCAGTCATGAATGTGGCCTCTGGGGACTGGTGATGTTGAATGTTCATTGTGACTGTATCAATGGAAAAATTGTTAATTAAGGTGGATTACATGTTGAAGTCGATATGCACAATGCCAAGAAGTTTTTCACTAGTGTCAATGCTTAATTTCGGCAACACCCATTGTGTTGTATTTTCTCAGATTGACTTCAGACGCTCGCATCAGTGCCTTGATTGGGAATTATGGTTCATGAAAGTTTTTCTCTTTTTTTTTTTTCTTTTTCTGTGTATTTGCACTTGTGAACTAATTATTATTATTGCCCTCTGTTCATTTCTCTTTAAGAATGACTGCTAATTTTTTTGTTTATTTTGTCAATGATTGACCTGTTAAAGATTTGTTTAGAAATTTCAAATATTTTTATTAAAATATCTTGTGAAGATAAAGGATGAATAGGTTAGGTTTAAATAATTGTGTAATTATTCAAATATAATTCTTTCAGCATATATATATATATATAATATATAGAGAGAGAGAGAGAGAGAGAGAGAGGAGAGATGCTTTTAGTTAAATGTCTTTACATGTCTCTGGTGAAATCTTACATTTACATTAATGTCTATCGGCAAAAAGGCCGGTGAGTTTTGAAAGTAAAATTCTTGTTCTGGTCATCGTTATGTGAAAGAGTGATTGTTAAGTATTTGAATGCTATCTTGTGTATACAGACTCCTTAACAAAAATCATGGACCACTTTTTCAGGAGCACATCACACAAAAAAGCATTAAACAAGGATTAATGAAAGAAATGATTTTAGATTTTGAAAAGATGCTGTTGGAAATCAACAAAATCTTCAAACTAAAGAAAAAGCATAAGAAACTTCACTAATTCATAAAAGGGTCAGTGACTTTTGTTGACGAGTGTATTTGCTTCTTCCTCTTTTTTATGTGTTTGCAATTTTACATTGTTGTCTAGTTTCATTCTTCTTCATGCCGTCAGACACATACCTTCCATTCTTCATTTTTCTGCACGCCCATCCTTGTCTTTCTTTCATCATTAACACAAACAACAGTTCTTCTCGTAAACGTTCACTTAAATTTCTTCTTTTTTTTTCTTTTCTTTTTTTTTATTCATTTTGTTTCCAGTTTCATTTCGGGATGACACTTAAAGAGACCTTCTCTTTCTGTTCTTGTACCTTGGCTTATAAAGACTGCAGGGTCATCCCAAATGCTGAAGCACTTGAACACTATGTACAGATGCACAAGATAGGGATGAGAACATTACAAATGTGATTGTTGTCTATTACCCCGCCGGGTGTGTCCCGTCTGAGCCTGGACTCTTTCCCCAACCCTTAGACCATTGGCAGTGGGCTGGGTGCTAGTCTTTCAGATCAGACGAAAAGCTGAGGTCCCGTGTGCAGCATGCGTTTAGCGCACGTAAAAAATCCCACAGCAACAAGGAAGTTGACCCTGGCAAAATTATTTGGAAAACTTCACTTTCGTAGGAAAACAACTATACAGACATGCATAAACACCCAACAAAGTTGGAGTAAAACTGACAATACTCTCAAGTATAGTATGGGTGGCCCAACAGGGTAAAACGAGTTCACAAGCTACCAGATACTAGAACACGAAAAAAAAAAAAAAAAAACCCGCCACATAGGCAGCCACACTCCAACTTTGGGTGAAAAGACATTGGTTGCTGATTGTTGTCAACTCAGACGTAGGACATCTCTGCTTTACCCTTTGCAAAGGTTTTTGCTTTGAAACTGCACAACAAACATCCATCTGCTGATTATATTTAAAGTATAAGGCAAAGGTCACA
This sequence comes from Conus canariensis, assembly GCA_033310375.1. Taxonomy (NCBI): domain Eukaryota; kingdom Metazoa; phylum Mollusca; class Gastropoda; order Neogastropoda; family Conidae; genus Conus; species Conus canariensis. Next base: position 47,617,438 of record CM065740.1, read on the forward strand.
CAGAGATAAGCGGTCAGATTCAAGGAGTCAGCATTTGGAAGAGATACCTTGGCTAATAAAAACTGCAGGGTCATCCCAAACGCTGAGGCACTTGAACACTATGTACAGATACACAAGCTACGGTGATGTGAGGATTTTCGAAAAAGGGATATTGGTTTATTTAAATTTTTCACTCGCTTAATTTAAAGCAATGGCACTTCTGTTCTCTCTCTCTCTCTCTCTCTCCTCTCTCTCTCTCTCTCTCTCTCTCTCTCTCTCTCTCTCCACAACACTGACGCATTCTTCCTTGTCCAATGTCAAGTTTTATTTGAGAAGTCGCAATTGCAAGCATCTTATTCGAGAAGTACCATTGTATATGTAAAAAAACAAACAAACAGATATACAATAATAAGAACCATTTATACATTTAAAATATACATTCAAAAACACGCAGAACAAACGTGAAACACAGACTCAACTACAGAATTTAAATGTCAGATGGCTATCATTTTTATTAGACACCTCATGGGTTGGATCACATTATCTATATAGTAGCTGCAGTTATCCTGCATATACATACAAAGTCTACACATACATGCACTCAGTTTTCGTCATTTGTCAGACAGAGTGTAACGAAATCAAGTTAAGTGTGAAACCCATTTTTCCTCCTTAGTTTGACAGAGTGTATAATATTTAAATTAGATGGAACCCACTGGTATCAAATAAACCCATTATTTCACACGAGTCTACTCTGACACACATAAGGTATTACAAGTTCCGTTTGCTCTGAATTTATAGCAATACTAATCATCAATCTATTTGTCATCCATTTGAAGCCCCAAATCCACAAGAAATAGGGAAACCCAGTTTGCCTAAGTTTAACATGAGACTCAATAGTGGGCAAAAGAAGGTATGTGTGTGTGTGTGTGTGTGTGTACTAATCTTTACTTATCATGCATGTATTTATGTGAAATTTATTTAGTGCAAGTAACTGAGTATCCTTCTGTGTTTATAAATTGCTATGTCCATATAAAATTTCGCATGTTTTTAATCTTTTCGGCCAATATTTTTCTTTACTAAGGGCCGGATGTTAAAGCAAAATACCAATTCCTTTTTCCGTCAAAAAATAACCCTCTCTCTCTCTCTCTCTCTCTCTCTCTCTCTCTCTCTCTCTCTTTCTGTATGTGTGTGTTGGGCGGAGGGTATGCGCGCATGTGTGTGTTTGTGTGTGTGCTTGCCTGGGCACGCACGTGTGTATGTGTGTGTGTATGTGTGTGTGTGTGTGTGTGGTGTTTGAAAAAAAAAGACCCCAAACATAAAAGAATAAAAAAAGACAACGTTTTAGCAACACATTCTCAGACCTAAAAAAGCGGAAAAAAGGAGGAAGGGGCGGGAGGGGGTGGTGTGGGAGTAAAGAAGGATAACCCAAACAAATCGCGGCGATAACTTCAAGCTGGTATCATTCAGAACAGTGAAGGAGGTGACTTGTCTGACATAACAAACTCACCAGGACGACAATAGATAAAAGATAAAGCTCGTTCTCATCCAACAGCCATTTTGCTCCGAAGATAAGTGGTTACTCGTTCTTCGTTTTCACTGTCCTAAATGTTATTTGCTTTTGCCTGAAGAAGACCCAAGAGGTCGAAATGTATTGTGTTTTGTCCTGTACTCTGTGTCCTTGGCGGTAAATAATCCCCTCTCTTTCTAAAAGATAAAGATGTATCAAACAGTGAGCAAAACAATATTCCTCTCCCCTGACTTTTCTACTCCTCCCTTACACGTTGCCATTCTCCTATTAATAGCTATCCGTGGCAGGTGCGGATTTAGGGAGCCCAGAGGGTTCAAAAGCATCCTGCCACCCCAGCTCCCCCTCACTCAGTCCCACCTCCCCTCCGCTCCTACCCCCTAAAAAAAAGTCAAGGATTTACATAGACTTAGCGAACAGACGCCTCGTTATCTACCAGGAGAGACATCCAATGCACCTCATAGATTGACATCATCCGGGGCGTTGCCCCTGGTCCAAAACGAGGCCTAAACGGCCTCAGCACCCCGGCCTTCATTTGCATCCCTTTCAACCCCCCCCCCCCCCTCCTCCTCCCTCTTCTCCATTAGAACTTGATCCGCTCCTGTAAGCCGGTGGGAGGAGGAGCTATTATTCTGGGCAATGTAAAAAAAAGGAATGTCGGTGGGTTTTGACGTTTGAAGAAGACGTGATCATGATGGATTCTCCTGCCGTGTCCGACGGATGAGCAGGCAGACAGGTCACCTGCTGATGTGGGTTGGGAATGAAGACCAATTCTTGAGGCACAAAGTCTTCCACAGACGCTGCATGGAATGGAGTCATACAAGGATGGGCCCCGTTTTCTCCGATTCCTCCTTTCCTGGATGGCAGCTGCTCTGTTGCGTTCAAATGTCTTTGTGCCCTTGGTACACCGTTGCTTCCACTGTGTTCTGTCAAGGGCGACATCTTCCCAGGAAGCAGTGTAGATGTTGCAGCTTCTGAGGGTGGCCTTCAAGGAGTCTTTGTATCTCTTGAGAGGCCTTCCTTGGTCACGTTGTCTTTCCTTCAGTTGTCCATAGAGCAGCATCTTTGGAATTCTGCTGTCCTCCATACGGACAACATGTCCTGTCCATCAGAGCTGGCTCTTGATGAGTATACACTCAATGCTGGGTAAACCACACTTCTTCAGGACCTGTAGGTTGGACACGCTGTCTTGCCATTTGATGCTGCAGATCTTTCTCAAGCATCGTTGATGGAACTGTTCGAGTTGTTGGATGTGTTGGCGGTACGTGGTCCACGTCGCACAATAGTAGAGGAGAGCACTCAGAACCACAGCTCTGTACACGGCAACCTTTGTGCACAATATGATGCCATGGTCTTGCCACAGATTCTCTGAGAGCCTGCCAAAGGCAGAGCTGGCCTTTGAGATGCACAACATCACTTCTGCATCCAGAGATCCACTGCTGCTTACAGTGCTACCCAAATAGCAGAACTTGTCCACAGTTCTGATCTCTGTGTTGTTGATGACGACAGGTGATGGTGGAGCACTGCCAGCAGCGGACGGTGAAGGTTGGAACATGCCCTCGGTTTTACCAAGACTGATTGTAAGTCCAAAGCGTTGACAGGTTCTTGCAAAGCGATCTGTGATGCATGGGATGTCTTCATGGGAGTGCGCGGCCAGTGCACAGTCATATGCAAAGAGGAACTCTCCCAGAGGGGCATCAAATACTTTGGTCTTGGCCTGAAGTCGTCGAAGGTTAAAGAGTTTGCCATCTGAACGTAACTGGATGTATACCCCCTTGTCACAGACCCGGAATGCATCGATCAGAGCATTGCAGCAAACAGAATGGAAAAGAGGGTGGGAGCTAAGACGCATCCCTGCTTCACTCCATTTTCCACTGAGAATGGGTCAGAGGTATCTCCGTTTTCTTGCACCCTAGCCTGCATGCCATAATGGAATGAAATTATCAGTGAGATGAGCCTTTCCGGGTAACCAAACTTGTGAACGATCTTCCACAAGCCAGTCCGTTTGACGGTGTCGAAGGCCTTGGTGAGATCAACAAACACCATGAAGAAGACGTACTTATGGATAAATTCACACATCGGGTTTGTTTCGTGAGTGAAGTATGCGTAGCTTCGTGTGTGTGTGTGTGTGTGTGTGTGTGTGTGTGTGTGTGTGTGTGTGTGTGTGTGTGTGTGTGTTGTGCACAAGGTCACCCTGGTGTCTTCAGTCGCATATGTTTTCAGTTTTGTTTCTTTTTGTCTTTCTTTCTTTCTTTCTTTGCTTTTTTGTTTGTTTGTGCGTTCGTTTCTCTCTCTCTCTCTCTCTCTCTCTCTCTCTCTCTCTCTCTCTCTCTCTCTCTCTCTCTCTCTCTCTTTTCTTAATTATGTTGTATCTTTCTTTTCTCCTTTTCTGTTTTTTTTTTTTTTCATCTCCTTTTTTGTTTGTTTTGTTTTGTTTTTGACTCTGAGAGGAACAGGACGGAGCCGAATCGTGGATCTACCCACTGAATCAGTTCACAAGTGGCAAAACAAGAACCCAGATTACCGGCAAGGGAAATGATATTTCGTGCTGACTGAAAGAGTAGTTTCCCTTGTACCCGTTTCAAGTAGTACGTGCAGAATACAGACTGTCAACATTTACATCATTACAAAATTTTGATATTTTATGACGATATAATCATTAGGTGGATGGTTATCTATCACTACAAAGTTTCAATTCTATGAAAACATGTCATTTAGCAGATGGATATTAATCACTGTAAAGTTTTACTATTGTACGAAAAAAGGTCTCTTAATAGATGGATATCGACTATTACAAAGTTCGACTATTCTATCAAACAATATCACTTCGATGGTTACCAGTCACTACAGAGTTTTAATATTCAATGAAAACATGCCACACAGAATAAGGCTATCAATCAGAATAAAGTTTTAACATTTCATGAAAATATGTCACTCAGTAGATGGATATGTATTCGTTTACAGTGTTTTCACAATGTTCATGTCTACAGCAAAATATTTCCCATTTCACTTATTATTACCCAGGTGGTTGTGGACGTTAAACGTGAGTGTAATTAAAACTGACCACTGACCATCTTTGTAACGCTGATCGACGAGGATGATAAAGATGCCATGGAGTTCCATTGTGATCTGAGACAAAGTCACAGGCCCTTACTCGACGCTTACTTTCATGATATATCCCGACGTCAACCAGATCCGAGAGATACAGACACCTGCAGCGTTGGTCAGGAAATTGGAATGACACTCTCAGAGACGCATCCATAAAGTGTATGAACCCCTACTGTGTGGTTCCAGTCTTCTCAGCTAAGCCAAGAGCGAAATAAAGTCTGGATAGGAGCCGATCGTGGGCCGACTAATTCCATTAAATAGCTCTGATGTGAATTGAATCCATGAGCTTCCAGTCCGGAATTCGCTACGCCAACCACTGCACCACCGTGGCTGGTACGTTTACATAATGAACTTCGTAATGTTAAAATAACCTTATTGAACGGATCCCGAAACCGCCGTCCGATCCGGATTTGCAAGTGGATCCGCACCCCAAAATGTAATGCCTTCAACCGTGGGTCACATTTCATCTTTCCGCTGAGTTAGCATAAAATGGGTCCAGCATCCAGCAGTTGTTGCTGACAGTACAAAGACGAAAAATGGACACTGGTGAAAACAATTAAGAAAAAAGAAAAAGGAAAAAAAAACCCAGTAGTCCAACAGGTGGGGTTTCCCACTCCCAGGTCAAGCATGATCGGGTGCTGGTACAGTGCGTGGTTCTTGTTATCTGTCCAGGTCCCCGTGCCCTGGTTCAGCGAGGCCATGAAGTCATGATGGAGTGCCACAGAGCCGTGGCTACGTACGAAACAGAACAGGTTGGGAATAGGACCTGTGAAGGGGAAAGGAGAGAGATGGTTTCCTTGTCTTCGTTTTAGGGCATGTGAGAGAGAGAGAGAGAGAGAGAGAGAGAGAGAGAGAGAGAGAGAGAGAGAGAGAGAGAGAGAGAGAGAGAGAGCATTGTTATCATCATCATCATCAGTAGTGGTAGTAGTAGTAGTAGTAGTAGTAGCAGTAGTAGTAGTTTATTATCTTTATTATTATTATAGTTTAAGTCGTATTTTCTCCACTTCAGCCTCAGTCCCATTTCATAGTTTTCGTCATTCAACCTGCACCAAATTCTGCATCCAGATCGAAAAGACAGGTGACTGTCGGCTCGTCCTTCGTTTTCTTTGTATTGATTGTTATTTGTCTTGCCCGAAGAAGACCCAGTAGGTCGAAACACGTTGAGTTTGTTTTCTAATTTGTTTGTTCTTTCGTTTGGCGGCCCAGTGGTTTGGCTTTCGCTCTCGTTTGAAATTCTGCCTCCGGTCACACCACGTTGAAACCGACCGTTTTAGAACAGTTGCTTGTTTCCTCTATTCCAGAATAAGCGTGGTCGGGCATTTCAAGTAATTGCCCGGCGCTCCCCCCTTCCACGATGCACAGCTCACAGGGAGATGGACAAGACGAGCTGGGAAGACACCGGATCGGACACAGTGGGAAACCGGAGGAGAACGCCACGACAGGTGTCCTAGGGGCCACCAGGCAGTCATCAGGTCACAGAAAGCAGCACCAGACAGGCCACGACCAGAAGTGCTGATTGACAGCAGGCCTGGGGCGTGGGACAACGGGATGGAACCCACAACCCGCGGAATCCAAACTTGCCGACATCAAGACTTGACTGCTTCTTAAACATCTGCTCTACGCTCGTATGCTATATACAGTGGAAACATTATTCGCGTTGATATCATTATCAGGGCAACTACAATTACCTCGAAAAAAAGGTGTCATCTACATGTCTGTGCACACTGCAGTTGCATAAACAACGCATCATCTTTACAAAACATGCCAAGCCCACCTGCCAACGAGATTTCGCTTTGAAGCTGTCACTGTTCATACCTTTTGGGATGCACGGGCGCAGTACGCATAAGCATTCGGTCCCCAGCCCACTCGGAACCGGAAGTGCGCCTTGCGAAAATACTCGCTCACCACCAGCAGACGACAAGAGCCTGTGACAAGACGACTGCTAAACCCCCGAAGGAGAATTATCTTGGCAGCACCCTCGAGTTCCATCCAACTCAGATATGCACACGGTACAAGTCCTGCTCGATTCCTACCGAGACAGACCCACTGGCAGAGTTTGACGGCTTCTGTACTGAGAGGGGAACACCGGATTCGAAAGCCCCTGTCCGGACGAGCACCCGGCTTTCTAGCCGTGCCCCAGGGGTGAGGGACCGTCTACTGCACGATCGGATACCACTTCTTCTGGCTCTCCGGAGCGTGGTTTGCAGCCTTTCCCGCGTCCCAGAAGCCCTCCACGCCCTTCCTGGGTGAGTCGTGAAAAGTCTGTGTGCTAGAGGGTATGAATGTGCATGTGCTAAGCAGGCATAATAACTTTGAGTGAAGTACCACTAACCAGGCTAATCTCAGAAGAGTAGGTTTTATAACCCTTTCTACCGCGTAATCAAATCGTGTTTATTTCAACAGGCTCACACATTTTGTCACAGAACTCACTCGCTCTCCTTGCAGCGAAGGCATTCAGTGTCACGTTACATCACAGTGTGCGCATGCGGCACAACAAGACCACTCATTATCAAGGAAGCATTGAAAAGTGACGTCTTGTGACGTAGAGTGATGCTGAGTGAGTTGTTGCTGGGAGGTGAATACTCGCAAATATCCCCCCCCCCCTCCCCCCTGCTTGTTTTAGCTGAAAGACACTTCCATGTTTAATAAGACAACGTAAGATGGCTACAAACCCACTATCATCATATCATATCCACACTACTCCTGCTCAGGGCCACATGCGGGCATACGCGTGCGCGTGCTAGTGCGCACGCACACGCACGCATACACACACACACACACACACACACACACACACACACACAACACACACACAAACACACACACACACACACACACACACACACACACACACACACACACAGAGGACATTTTGTAATTTCTTCTAAACACCTGTGATAGTCACGTCATGAGAAAAAAAATCCACCCTGGTAACTGAAAGTGGGTACGTAATGAAAGAGTTGCTTCCCGTGTGTGCTTTTAAACAGGACATGGAAAACGCACATCACATGAAGGATTTTATGTTCCATGAAATGTTTTTTCCATTGATAGGAAAACACAAAATACCAACGTTTACATCACCTGCAATGTTTTTGTATTCCCTGAAAACTGAGTTTTTCATAGCTAGTTCACCAGGTAATAAACAATAACTTCTTAGTGTTCAGAGAATTTGTAGTCATGTTGTTGAACGGATGGATCCGTTGCTCGATCCGGATTCGCAGCATACATCGGCACCGAATTTGAATGGGCGCTCTGTTTGGATGCGATTCATTTTCCCCACCACACTTCGTGAAAATCAGTTCAGTAGATTTTGGCGTAATCTTGACAGATACACAACAAACCGATAGACGTGAAAGAAGGCAGAACTCGGGAGGAGTTGATAACTCGGACTGTGGGCATAGAGCGAAAACCTGTATACATACATACACGGCAAACAGGAACCATAAACCTCTTAACCCTGCACGGGATGAAAGGTGCACGACAGGATTTGCACATTACACAGTCACAGTCCGGCAAACTCTTTCCGCCACCTGCCAATCAAACGAACCGTAACAAGTGGCACTTGGCAACGGCAGGGTCGTGGCGAGGTGACGACGCTCCAGTCCAGAGCAACGGTGAGAGGCAAAGTTGTGACGTGTGTGTTCTGGGGGGGCCTGCTGTCTGTGTGTGTGTGTGTGCGTGGGGAAAGTGGCACGACTCCTCTGGAACTGACTCTGGAAATTCTTTGAGAATTCTCCTCCTCCACGGCACATCTCCCGCCTGATCGTCTGGACTGAGGTTCGTTCTGCTTCTTTTTTTTTTATCTTTTATTAAATTTTTCATCCCCCAGCACACGCCCCCCCCCCCCCCCCCCCTCTTCATTTTCCTTCATCTGTTTGATATCTGTGTTCCCTCCCTTTCCCCCTTTCCCACCACCCCATCCCCAGAGTCTGCCTCTCTCTCTCTCTATCCCATTTCCCATCTCTCCCCCCCCCCCCTCCCTTTTGTCTCTCGCTATGTCCTCTGTCCCTTCCACTTTCTGCTTCTGTCTCCTCTCTCCCTCAGCCTGTCTTCCCTTTCACCTCTCACCCCTTTCTGCTGTGTCTCTTCCCCCTTCCTGTCTTTGTCTGTCTATCTGTTTGTCTGTTTGCCTTGCCTCTCTCTCCTCTCTCTCTCTCTCTCTCTCTCTCTCTCTCTCTCTTATTCATCGGCTCGAGCTGAGATGATATTCCACTGATGTTACCAGGCCATCCAGCGGTTAAAACATACATCAATGGTTGTATTATGACAACTCTTCTCAGATTCAGCATCATTCTTACAGTGTACCATCACGACACTCCGCTGAGGACAGCAGGCAAGCCTCCAGCTATGATACACACTTCATATTGTATCATCACAACAATTCACTGAAGTTGGCGGACGAAAAAAAAAGAGCCGGACAACTTTCCAAAAAATCCAGCATGCAAAATACGGAGCACAAAAACATCACGACGGCATTCTTAGCAGTTCAAAATGCAAAACAGAGATCGTTGAAGACCAGACGACATTCTAAGAAAGTGTGTGTGTGTGTGCAAAATACAGAGCGCAAACGACCAAACAACATTCAAAGCTAGTCTGTACACAGAGTACAGAGCATGAAAGACCAGACAACATTCTAAGCAAATCTCTCGCAGAATACAAAGTGCAAAAAATCAGACTTTTTTGTGTTGTTCTCCAATCTCCTATTTTTTTCCACATTAAAAAAAAATTCTTTCAACATGATTTCCAATTTTTTTTAAAGGTGGAACCTCTATCGTTCTTTTTCCCATCTGTTTTTTTCTCCAGATAAACCCCAACTCTTGCGCACCATGCAAGCCTGTATGTTGTACCACGGATGGAAAATCAGACAATATTCCTGTCAAATCAGATTGCAAATTCAGAGTTCAAAAGACTAGACGACATTCTGAGCAAATCTCTGCGCAAAATATAGAACGCAACAGACAGTGTGTAACGTTCTGAACAAGTCTCAATGCAAACTACCAGGTGAAACAGGACAGGTGACGATATTAGTAAGACCAAACGACATTCTAAACAAATCAGTATGTAAATCATAGAATGCAAAAGATGAAACAACATTCTAAAAAAAAGTCATTGTGCAAAATATAAAGCATAAACACATACACACATACAAATGTCACAACACACACACACACACACACACACACACACACACACACACACACACACACACACACACACATTGTTAAGAAGTCTGTATACCTATTACGGAGCGCAAAATACCAAATGTCATTCTAAGCAAGCGTACAATAAACACACATGCGTTTCCGACAACATCGACAACAGCCACAACCTCTGCCACCACCACAACCAACAGCCCACAAAGGACGAGCCGGCATTGTAAACAGATCTGCATTTAAAACAGAAAATGCGAAAGACGAGACAATGTTTGAAGCGAGTCGCAAGACGGTAAATGTGAAACATAATATTGATAACAACGAATGCAAGTCACACACACACACACACACACACACACACACACACACACACACACACACACCACACACACACACACACACACACACACGGACTAGTGCACACGGGCGCATGTGAAAACAATAGCCGAAGCTGCATTTTACCCAGCGCTCAGAAAGAGGAAGAGAGAGAATGAAAATGAGAGAGAGAGAGAGAGAGAGAGAGAGAGAGAGAGAAGACAGACAGACAGACAGACAGACAGACAGACAGACAAGAAAAGGAGGTTGTGTGTGTGTGTGTGTGTGTGTGTGTGTGTGTGTGTGTGTTTGTGTGTGTGTGTGTGTGAGAGAGAGAGAGAGAGAGAGAGACAGACAGACAGACAAACAGACAGAGAAGACGGGTCAGATGGTATGAGGGGAGGGAAGGGGGCGTGCAGGGGGAAATAAAGAGAGAGAGAGAGAGAGAGAGAGAGAGAGAGACAGATATACAGGCAGATAAACAGATAAGGAAAGGAGAGAGAGAGAGAGAGAGGGGGGGGGGGGAGGGACAAAGAGACAGAGAAGACAGGTTAGAGGGTATGAGGGGAGGGAAGGGCGGGGAAGCAGAGACGGTTGAGAGAGAGAGAGAGAGAGAGAGAGAGAGAGAGAGAGAGAAGAATGAGAACAGGGACCACAGGGAGGGGCCGAACCCGTATATTATCATTCTCTGAGAGAGAGAGAGGGAGAGAGAGAGAGAGAGACCGATAGACAGATAGACAGGCAGATAGATAAGGAAAGGAGAGAGAGAGAGAGAGAGGGGGGGGGGGGGGCAGACAGACAGAGAAGACAGGTTAGAGGGTATGAGGGGAGGGAAGGGCGGGGAAGCAGGGACGGCTGAGAGAGACAGACAGACAGACAGACCGTTAGACAGACAGACAAAGACCTGGAAATACAGAGTTTGTAAGCAGAAAGTATAGAGAATGGCGGGTGCGGTTGGAGGTTTCCGTACGGTAGGTAGGTAGGGGGACAGGTAGAACTCCACACAAGATTGTTCAATAAGTTTAGAACAACACCCCCCCCCAAAAAAAAAAAAAAAAAAAAAAAAATAAAAATAAATAAATAAATAAATAAAATTCTATTAAAACAAAAGCAAAGAAAAATGGCTGCGAAGGGGAATAAATACGCCAAATGGAGATGAAAAAAATCATCACACAACACATCCCTCCTCTGGGGGCCTGGTGTTTGCCAAATGCTGAGCGTCACTCGCACTGAGTCCACAACTGCCACAATGTAGGACGTGAGACTGAGTCAACACTGACGGGAGATTAAGTGCCCGATGCTCACCTTTGTCCAGCCTCGCCACAACACATAGGTGCTTGATGGAGCAATCTTTCTCTTTTCTTCTTCCTCCGTTTCCTCCTTTTTCTTTTACCTTTTTTTTTTCTTATTTCCTTCTTCTTCTGCTACTGCTGCTGTTACAACAACAACTTCTACTACTACTACTACTACGCCTACTACTACTTTTTCTTCTACTACTACTACTACTACTACTGCTGCTGGTGCTGCCGCTACTACTACTACTACTACAACAACTACTACTACTACTACTACTACTACTACTACTACTACTACCACGGCCACTAATAATATTTCTTTTCTTCTTCTTCTTCTTCTTCTTCTACTACTGCTGCTGTTACAAGAACAACAACGTCTACTACTACTACACCTACTACTACTTCTACTACTACTACTACTACTACTACTACTACTACTACTACTACTACTACTACTATCACCACCACGGCCACTGCTAATATTTCTTTTTTCTTTTTCTTCTTCTTCTGGGTAATCGTTACATTCACCACCGCCACACCTCTACTATCCAGTTAATCATTACCTGCACCATCACCACACGTTCACCACCCAGTTAATCATTACCTACACCATCACCACACGTTCACCACCCAGTTAATCATTACCTACACCATCACCACACGTTCACCACCCAGTTAATCATTACCTACATCATCACCACACGTTCACCACCCAGTTAATCATTACCTACACCATCACCACACGTTCACCACCCAGTTAATCATTACCTGCACCATCACCACACGTTCACCACCCAGCTAATCGTTACCTACACCATCACCACACGTTCACCACCCAGTTAATCATTACCTGCACCATCACCACACGTTCACCACCCAGTTAATCATTACCTACACCATCACCACACGTTCACCACCCAGTTAATCATTACCTACACCATCACCACACGTTCACCACCCAGTTAATCATTACCTACATCATCACCACACGTTCACCACCCAGTTAATCATTACCTACACCATCACCACACGTTCACCACCCAGTTAATCATTACCTGCACCATCACCACACGTTCACCACCCAGCTAAACGTTACCTACACCATCACCACACGTTCACCACCCAGTTAATCATTACCTGCACCATCACCACACGTTCACCACCCAGCTAATCATTACCTACACCATCACCACACGTTCACCACCCAGTTAATCATTACCTACACCATCACCACACGTTCACCACCCAGTTAATCATTACCTACACCATCACCACACGTTCACCACCCAGTTAATCATTACCTACACCATCACCACACGTTCACCACCCAGTTAATCATTACCTACACCATCACCACACGTTCACCACCCAGCTAATCATTACCTACACCATCACCACACGTTCACCACCCAGCTAATCATTACCTACACCATCACCACACGTTCACCACCCAGCTAATCATTACCTACACCATCACCACACGTTCACCACCCAGTTAATCATTACCTACACCATCACCACACGTTCACCACCCAGTTAATCATTACCTACACCATCACCACACGTTCACCACCCAGTTAATCATTACCTGCACCATCGCCACACATTTACCTTCCAGTTAATCATTATCTACATCATCACCACGCGTTCACCACCCAGTTAATCATTACCTACACCATTACCACACATTTACCTTCCAGTTAATCATTACCTGCACCATTACCACTCATTACCTTCCAGTTAATCATTACCTACACCATTACCACTCATTACCTTCCAGTTAATCATTACCTACACCATTACCTTACATCTATTATCCAGGTAATCATTACCTACACCACTGCTACACATCTACCGTCAAGGTAATTATTACCTACACCACCGCTACACATCTACCATCCAAGTAATATTTACGTACATCATCACTAACAAGCATTTACCATCCAGGTAATCACTACCTACATCATCGCTAACAAGCATTTACCATCCAGGTAAATACCACCTGCAACATCCCCATTACCCATCCATCATGCTTGGTTGACTACCTCCCTCTACCTTCTTCTACTATCCAGGTTCTCCGCTACAACCACCACGACCACCGCCATCACCACCACCCGTGGAAACCCAACAGCAGCAGCAGCAGCAGCAGCAGCAAGACTCCAGCCCCCACATCGAGGTCACCGCCTCCCTAGCCCACCCTCCAGGCAGTTCTCAGCATGTCCATGGAAGACTACCGCGGCCCCAACTCCCCGCGGGTCGTCACGCGCATGAACAAGATCTACCGGACGCCGCCCACCCCGCCGCCGGGGGCCCTGCGCAGCAAGGAGAAGACGTTCGTGCTGGACTGCAACGCGGTGAGCAGCGTGTCGTGCGACTACTCCCGGGCCAACCCCAAGCTGGGCCCCGTCATCCCGCCCTACAACTCCCAGAGGGACAAGCACGTCAACCACTACTTCACCTTCCACGGAGTGCCCAGGACCTTGCACAAGACGGGCCAGGTGAGGGTGTGGGTCGGTGTGGGTGGGGGTTGGGGTGGGGTGGGGTGGGATGGGGAGGGATGGGTAGGGGTGGGGTGGGGTGGGGGTGGGGATGGGGTGGTGGAGGTGAGGGGTGGTGTGTTTGTGTGTGTGTGTGTGTGTGTGTGTGTGTGTGTGTGTGTGTGTGTGTGATGTGGTGTGGCGTGGTGTGGTGTGGTGTTGCTGTGTTGTGCGCGCACGCACGCACGCACACACACACACACACACACACACACACACACACACACACACACACACACACACACACACACAAACACACACACACACACACCAGACAGGGAACGGGATCAACAGAAAGAAAGCAGTGGTCAAAGGCCAAGCGAACAGCAAAGAGAAATGTGGTAATACAGACACTGAACAGAAAAAAAGAGGAGCCAAGAAAAATCCAGAAAGCAGCCCAGCAAAACCATCAGGGACAACGGACCACGTGGAGAAAAGGCACTGCAAAGAAGTCTTTGCTGCGATGAAATGTGACATGCAGCACCTTTCAGTATCAGCTTCATCATCGGTCGAATCTGTATACAACCTCCTACGATCTCAAACCTGTTGAAGTGAGGGAAATCATAGGACCCTACGTGTCCACCCAACCAGGGCAAACAAACAGTGGAACCTGTCCTGAATTCATGCGAAGCGTTGCCTACCCTGGGAAGGCGCAGTGGAGACTCAATCAAGTGTTTGAAGAAATCATGCCCGCGGCCAGCTCTGCCAGAGAAAACTCCACGCCAGCAGAAGAAGCTCCAGCAATGACGTTCCACGTGACAGGAGGCCACAAATCGTGGTCTGGATCAGCTGTGACTTCAAGAGCACGGAAACACAGTTTCACCACACAGTGAGGAAGACTGAGGGTGTACAGCAGACCTTCCAAAATGAGTAAAAACCATCAAGAGATCATCGGAAAGAGTGGTATGGCACCGGGTGCAGTATTCCACTCAGGTTCATGAAAACAAACGATTTGTTGTTGTTGTTGTTGAACTCGCTGTGCCATAGGAAAGCAGAATGATGGAAGTTCACCTCTACAAGACTGAGAAGTAGGCCAGTCTAGCCAGCAGCTTGAAGGAATCTGGCCTCCAATCCACAGTCCCACCGCAGGAATTTGAAGTAAGGGGTGGGGGGTGGGGGGGGGGGGGGGGTTGTCGGGTTATCAACCTATAACCTCATAAAACAGCCCTCGATTTCCAGTAAGACAGGAAACTGGACCCTTAAGGCAGCAGAAGAGCCAATTTCAAAGATCCCCAGCTAGGTCTAGTGGAGAAGGAAAAGAAGCTGATTTCACAAGGCTTAATTCTTTTTAGAGTTTTTTTTTTAGTACATGTGCCTGATAATGTTACTAAGGCACCCGCCTAAAAAAAGGGACGCCTTTAGACGGCCAAACGTCCAGGTGTTACAGGTTCAAACCCTCGCATGCCCAATCGGTATTTTTGTTAGCAGAGGGGGCATTTAGGAGGTCGCTACCTGGATGCGACCCGGACGCCTTAGAGTGTAAGGAGTACAGGGCCGAATCACTTGTCTGAGGGGTGGATCTTTTCTGAAGACCTTCTGCTGTCAAGCTGTCCCGAGAGAGAGAGAGAGAGAGAGAGAGTGTGTGTGTGCGTGTGCGCGCGCGCGTGCGTGCGTGCGTGCGCACGCGTTCAGACACAAACCGAATCACAATTTAAAAAAAAAAAAAGGAAAAGAAAAGAACAGACCACCCTACAACAGACTTTTTGTCCAACCTTATCAGCCGCCGGTGAATACGACGCAATACACATGTGCAGAACAGATTCAAACGTACGGACACCGGCATTGTTGTCCAGGACAGGCCACTTGCTCTGTGCCCACTCTTGAGGTCTTAACGCTCGCTCACCTCAGCTTCCAGTTCTCCTAAAGCCAGGATTATACGGCGTATTAGCGTGAACTACTTCTGGATTAGCAGCCGGGGACTAATCTCTTCAGACTACACTGGTGTTGAAGGGGATCGGACGGCGTGACCGTGGCTGAACCATCGGACTGTAGCTGTCCTGTCTTTGCGTGCAGACTGCTCTGTCCAAAAGGGTTGTTGAAGGCAGTTTATATCGTGAGAATGTATTTAGGTATGCTCGCCAAACAAGACACAATGGTAGGGGCGAGGGACATTTCCAGGTCTGCAGCGAGAAGTTTAAGAGCGCTGTCTAGCTACTTGTATGTATGAAAGAGGGGTGGAGGGGAGGGAGAGAGATGACTAACTCTGTGTGTGTGTGTGTGTGTGTGTGTGTGTGTGTGTGAGAGAGAGAGAGAGAGAGAGAGAGAGAGAGAGAGGCAGACAGACAGACAGACAGAATATGTGTGCGTGCGTGCGTGCGCGCGCGCCTCTGTGTGTGTGTGTGTGTGTGTGGTTTGTGTGCGTGCGTGCGCGCGTGTGTGTGTGCATGCGCGGGTGACCGTGAGTGAGTGTGTGTGTGTGTGTGTGTGTGTGTGTGTGTGTGTGTGTGTGTGTGTGTGTGTTTGTGTGTGTGTGTGTGTGCATGCGCTGGCGACCGTGAATGTGTGTGTTGTGTGTGTGTGTGTGTGTGTGTGTGTGTGTGTGTGAGTGCGTGCGCGCGCGCGCGCGCGTGCCTGTTTGTGTATGTATGTGTGAAGAAGAAGCAAGGAGAGAAATAAACGTATTACCATAAAAGTCACGAACACTTGTTTTAGACAAATGATCTCTAGCAGTAATGGAAAACGCAGTGAAAAATACGTATGTCGAAACATGTATTTCGAATTCATCTGTGTGTGTGTGTGTGTGTGTGTGTGTGTGTGTGTGTGTGTGTGTGTGTGTGTGTGTGAGAGAGCAGAGCGCGGGGGGCCATTCCATCGAAGGCCCAGTGATGGACGCTTTCCACACACGGGGGGCGGGGTACCAGTACCTCTCTCTGCGAAACCAGTTCGGTGCCGGTGAGTTTATCCATCACTCTGTCTGCATGACCGCCTGTCTGTCTTTCTGTCTGTTGGTACATGCCTTTATTTGTCTGTCTGTCTGCATGTCTGTTTATGCTTCAGGCAGATTTTTCTCCACGACACTGTACTTCAGTAGGCTACACTACACTACACTACACTACACTACACTACACTACAGCAGGGTACACTACACTACACTACACTACACTACACTACACTACACTACAGCAGGGTACACTACAGTACACTACAGTACACTACACTACAGTACAGTACAGTACAGTACACTACACTACACTACACTACACTAATCTACGCTGCACTGCACTGCACTGCACTACACTACACTACACTACACTACACTACAGCAGGGTACACTACAGTACACTACAGTACGCTACAGTACACTACAGTACACTACACTACACTAATCTACGCTGCACTGCACTGCACTGCACTACACTACACTACACTACACTACACTACACTAGACTAGAAAGAAAGGTGGCAGAGTGGTTAAGACGTTCGCCTGCCAGTCCAACGTGTGAGAAGTGCGTGGGTTCGAGCCCTGCCTTTCTCGCCCTTTCTTTCCCAGTTTGAATGACAAATCGAACTGAACGTCTAGTCCATCGGA
>CM065740.1:47647378-47654878 GCA_033310375.1 Conus canariensis
GCGCTGGCTGTTACGGTCAACACGAGGGATTTGTGAGCGAGCTTGTGCTTTCAGAGTCAACACAGGGGATTTGTGAGCGATCTCAGGTTGTCATAGCCAACACTGCGGATTTTTGAGCGAACTCAGGTCATGATGGTCATTATGAGGGATTTGTGAGCTAGTCCCGGATATTGTAAGCAACGCCGGGGATTTGTGAGTGAGCTCAGGTCGTTATAGTCAATTTTGGGGATTTGTGAGCGAACTCAGGTTGTCGTGGTCAACTCCAGGGATTTATGAGCGAACTTGTGCTGTCATAGTCAACACTGGGGATTTGTGGGCAAAGTCAGATTACCATAGTCAACACGGGGGATTTGTGAGCGAGCATGTGCTTTCATAGTCAACACTGGGAATTTGTGAGTGAAGTCAGGTTATCATAGTCAACGTGAGGGATTTGTGAGCGAGCGTGTGCCAAAATAGTCAACACTGGGGATTTGTGAGCAAACTCAGTTTGTCACAGTCATCACGAGGGATTTGTGAGCGAGCTCAGGTCGTTATAGTCAATTTTGGGGATTTGTGAGCGAACTCAGGTTGTCATGGTCAACTCCAGGGATTTATGAGCGAACTTGTGCTGTCATAGTCAACACTAGGGATTTGTGGGCGAACTCAGATTACCATAGTCAACACAGGGGATTTGTGAGCGAGCTTGTGCTTTCATAGTCAACACTGGGAATTTGTGAGTAAAGTCAGGTTATCATAGTCAACGTGAGGGATTTGTGAGCGAGCGCGTGCCAAAATAGTCAACACTGGGGATTTGTGAGCAAACTCAATTTGTCACAGTCATCACGAGGGATTTGTGAGCGAGCTCGTCCTGTCATAGTCAACACTGGGGATTTGTAAGCGAGCTCAGGTTGTCATAGTCATTATTGGGGATTTGTGAGCGAACTTAGGTTATCATGGTCAATGCGAGGTATTTGTGAGAGAGCTCATGCTGTCATAGTCAATGCCGGCGGTTTGTGAGCGAACTCAGGTTGTCATAGTCAACACGAGGGACTTGTGAGCGAGCTCTGACTCTGACTGTCATTGTCAACACTGGGGATTTATGAGCGGGCTCAGGTTATCATAGTCATCACGAGGGACTTGTGAGCGTCCGGGACGTCGTAATCAACTCTGAGGATTTGTGAGCGAGCTCGGATGTTTTACAGTCAACGTCAGGGAAATGTGAGCGAGCTCAGACTGTCACAATCAACTCTGGGGATACGTGAGCGAGCTCAGACAGTCAAGATCAACTCTGGGGATATGTGAGCGAGCTCAGACAGTCATGATCAAATCTGGGGATATGTGAGCGAGCTGAGGTGTTATAGTTGGGATATGTGAGCGAGCTCAGGCTGTGACAGTCAACTCTGGGAACATGTGAGCGAGCTCAGGTGTTACTGATAACTCTCGCGACATGTGGGCGAGCTCATCTGTGACAATGAACTCTGGGGAAATGTCAACGCAAGAGATTTGCGAAGGAACAGTGCACGTGGCGATTGCAAAAAGCGGAAGATGAGCGTGAGTTGGTGGTAGCAATCTGTCGCTATCGTGTCCGATGTCAGTGACTGTTGCCTTGGTGTCAGCGTACCTGTGTGTCTGTGTGTGTCTGTGCTCTTGTATCACTGTCTGTTATCAGAGCCCTGTGTCTCTGTGTTCTCACGTCAATGTTGTCTATCTGTGTGTCTGTCAGTCGTTTTGGCTGTGTCGGTGTGTCTGTATCTGTTTCTGTGTCAGTGTCTGGTGTGTGAGTGAGTGTTTGTGTGTGTGTGTGTGTGTGTGTGTGTGTGTGTGTGTGTGTGTGCGCGTGAGTGTTGCGCGTGCGCGCGCGCGCGCGCGCGCGCGCGCGTGTGTGTGTGTGTGTATGTGTGTGTGTGTGTGGGGGGGGGGGGGGCTGGTTCTGTGTTAAGTGTTACAAAGTCTATTGTCTTTGTATTGGTGTGCCAGTGTCTATTATTCATGTGTCAGTAGTTCAATGTCTCTGTTCTTGTGTCTGTATATTTTCCTAGTGTCGGCGTGTTTTTTTTTGTTGTTGTTGTTGTTGTTGTCTCCACGTAAATCTCTGTTTTCTTTGTATCACTTTAACAGTTATCAATGGTTCAGTATGTCTGTGTCTTTGTTTTGTCTGTATCAGTGTGTCAGTGTACTTGTGCCAAGAGATCAGTGTTTATTGTGCTTGTGTCATTGCATCGATGTTTATTGTCTTTGTATAATGCATCCTTAAAAAAAAAAAAAATTGTGTCAGTGTGTCAGTGTTAATTGTCCTTGCGTCAGTGTGTTAGTATCATCATTTGAACTCCATCAGTGTTTGCTATCCTTGTGTTAATGTGTAAGCTTAACTGTCTGTTACCATTGGGTTAATGTATCGGTGTCTGTGTGTTTTATCCATTGTGAATGTGTCGGACTGGTATTCTTGTGTAAAGGGTGTCAGCGTTTGTTGACCTTGTGTCAGTGTCAGTGGTTTTGTCCTTAATGCCAATGTATTAAGGTCTGTTATCATTATGACAACATGTCAGCATCGTCTATCATTGTGTCAGTGTCTGCTGTTTTGTGTCAATATGTCGGCATTATTCTGGTGTCAAATGTGCCAGTGTGTATTATAACTTTGTCACGATGTCAGTGTCTGCCATAATTGTGTCAGTGTATCAGTGCCTGTTATTCTAATGTCAGTGTATCAGTGTCTGCCTTCCTTGCGTCACTGTATTATTGTATATTGATCTTGCGTCATTGTGTCACTGTAGTCATCTGTTATTCTAGTGCCAGTGTGTCAGTGTCTGTTACCAGTGCGTCAGTGTGTCGGTGTATGTTATTCTGATGTCAGTGTGTCGGTGTATGTTATTCTAGTGTCAGTGTGTCGGTGTATGTTATTCTGATGTCAGTGTGTCGGTGTATGTTATTCTGATGTCAGTGTGTCGGTGTGTGTTATTCTTGTGTCAGTGTGTCGGTGTATGTTATTGTAGTGTCAGTGTGTCGGTGTATGTTATTGTAGTGTCAGTGTGTCGGTGTATGTTATTGTAGTGTCAGTGTGTCGGTGTATGTTATTGTAGTGTCAGTGTGTCGGTGTATGTTATTGTAGTGTCAGTGTGTCGGTGTATGTTATTGTAGTGTCAGTGTGTCGGTGTATGTTATTCTAGTGTCAGTGTGTCGGTGTATGTTATTCTTGTGTCAGTGTGTCGGTGTATGTTATTCTTGTGTCAGTGTGTCGGTGTACGTTATTCTTGTGTCAGTGTGTCGGGGTATGTTATTCTGATGTCAGTGTGTCGGTGTATGTTATTCTAGTGTCAGTGTGTCGGTGTACGTTATTCTTGTGTCAGTGTGTCGGTGTATGTTATTGTAGTGTCAGTGTGTCGGTGTATGTTATTTGTGTCAGTGTGTCGGTGTATGTTATTGTAGTGTCAGTGTGTCGGTGTATGTTATTGTAGTGTCAGTGTGTCGGTGTATGTTATTCTAGTGTCAGTGTGTCGGTGTATGTTATTCTAGTGTCAGTGTGTCGGTGTATGTTATTGTAGTGTCAGTGTGTCGGTGTATGTTATTGTAGTGTCAGTGTGTCGGTGTATGTTATTCTAGTGTCAGTGTGTCGGTGTATGTTATTGTAGTGTCAGTGTGTCGGTGTATGTTATTCTTGTGTCAGTGTGTCGGTGTATGTTATTCTGATGTCAGTGTGTCGGTGTATGTTATGGTAGTGTCAGTGTGTCGGTGTATGTTATTCTGATGTCAGTGTGTCGGTGTATGTTATTCTTGTGTCAGTGTGTCGGTGTATGTTATTGTAGTGTCAGTGTGTCGGTGTATGTTATTCTTGTGTCAGTGTGTCGTGTATGTTATTGTAGTGTCAGTGTGTCGGTGTATGTTATTGTAGTGTCAGTGTGTCGGTGTATGTTATTGTAGTGTCAGTGTGTCGGTGTATGTTATTGTAGTGTCAGTGTGTCGGTGTATGTTATTCTTGTGTCAGTGTGCCGGTGTATGTTATTCTTGTGTCAGTGTGTCGGTGTATGTTATTCTTGTGTCAGTGTGTCGGTGTATGTTATACTGATGTCAGTGTGTCGGTGTATGTTATTCTAGTGTCAGTGTGTCGGTGTATGTTATTGTAGTGTCAGTGTGTCGGTGTATGTTATTGTAGTGTCAGTGTGTCGGTGTATGTTATTCTTGTGTCAGTGTGTCGGTGTATGTTATTCTTGTGTCAGTGTGTCGGTGTATGTTATTGTAGTGTCAGTGTGTCGGTGTATGTTATTCTTGTGTCAGTGTGTCGGTGTATGTTATTCTAGTGTCAGTGTGTCGGTGTATGTTATTCTGATGTCAGTGTGTCGGTGTATGTTATTGTAGTGTCAGTGTGTCGCTGTATGTTATTCTTGTGTCAGTGTGTCGGTGTATGTTATTCTAGTGTCAGTGTGTCGGTGTATGTTATTCTTGTGTCAGTGTGTCGGTGTACGTTATTCTTGTGTCAGTGTGTCGGTGTATGTTATTCTAGTGTCAGTGTGTCAGTGTTTGCTATTCTTGTGTCAGCGTGTCTGTGTTTGTTATTCTTGCACCAGTATATCAGTGTCTATTATTTTGCGCCAATGTGTCAGTGTCTTTTATTCTAGTGTCAATGTTTCAGTGTCTGTTATTCTTGCGCCAATGTGTCAGTGCCTGTTATTCTTGAGTCAGAGTGTCTGTTATTCTTGCGCCAATGTGTCAATGTCTGTTATTCTTGGGTGGGTGTGTCAGTGTTTGTTAGTCTCGCACCTGTGTGTCAGTGTCAGTCGTTTTTGCGTCAGTGTGTCAGCCTATGTTATTCTTGCGTCAATGTGTCAGTGTCTGTTATTCTCGCGTCAGTGTGTCAGTGTTTGGTATTCTAATGTCAGTTTGTCAGTATCGGGTATTCTAATGTCAATGTGTCAGTGTCTGGTATTCTGATGTCAGTGTGTGGTGTTCTAATGTCAGTGTGTCAGTGTCTGTTATTCTAATGTCGACGTGTCAGTGTCTGTTATTTGACTATCATTTTTTTTCTTCTTCTCGTATAATTATGTCAGTATGAATTATTCCAGTGTCAATGTGTCAACGGTTGTAGCCTTTCTGTGTCCGTGTCAGGGTCTGTAATCATTACGTCAGCGTTCGGGAGGTGAGGATGAGGGATAAACGGGGGAGGAGTGTACCGGGGACATTTTGAGAAGGGGTAGTGGGTGGGAGGTAGTAGAAAGAAACTCGTGGAGAGCGTGGCAGCAGAGAGTCCTCAGAAGAGAAGTCCCCTTCAAGCAAGGGTTTCGGTCCTTATCTCCTGACACTCTAGGGGGGTTGGGCCACACCCGGTTCATGATTCCGGATGTCCCTCTGCTGCCCCCCCTTTTTTTTTACCCATCTTGAGACGAGCCATGGCTGGGATTCGAACCCATGACCCTCTGGACATGCTCATTTTCCACTTAATGACTCGCACTCAAACCACTGAGCCACCGGGACACCTGATATTTGTAGGAAATTTAAGCCTTATGAAGTTCACTTTTGTTCCTCCTTGACCAGATCCAGCTTGAACACCTCTCTGCCGCTTCTGCCATTGCTTTCAGGGCTCTGGTTTTTCCCCTCCCTGCAACTGAGAACTGTTTCATGAGGCTGTATGCAGACGTTCCTACAAACCCCCTAGCTCCAATTTCTGTAGTGAGGACTTTGACCTGATAGCCTTCTCTCCTCAGGCTGTTTGCCAGATCAGCATACTTTTCAGTCTTGTAGATTTGAGCTGCCTCTATTCTGTTCTCATATGGCACCGTGAGCTCGATCATGATCAGCTGCTTGGTTGACTGAGAGTGGACTATTATGTCTGGTCTCATGCCACTCTTGCTGATGATATCTGGGTGACTCTTCCATTCTGGGAGGTCTGCAGTGCACTCCCAGTCATCTGTCCCGTCCAGCAGACTCTGTCTGCATGTTCCGAGTGGCACTGTTGTTCTTGGCCATGATTTGCTGCCTCCTGCCGTGAAGAATGTTGCGGGTGCTTTTGGAGTCCTGGTTTTCCCTTTTGTGGTGTTGATACTAGCCCAGACTACTTGTACAATCTCTTTGAGCACTTGGTTGTGCCTCCATGTGTACTTTCCTTGAGCCAGGGCTACTTTACATGAGCTTAGGACATGCTCCACGGTTTGTTTTTCATGGCAGAGGGGGCATGCAGGATCGCCTGTTTTCCCCACTTCACCAGGTTTGTATTTGAGGGCAGAAGGTCATATGCAGATCTGAGAATGAAGCTGATCGTGAGAGGGGCCATGTGCCAAATGTCATTCCAAGTGAGACTTCTTTGGAGTGCATTCTCCCACGTTGTCCATTGCCCTTGCTGGCTCTGCTGGACTGCTTTTTGGAGTCTTTTTTGGTCTTCTTCTTTTCTCATCTCCTGAATCATCATGTCTCTTTTGGCTTTTCCTTTGGCCTTTGACCACCATTCAGTTTAGGTCACCCCCAGTCCTTGTCTGTTGGTCTGTGTGTGTCCTGTTATTTCTCTGATCTTGAGACTTTCTTTTGCAGAATCCATCGCCTCTTGAACTTTCCATTTTCTGCCTGTCTTCAGCTGGGGCTTGATTGCTTCTACCACCTTGTCTCCTGAGTCCTCCAGCATGCTTTGAAGTCTGATCTTCCCTACTTTGTATTCCTCCAGGATGGATTTCAGTGGTAGTTTCAGCTTTGCTTGGCGACAGTACAGCGCTGTGTCAGTCAGACAGGGTGGGACATCAAGCCATTTCCTTGTGAACTTGTTGATTTTGGCTTCCATTGCCTCCACTATGCTGGTGCAGATGTCGTATATCATCAGAGGCCATAGGAGCTTTGGTATCAGCATGAACTGCAGACACCAGCCCTTGTATTTGCCAGGGAGCCCACACTGGTCAATGGTCTCCAAGCCTTCTTCCGACATCTGTTTGGTTTCTTTTGGTCTTTGTGTGTCTTTCAGCGTATCATCATACCATCTTCCAAGGCTCTTGACTGGCTCTTCTGTGACTGTTGGAATGGCCTGGTTGGCAACACTGAAGACCACAGATTCGACCACTTTTCCTTTCCTGAGTGAGAGACTCCGTGATTTCTTTGGCTTGAACTTCCTTCTGGATGAGGCAACTAAGTCGTCCAGCCTCTCCAGCACATGACGTGTCTCGTCTTCTCTGGATGAAATCACTGTAGTGTCATCCATAAAGGCCTTGAGAGGGGGCATCTTGTATCCATCGCCAAGGTCTGTTTGTCTTGCGTTGCTTGTTCTGCTTTCAAGATGACTTCCATTGCCAACACGAACAGTATTGGGGAAATTGCACAGCCCGTTGCAATGCCCACTTCCAAGTTGATCCAATCTGTTGTGTACTCCTGGGTAGAGAACCGCATTGAGAAGCCATTGAAGTACTTCTTGAGCATGTCGCGGATGTTCTTTGGCACATGGTACATCTCAAGAGCCAGCTGTATCATTTCATGGGGTACAGATCCATATGCGTTTGCCAGATCAAGCCACACTACGTCCAGGTCTCTCTGTTCTGTTTTTGCTCTTTGGATTTC
>CM065740.1:47659878-47662378 GCA_033310375.1 Conus canariensis
TACAGGCAGTGGAGTTTTGTGTGTATAACCGTTTTTCATCCTGCCATTAAGGCAGCCATACTCCATCTTCGGGGAAGTAGTAGTAATGATTATGATGATGATGATAATAATAATGATAATGATGATAATTATGATAATGATGGTGATAAAATGATAATATAGTAATAATAATAATAATAATAATAATAATGATAACAACAACAACAATAATGATGATGATGATGAAGATGATAATAATAAAAATGATGATGATGATGATAATTATAATTACAATAATAATGATGACGATGACGACGACGACGACGACGACGACGACGACGACGATGATGATGATGATGATGATGATGATGATGATGATATAATGACGATGAAGATAATGACGCGGACCACGACGACGACGACGACGACGATGACGACGACGATGATGATGATATCATAGAAAAGTTAAAGTAAATCAGAACACCAGTCAATAAGGTACTTATTGACGTCTTCCATTGCTGTCCATCTGTTAGATCAATGATTGATATCTTCTGGTTCTTCCGGCAGTTGTCTGAAGTACAGCAAACCAGTAAAATGGAAAAAAAAAAACCCCTGGTGTCATCCAGTTCTATCAATCAGTTCGTGAGATCAAGAGTGGATACATTCTAGTTCTTCCGACAGCTATCTAATTAAGTACCGGCAATTTTGTAAGATCAGTAATTGTGTCTTCCAGTTCTCTTCTGCGTTAAGTTAAAACGCTGTGTCTAATAACTGGAAGAGATGAATGAATGATATATAACCCATAATTTCCACCGATCAGTTAGTAGAATCTACGACTTGGGTCTCCAGTTCAATCCCAAATGTCTGTTGTATATACAGCAAGTTATCAACATCGATGACTGTTGTCTTGCATCAGTTAAATTCACCAGAAACATCAATGATGGGTGTCTTGCCGCTCCATCCATCAGTTCGGGAGATCAGTTATTAATGTCTGCCAGACTTTTTTGTCACCACTCAGTAAGATTAATAATTGCTGTCTTTCATTTCTGTTTGTCAGTTTGGTATCTTTCACTGTCATCGACCAAACTGTCTTATTCCACGTGCAGCAAGTAAATAAGTCAAAGGACAGGCGTCTTCATGTCCTCAATCCATGTGAAGCAAGCTAGCTAGTTCCATACCTTGTAGTGCCCGTGCAATGTTAACACCAACACTCTGAGTACAGTAGTGCCCTTCTGGTTACAGTTGCAAATACGAACTCTCTGATAAAGCAGTGCCCTTCAGTTGTCACACGACTTCTCTGAAAACAGTGGTACCCTTCAGACGTTAAGGAATATAACAGCGCCCTTCAGTTGTCACACGATTTGTCTGAAAACAGTGGTACCCTTCAGACGTTAAGAAATATAACAGCGCCCTTCAGTTGTCACACGATTTGTCTGAAAACAGCAGTACCCTTCAGACGTTAAGAAATATAACAGTGCCCGTCAGTTGTTTGCATAAATTATCCGAACATAGTAGTGTCCTTCAGTTGTTAACACGAGCAAGTTGAATATAGCAGTGTTCTTCAGTTGGCAACTTGAGGTCTCAGATCTTCAATTTTCAACATGAACTGTTCGAACAAAGCGGCGCTCTTCAGTTGCCAGTATGAACTCCCTGACTTTCAGTTGTCAACACGAACTGTCTGCACGGAGCTGTGCCCTTTAGTTAACACGAACTCCCTGACTTTCAGCTGCCAACATGAACTCTCCTGCGTTTAGTTGTTAACACGAACTGTCTGGATAAAGCAGCGCCCATTAGTTGTCAACATGAACTCGCTGACTTTCAGTTTTTCAACACGAACTGTCTGAATACAGCAGTGCCCTTTAGTTTTCAACACGAACTGTCTGGATAAAGCAGTGCAACTTAAGTTGTCAACATGAACCCCCTGACTTTCAGTTGTCAACACGAATTGTCTGAATACAGCAGTGCCCTTTAGTTAACATGAACTCCCTGACTTTCAGTTGTCAACACGAACTGTCTGAATACAGCAGTGCCCTTTAGTTGTCAACATGAACTCCCTGACTTTCAGTTGTCAACACAAACTGTCTGGATACAGCAGTGTCCTTTAGTTGTCACCACAAACACTCAGACTTTCAGTTGTCAACACGAGCTGTCTGAATACAGCAGTGCCCTTTAGTTAACATGAACCCCCTGACTTTCAGTTGTCAACACGAGCTCTCTGACTTTCAGTTGTCAACACGCACTGTCTGAATACAGCAGTGCCCTTCAGTTGTCAACATGAACCTCCTGACTTTCAGTTGTCAGTACGAACTCCCTGACTTTCAGTTGTCAACACGAACTGTCTGAAGACAGCAGTGCCCTTTAGTTGTCAACATGAACTCCCTGAATTTCAGTTGTCAACACAAACTGTCTGGATACAGCAGTGCCCTTTAGTTGTCAACACAAACACTCAGACTTTCAGTTGTCAACACGAGCTGTCTGAATACAGCAGTGTCCTTTAGTTAACATGAACCCCCTGACTTTC
>CM065740.1:47667378-47672378 GCA_033310375.1 Conus canariensis
AGATAACAGTGCCTTCTAGTATCCCGTCCCATCCTGCTAGGAACATCACCAGCTCGTCCGGGACTGCTTATTCGACCAGGCAAGCCTGACTTATATCGCAGCTAACCCTCATATCTTGGGGCATCCCCCTACCCGCCACCCGGGGACCCGCCTGGTTGAGGGTGGTGGCCTCTGCTCCAGGAGATGTACTTCAGCACGGGAATGTTAAATAATTCGTCTTCTGACACATGCCTCTCGCTCTGATCTGCCACAGCTCTTGAGCGACGTTTCCTGTGGGGGGAAAAGTTGGACGTGTCAGCAACGTTTTAAACTGTCGTCCACGTGAACTTTTTACCTTCACCTTCATGCTGTGATACATAGTTCATTCATATTTTGATGCAGCCACTAAGACAAAAAACGAAGGAGAGAGAGAGAGAGAGAGAGAAGAGAGAGAGAGAGAGAGAGAGAGAAGAGAGGTGTCACCGGCGATGGCCTACTAAAAACTGTCTTTACCCACTTACCTGAAACTACGGGCAGATAAGCGTCGCGAGAATCCCACTGGTTACAGATATTATCGCCACATCTCATTCCGAAGGTATTGTCTTCCACCCGCTTCAAAGGGGTTGCTGTCTTGGTCTCCCCCTGCGGTGTGTATGTGTGTGTGTGTGTGTGTGTGTGTGTGTGTGTGTGTGTGTGTGTGTGTGTGTGGTGGTCCACCTGCGGGTAAGTCTTCTATCGTAGCTGGTGGCTGAGTCTTGAACACCCTCAAGTCTGCCTTCATTCCGCTGCATGCTCGTCACCTCCAGGTCAAGTTCGCTGTCGCTGTTTCGGCCGTTTTGTTTACAGCTTCCTCTGAGGTCTTGGAGTTGGCTGTTTTTGTTTGTTTGTTTGTTTATTTATATCTGTTCTTCTGATCAAACTGCTGGATTTGTCTGCTGTCGGCTGTTTGTTCAGCTGTCTGCTGTCTTAGTGCTGACTGTTTCCTCACCAAGTTGACCAGTCTGAAGTCTTCTTGACTGCAGTTTCTTTCCCAGACTGTTCAGTCCGATCCAATTTCTGTATCAGGTAAGTCAATTCGCTGGTTTAGCGTTTACCGATTCTTTGCCGGACAGAAGTGTCGATGATCCTGTTTCTTAAATAGACAGGTCAGTCTGTATAGTTATTGTGCTGATCGTTCATTGCCGATCAGGTGTGTCGGTGGTCCTGTTCTTTTTTGTTTTTTGTTTTTTTTAATGGACAGGTCAGTCTGTGGTTATAGTGCTGACCGTTCATTGCCGGACAGAAGTGTCGATGGTCCTGTTTCGAAAAATAGACAATTCAGTCTGTAGTTATAGCGCTGACCGTTCATTGCCGGACAGGTGTGTCGGTGGTCCTGTTTTTTTTTTTTTTTTTGTTTTGTAACAGACGGGTCAGTCTGTGGTTATAGTGCGGACCGTTCATTGCTGGACAGGTGTGTCGGTGGACCCGTTCCTGTAACAGACAGGTCAGTTTGTTGTCACACTGCTGACTGTTTCTTTACTGCACAGGTGTGTCTGCTGCACGCTGTGTAATAGTGTGTTATGGAACATCCCCGCGCACAGTGTCCTTCCGGATAGAGAGAGAGAGAGAGAGAGAGAGAGAGAGAGAGAAAAGAGAGAGAGAGAGAAGACAGACAGACAGACAGACAGACAGACAGACAGACAGACCTACTAGGAGACACAGGGGTGGAAGTGGGGATAAGGAGTGGTAGCAGACAGACACAGAGAACGGAAGACGGACAGACAGACAGACAGACAGACCAACAGACACAGTCACCTTAGATACACACTTCTCCACAACGTTCCCAGGCACCCCGAGCAATCACAGCGTGCTCTTCAACAAGATGGTGGAGGAGGGCAGTCTGGTGCGCAACTTCCGGTTCCGGGGCTTCCCCGACCGGGCATGGAGAGTCCCCGACAGCCCGTGACCATGCCTTGGAGGGGAGACAACCCTGATGCTGCCGACCCTGAAACGGTCACCGTCTGGGCCAGGGGATACAGACCTCCTTCAGGTGAGGTGGTGGGGGAGGAGGGGAGAAAGAGGGGGGTGAAAAAGAAAGAGGGTGGAAGGAGAAAGGGAGGAGAGAAGGACAAGAATGGGGAAGAGAAGGGGAAGAGAGGGTGGGAGGGAGGGGTACAGAGAGAAGGGGAAGGGGGAGAGTCCGGTGACGATGGCGGGGGGAGGGGGGGGGAAGAGGGAGAGAGAGTAGGGAGGGGGAGAAAAGGGGCCAGAGAGAGAGAGAGAGAGAGAGAGAGAGAGAGAAGCGTTGTTTGTTTTCTGTTTGTTTGCCTATCTGTCTCTCTGTCTGTCCGACGATAAGTGTCGATCTTAAGGTCAGACGATGAATATCAACATAATGTAAAGGTCAGACGATCAGTGTCAACCCGATGAAAAGGTCAGACGATAAGAGTCAACGTAATGTAAAGGTCAACGACTAGTGTGAACCTGATGTAAAGGTCAGACGATAAGAGTCAACGTAATGTAAAGGTCAGAAGATGAGTGTGAACCTGATGTAAAGGTCAAAAGATGAGTGTGAACCTGATGTAAAGGTCAGAAGGTGAGTGTGAACCTGACTTAAAGGTCAGATGATCAGATGGTTCCGTGTGTGAACGCACGCATAACATCTTGCACACACGTAAAATCCCATCACCAACTTTCGGAAGAGTAGGCCAGTTTGGCCGTTGGTATGGATGACACGTTACACATAGCATGCACCCTGCGTGAGAAATGGAAAGA
Organism: Conus canariensis; assembly: GCA_033310375.1. Classification (NCBI taxonomy): domain Eukaryota; kingdom Metazoa; phylum Mollusca; class Gastropoda; order Neogastropoda; family Conidae; genus Conus; species Conus canariensis. The sequence goes on from CM065740.1 coordinate 47,670,112, forward strand.
ATGAAGGAAGTAAAGAAAATGAGTGATCAATATTGAACGATATTGACTGGATGACACGGGAAACGACTGAATGAAGCGCCAGCTGGCAGCTCTTCAGTCGGCACTACCCAGGTAGGCAGCCCGTTGTGTAAACGAGTGTTGATTGTAAAGCGCTTAGAGGTTGGTCTCTAGCCGAGAATAGGCGCTATATAAGTATTCATTATTATTATTATGGCCACACGATGAGTGTCAACCTGATGTAAAGGTCAGACGATGAGTGTCAACCTGATCTAAAGGTCAGACGATGAGTGTCAATCCGATGTAAAGGTCAGACGATGAGTGTCAACCCGATGTAAAGGTCAGACGATGAGTGTCAACCTGATGTAAAGGTCAGACGATAAGTGTCAACCCGATGTGAAAGTCAGGCGATGAGTGTCAACCTGAGGTAAAGATCAGACGATGAGTGTCAACCTGAGGTAAAGGTCAGATGATGAGTGTCAGCCTGATGTAACGGTCAGATGATGAGTGTCAACCCGATGTAAATGTCAGACGATGAGTGTCAACCTGAGGTAAAGATCAGATGATGAGTGTCAACCTGAGGTAAAGGTCAGATGATGAGTGTCAACCTGAGGTAAAGGTCAGATGATGAGTGTCAACCTGAGGTAAAGATCAGACGATGAGTGTCAACCCGAGGTAAAGGGTCAGACGATGAGTGTCAACCTGAGGTAAAGATCAGACGATGAGTGCCAACCTGAGGTAAAGGTCAGATGATGAGTGTCAGCCTGATATAAAGGTCAGACGATCACTGTCAACCCGATGTAAAGGTCAGACGATGAGTGTCAACCCGATGTAAAGGTCATACAATGAGTGTCAACCTGATGTAAAGGTCATACGATGAGTGTCAACCTGAGGTAAAGGGTCAGGCGATGAGTGTCAACCTGAGGTAAAGGCCAGACGATGAGTGTCAACATGAGGTAAAGGTCAGACGATGAGTGGTAACCTGATGTAAAGGTCATACGATGAGTGACCACCTGATGCAAAGGTCAGACGATGAATGTCAACTTAATGTGAAGGTCAAACGATCAGTATCATCTGATAAAAGGTCAGGTGATCAGTATGAACCTGATGAAAGGTCAGACGATCAGTGTCAATCTGATGTAAAAGTCAGCTGATCAGAATCAGCATGATATAAAGGTCAAACGATGAGTGTCAGCCTGATGTAAACGGTAGACAATAAATGTCAGTTGTAGTGTATAGGAAGCAGAGAATTCGGTGTCGCGCGGCTTTGTGCTGTAATCGTTCTCATCGATCAGAACGCACGTGCAGCTTGCGAAACACCAGTATCGGTTTGATCGATCGGGGCTGTGGGGGGGGGGGGGGGGGGGGGGGGGGGGTTGGGGGGGGGGGGGGGTGGTGGTGTGAACGGTTAGTTCTGGTTGGTGTAAGACAGTAAGTGACCCTTCACGCTTCAGTTGACAGAGAGAGAGAGGAGAGAGAGGAGAGAGGAGGAGAGAGAGAGAGAGAGAGAGAGAGAGAGAGAGACTCTCCTTTCTGCTACATGTCTTGCGCTGAAAAAGCCATGGGAGCGGAGTTAAGAAGGAAGAACATATTTGACTGTTTCATTCGTGGAATCATGTGTTGCACTGTTATGATTAAACAAATTATTTTGTTTTAATCAATTTTGAAAAGATAAAAGCATACAACACTGTGCTGTTGTTTAACAGTGTCGATGAATCTCACTGCTTCTCAAAGAACTTTTTTTTTTTTTTTCGGGTTTTCTCCCAGCCCCTTCCCCCTCCTCCCATTCCACCTCCCCACGCACGACCTCCCCCCCCCCCACCATATCCTCTTTGAACCCCCCCCCCCCTATCCAGCCTCCACTTACCCTCTCTTCAGCCCCCTTCTCCCTCCCCCACCCCCACCCTGCCCTCACGTTCTCTGTCTTCATGACCATTTCCTTTTGGAAAGCCTTTTTGACTGTTCTTAACGGCACAATTCACAGTTGACAGGTTCGGGTTGGGAGGAGCGATGTCGTGTTGGTCTTCTTTCAGGGGAGGTCACTCACTTAACCTGACTCAGCCGCTATACAATTATTGCCGTCAGTGGGGGGGAGGGGGGGGGGGTGTTCAAAAGACGCACCGCTGAACAGCATCCTGAATAGCACACCAGCGGTGCTGTGTCTCCACTGGCGGGGGAGGGGGGTGGGGGGTGGGGGGGACTTCTCCCATTTATGCTGTGATGTGTGTGTGTGTGTGTGTGTGTGTGTGTGTGTGTGTGCGTGTGTGTGT
>CM065740.1:47674878-47699878 GCA_033310375.1 Conus canariensis
ACAACTATGACAAGGAATATCCATTACTAAACCCCACACCTCTTTACGCCACAGGCTTTGACCATAGTCCGATCCGACAGCAGGTCCTAAACGGGGTGAAGGTGTTGAGAAGCGTCGGCCAGCACTGCGCTGTCTATAGTTCCATGACGCAATCCCCCCCCCTCCCCCCCCCCCAGCCCCCCCCCCCCCCCCCCCCCCCCCCCATTAAAACACGTTCTTTCCTTTTGGGGGCAATGGGCCCAGTAGGGACAAACGCCGACATGTCTATTAATTTCACAGGACGAGATAAAAGGAAAATACCTCCAAGCTACCGCTCCCGAAAAGTTCTCATCAAACCGCACCCAGCGTCACCAACCAGGCACATCAAAAAGCTCTTTTGATGTCCACCAAGAAGACCCTCCGGTGTGTCTGTGTACATTGCTCATGACAGGCATCCGCTGACCATAGCTAAAGTCCCCTTCGATTTTCAGCATCTCCCTGCTCGGCTCCAGCCTGAATGCCGGCTCTTAAAAGCATACATGTGTCGCCCCGCGTTCATTAACTTAAAGCGGCCGTTACTCAATTATTAAAGGGAGCGAACTCTACTCCGTTTGTTCGCCGAGGCTGCAATGAATACGGTGAGAATATCGAGTCGATGGGATCAGTCAAAGAACAATGATCTGGTTTTCGACGGCAGAGTTGGGTATTTCTCCAGCTAAGCCACCGGGATCGGTGTTGTCAGCCTAAGTTTGAAAACGGTTGCAGTGAATTTGGGGTTTCCATTGGATCACCGTGCAACCGTCCTGTCATTCAGGGTTCTGGGGGTATCATCCCGTTGAGAAAACACGAATTCTGTCCCGGAGGAAACAGCAAGCACAGAGGAATTCTCAACAAAACATGCATTCTAGTTAATAACTCGATAGTTAAAATCATCGATGACCTTAATGTGAGGGGGTAAAAACAACAACCTAGGCTATGCTTAGGATGTGAGTCATTCCGATTGATTTTTCTGTCCACTTAGAAAAAAAGAAGGACCGATTGTTCAAAAGCACTTCAATGTAACAAAAGCTGCATAAAAATCCCCATGAGCAAAGAGAGATGGTTGAATGTACAGACAGAGTGTGCTATGAGAGCTGTTTACATGTTCACCATCTCACTGCAAGGTTACAGTAAAGCTGGGTGCATCTGTAAACTGTTGTGAGAAATTGAGTTTAAACAAATATGTAGAGGTGAATTCGCCACAAAGGCAGAACAGTACGAAGGAAGGTAAACAAAGAAACGATTTTTTGAGAGCGACAGAAAAGAGGAAATTAATGGCAAAGGATTTCCAGGTAGTGGCATACAATTCATACTTAGAGAGCCCCCCCCCCCCCCCCCCCTCTTTTCCCCCTGTCACTCCTCCCATCTCCCCCTCCGGGCATCCCGACAGCGGCCAGATTACGCAACAACCTGTAACGTGTAGCATCAGTTTTGGTTTAGAACCGAGAAAGTGCTGTACCCAACAACATCTGATGGGAAATTCACTTGCAGTGAGCAAAACGAGCTGGTTACAAGGTGTGGAACGGTATGAAATGGCTCGTTACTGACTGCTGTCAACACCAGCCCCCACACCGACTTTTCAGTTTTCTTTACGTCTTGATTCATGGTTCTTCTCTCTTGTGTGTGGTGTGTGTGTGTGTGTGTGTGTGTGTGTGTGTGTGTGTGTGTGTGTGTATGTGCGTGCGTGCGTGCATGTGTGTGTGTGTGTGTGTGTGTGTGTGTGTGTGTGTGTGTGTGCACGCGCGCGCGCGCGCGCGCGTGTGTGTGTGTGTGTGTATGTTGTGTGTGTGTGTGTGTGTGTGTGTGTGTGTGTGTGTGTGTGTGTGTGCAAGCAAGGGCACCTTGCACTTGCACATACGTGGCGTTGTTTCATGTTGTCGGGTGAGTGCACGTTTTTGGAAATGCATGAGTCCCTGCTTGCTTCTGTGTCTTCGGGTGCATATGAAAAGCGATGGGGGAATAAGGTCGGGTTTGCCTCGACATGCATGTGTCTTCAAGAGTTCCAGGCCACTACAACAGACCTTGGGAAAAGGAAAGGGGAAAGGCACGGAGACTGAACGAGGTCAGAGAAATAGAGGCGACAAACAGACGAGAGCATTTATTTGATAATTCGTCTGTCTACTCTCTTAATCCTCATATCTTGATATTTTTAAGGCATCTCAGGTACAGTGCTGTTGTTAATCGTGTTTCATTATGTGTTTGTGGGATCATGTGTTGTGGTGTGTGTGTGTGTGTGTGTGTGTGTGTGTGTGTGTGTGTGTGTGTGTGTGTGTGTGTGTGTGTGTGTGTGCGTGGGTGGGTGTCAATATGCACCCTTGTCTGTGGATGCATGGTACTTATTGCAGTATTCATCTTCTTATTGGTTTCATTTATGTTTTATTTGACCTTTTCTGTATTTGTAAGTGCTTAGGGCTTAGATGTAATATTAAGCGCCGTTAACAGTAACTATTATTATTATATTATCATGTACGCTCATGTTTCATTGAAATGCGTGTTATTTGTATATAGGCAACGAGTGATATTCCCCACCCCCTCTTCTCCACTTGTAGAAATTATAAGTAAAATTTGATATTCCCCACCCCCTCTTCTCCACTTGTAGAAATTATAAGTAAAATTTGATATTCCCCACCCCCTCTTCTCCACTTGTAGAAATTATAAGTAAAATTTGATATTCCCCACCCCCTCTTCTCCACTTGTAGAAATTATAAGTAAAATTTCTCTCTCTCTCTGTCTCTCTCTCTCTCTCTCTCTCTCTCTCTCTCTCTCTCTCTCTCTCCTCATAAGAGACAGATTGCCCCGCATATGAACTTTCATACCCGCATCATATAGCATGCTGGATTTGTTATATTAAGTTTCCTGTGCTTTGAATTCCTGTTACCCCCTCTTCCCCACCCCCCTTCCCGTATCTTCCCACCCACCACCTCCCCCTCCACCTCACCTCTTCCCTTCCTGTCCTCATTCCCCAACCCTTGGTGCTCTGAAACAGGCTCAGTCCCTTTAATAAAACAACAAAGTCTTGGATTCCCCGCCCCCCCTCCCCCCTCCCCCCCCCCCTCACCTTTCTTCCACTCCCTCAGCCTCGGATGAACTGACCCGTGACATGGGGGCGATCCTACCAAACCTCAGGACAAAGGAGGCGACGTAATCCGAACATATCACACCCCGAGAGCGGACCAGGGGGTAAGAAATGGGCAGGGAGGAGGATGAAGGTAGGGGGGTGGGGTGGGAACACATGAGGATGGGGGGTGGGGGGGGATAAGTAGTGAGAAGGGGGAGGGGGAGGTCTCCCAGTTAAGCTTAGTACACACCTCTGGTAACGGGATCCATCTTAACTAACACACCGTAAGGACACAGGAAAGGTGGGAGGCAGGAAGCGGGGAGTGAGGGGTGGGGTGGGGGGTGGGACAAATCTGGTGCAGGTAATCCTAAAATTGTACACCAGCGCAACAGTACCGCTAGGCACGGGAGGAAACAATGGTAGTGGTGGTGGTGGTGATGGTGGCGGGAGGGGGGAGGGTCGGTGGAGGCAACGAGGCAAGCGAGGGGGCGTGTCTTCGAGGCCCGCGTCCGCGGCCATTGTTTGGGAAGATTGGTGTGTTTAGATGTGTGTGACTGGGCGCTAGGAGACAACAGCAGACGATCGGAGCGGACCAAGGGAGCAGAACCAATTGAGTGGAAGCCATTAATAGTCGGTGGTGTAGCCACAGTGCTGCGTTATCGCGTCATCTGTACCGAGTAAGTCGAGGTATTTTCTTCTGAAACTCATTTTGTAGTCTAAAAACGGAAATAATATTCTTTGGTCTACAATTTATTTCACGTGTTCGATTTCTTGTTCAGCAAAATTTCACTTGTTCCATTTCTTGTTCGGCACAATTTGACGAGCCTCATCCTGCAGTTTTGAGTTGAAACCCCACAGCGGGACTAGATGATGTCATGGAAAATTTTCTTTCCGTCAAAATATGGCCGAATTTTTGTTTAAATTGAGTAACCTGTATCATTATTTGAAATTTGCAGAATGATTGTTTCCCACCTATGGACGTCGCATTCCTTACTAAGTTCACTGTGCTCTTGGAGGAGCCCCCGTGGGTAGGCCGGGGGATCTTTTCGTGTGAACAGTATCTCCACTTCTAGATGTTCAGTACCAGTAATTTCCTCCTTTCTGTCACAGTCTTTCACTCTTTGGCTCTTGGGCCAGCAGTGTTTTTGCTGTCGTTCTTCTTTTTTGTTGTTGCATGTTTGTTTTTGTTGTTTTACTTTCTTTCTTATCCTTTTTGTACTCCCAGTCTGTGTGTCCGTCTTTCTGTGTGTCTGTCTGTGTGTCTGTCCGTGGTTAAAATGTGTTCCACTCGCTCCAGACAAAACTTCTGGGCCAATTTTTCTGAAAATTTGTAGGCATGTTCATTATGGGTCACGGATGATGCCCGATATTTTATTTTAGCAGAATAGCCGTTACTAACAGATATATATATATATATATATATATAAGAGAGAGAGAGAGAGAGAGAGAGAGTGTGTGTGTGTGTGTGTGTTAAACCGCATGCACACTTTCAGAAATGGCAGTTTATCTCAGTGACGAAATACATTATGACGCATGTTTGATTGTGACGTTTTTTTTTAATTTCACAAGTATCTATGAAAGTGCTGCATTTGACGGATTTTAAAATAGCTCTAGATCTAATAACTGACTGGTAGATCATGGGTATTTTCACAGTAAACATGCTCTTGACCTGTACACGCGTATTCAAGATAAACTGGGAGTACGTTTATATGCTTTGCACCTTGTTCCTTTTTATTGTTTAACTTTCTTTCGTTTCCTTTTTCTTTTTGTCTGCATTTTCGTCAACCGTTTTTCTGCCTTTGTCGTTCATTCTCATGTCTGTTCAAGAAAGTCTTTTACATTTTTTCTTTGGTTACAATTTATATGACTTGCCAGCTGCTTTGATGTAATCTGGCGGCCAGGTAGCGAGACAACATGCTGGCTGTCAGTTCTGGACAGTTTTTGTTGTTGTTTTTTGGACGCGTGGCTCTTTGAAATTGTTTTATCTTTTTTTTCCTCTCACATTTTTCTCTTGGAGGGCAACGAATGAAGCGAAATAATGGAGATCCCGGCGCAGATTAGTTTTAATTGTCTTAAGGATGCCAATTTTTATGCTGCCATGTTTGTCCGTATGGGTTGTGACTTTTTTCACTAGCTGGGTAACACCCGTGAAAATACCCAGTGTAGTCGGCTGAGCCATGTTCATCGAAAAAATAGAACTAGCTTAAACGGACAGGAAACATGGCGAAGAGAAAACATAATTAAAAGCGAGTATACGAGGGCCACCCCATACGTTCCCGGATGCGCAGAAACCACTGACGTCATAATTTCAATTTTTATATTATCATCATCACAAGCGATGTCATAATAGCTATGACACAAAAAAATGATAAAAATCGTCAGAGCCAAATTTGTTCTAGACAGCAAAATGGATGGCAAGGGGGACGGTTTTCAAAGTGTTGCAGAGAGCCTGTCTTGGAGAGATTTTCGTGCTATGATTTATTATGACTATCTTCAAAGGAAGTCTTTCAAGGAAAGTTTTATAAAGTTTCAAAATGGAGTGACTGACGGCGGCGAACGAAGCAAAATTTAGAAAGAGAGGGTGTTAGTTACCGCCAATGACATTGACAAACAAAGCACATGACAAGACACGATGCATTTCAACCTCTTGGGTCTTCTTCAGGCGAAAAAATAAATCACATTTAACATTTAAGACAGTACAAACAAAGAACGAAAATGACTCATCTGTTGTTGTCCATGTGGTGGGGAGTTTGTACTGTCTTAAATGTTAAATGTGATTTATTTTTTCGCCTGAAGAATAATAATAATAATAATGTATAATACTTATATAGCGCATTTCTTGTTGTACAACTCAATGCGCTTACATCCACCATTTGCACTTATTCATACAATATTCATGCACACAGCAAAAAGAAAATACACAATGGCAGACGCACCTACATGCATAAACTGTCTCACCGAACTAGTTGTGGAGGAATTTAAGAGAGATCTAGTCATCTACAGAAGAGAATAGGCTTTTTTGAAGAGGTAAGTTTTGAGCTGAGATTTAAAAGAAGAAAGAGTAGGCTGATTACGAAGGTCTTCAGGGAGGGAGTTCCAAATAGAAGGTGCTCTAAAACTGAAGGCTCTTTCGCCAACAGATTTCAGAGAACGCTTAGGGATTTTCAAAAGTTTTTGTGAAGAAGAGCGAAGGGTACGAGAGCTTTGGTAGGTGCAGAGAGAAGAAGAGAGATAGTGAGGAAGAGATTCATTGAAGTGGCGGAAAGCAAGAACTGCCAGTTTAAATTGCCACCGATACCGTATGGGAAGCCAGTGCAGTTCGATCAGCATGGGAGTGATGTGCTCACACCTCCTCCTCTTCAAAACAAGTCGTGCAGCGCTATTTTGGACTCTCTGCAGCCGAGCAATCTGTTCTGCGGGAAGCCCAGCATAAACAGAGTTGCAGTAGTCCAATCTTGACATCACCGTGGCACAGACTAGCCTGACAGCTACTTCCCTGGACATAAAGCGTCGGATGGAAGCAATACGTCTCAGCTCTAAAAAGGATGAGCGACAGACTACAGATATTTGATTCTGCATGGTCAGACACTGATCAATGGTAACACCAAGGTATTTGACAGAGTTACTGAAAGGCAATTCAGTACCATCAACAACCATTGACTCTGACTCAACGAGTTTGAGGCAGGAGGAGGTTCCAACGGGCATGACTTCAGTCTTTTCACAATTTAATTTAAGCTTATTACTTGTCATCCATTCCTGCACACTGCTGATACACCGAGACACCCCAGATTGAACAGAAACAAACTCATCAGGTGTGCCACTCTTAGAAAGCTCAGTGTCATCAGCATACTTGTGAAAATCACAATCATGGTCCGAGATAACATCTGACAAGGGCTGTGAGTACAATGTAAACAACACTGGGCCCAATACTGACCCCTGTGGTACTCCATACAAAAGAGGTGACAAAGTAGACCTTACACCACCCACAACCACCGCCTGTGACCTATCTCTGATGTACGATTCGAACCACTGGAGAACTATCCCATCAACACCAAAAGTGACCCTAAGCCTTTCAAGTAAAGTAGTGTGATCTAGCGTATCAAAGGCAGCACTCAGATCAAGCAAGGCTACGAGAGAAACAAGTTTACTGTCGGATTTGCACAGTAAACAGTCCAGTACGCTCAATACAGCAGTCTCAGTGCTATGATTCTTCCTATAAGCAGACTGACAGGCCTCAAGAAGACCATGGTCTGAAAGATGAGTCTGAAGCTGCTTCAGCACAACTCTTTCAAGGATTTTTGAGAGGAATGGGAGGTTGGACACCGGTCTATAGTTCTTTAACTTATTAAGGTCCAGTCCTGGCTTTTTCAAGAGAGGGGTAACCATTGCCTGCTTAAACTGAGGAGGCACTATGCCTGACAAGAGAGATTTGTTTACAATGTTTGTAATCACGGGAATCAAATGAGAGGCACACCGTTTAAGGAGGGAAGTAGGGATGGGGTCAAGGACACAACTTTTGCTGGAGGATTCACTTATGAGATCGCCGATCAGTTTTTCATCCACAGGATTAAAAGTACAAAAAGGTGGTCCACAGTATTTATCGTAAAGAATTGGTTGGGAAGGATTTGCATCAAGATTGTCACGGATGGTTTTGATTTTATCAACAAAGAATTCACTAAATTGTTGAGAGATTTGAGAAGGAGGAATGTTCGTGGGCAAACTTAATTTCTTTTGTTTGCCAAGTAGTTCACTTGAAAGAGAAAACAACTGCTTTGATGAAGAACAAGAGTCAATTTTATCACGGTAGTATGACTCTCTGGCATCCTGGAGGCAGTCCCCTGCCTCACACCTGTTCGCTGCAAAGATCTGGCGGTGGATGGTCAATCGGCTCTTTCTCCAGCGTCTCTCGCTGCGCCGGCGTTGACGTCGAGCAGCTCTCACGTCCTCGGAGAGCCAAGGAGCTGAGGGACGGTCAGTAACACACCTAGTCACTGCAGGCGCGTGTCGGTCCAGGATTTCCTGAAGGCCATCGTTAAGCACTTCAACTAATTGTGTGACATCTGCATTGCTTTGCTGCTTACGCACGCCCTGAGCAAAACTCTTGACCTCTTGGTCAAAAACAGCCACACACAATGCTTTCATGTTCCTAGACGTAACAAGTCTTTTCCGAGGAGGGGGTCTGGAGATCTTCAAACTACACACAACAACAAAATGGTCTGAAAGACCAGCATAGTCACGAACTTCATCCACAGAGAGAACGCTGTCTTCAATGTTTCCCACCACCCAATCAAGGATATGGCCATGTTTGTGTGTTGGTGTTTGAACAAACTGAGACAGGTTGTGATCAGTCAGTAGAGTCTTTAGATGAATCACTTGGCGATCTGAATAGTCATCATAATGAAAATTAAAGTCACCAAGATAACAAACAGTATTACGTGTAGCTGCATAAGAGGATAACAGATCTGGAAACTCCTGTAGGAAGGCAGAGTTAGACAGCATATTGGACTTACTTGGCGGAGGTCTGTAAACACAAACCAAAGAAACAGTAGCAGCAGTGCCTCGTAGTTTCATTTCAACACACTCAAACGAACAAAATTTCACAGGAGTGAAAGAAACACAGCATGAGAGTGTTTTTCGAATCATGAAGGCTAATCCACCACCTCGTGATCCAACACGAGGAAACGAGTGGAAATCATAATCACAGGGAGTCATAGCAGCGATGTAGGACTCGTCACCACGATCGTACAACCAAGTTTCAGTCAAGACGAAAATATCGGCTTTTAAATCAGTCACCATTTCATGGATTTCAGCTGCTTTTTTGCGACACGATCGGCAGTTGAAAAGCAGCACCTTTAATGTCCGTTTGTTGTCTGCCTTCTTTCTCTTGTACCGTTTTCTTGGAAGATTGACACCTATGCCAAAAGTACGAAGCCGAGATGTTAATTCACAGGTCAAACGAGCGGGACTTACATGAAGAAGTTGATCACGTCTGTAATGCAGGAATTTATCACTTTGGCGCACAGGGATAGAGCACTCAACAGAACTAGACGAAAGATCAGGTAGTTGGCTAGCTTGATGCACAGGTGAGTACGATGGCGGACGCACCGAGTTCAAAGCAGTCAACCGTGTTGAAATTGTGCACAGCACGAACCAACGCAGGTAAAGTTCGGCATAAATTGCCCACAACACAAAAGCACCAAACATCACGAACATTTTCACAAACTTTCAAAGCAAGCACGCTTCCATTTCCTCTTAAACGAAGAAAAGAACAAACAGAGGCAACAGTCACTCCAACCTCAGCGGCGAACGACCTTGACCGTGATTGTATTTCAACCAAGAGGTTGAAATGCATCGTGTCTTGTCATGTGCTTTGTTTGTCAATGTCATTGGCGGTAACTAACACCCTCTCTTTCGAAAGTTTTATAAGTTTGACAAACTGTTTTGGCGACAAGGCTCCATCATTATCCACAGTCCATAGGTGGTTCAAAGAATTTCAGTTTGGTACAATGTCGTTGGAAGATCGTGACCGTTGTGGACGTCCAGTTTCAGTTACTACCGATGGGAACGTGAGCACAGTGAAGGCCATGATTACAGAAAATCCTCGAATCACGGAGGATGAACTCAAGGATACTCTAAACCTTTCATCAGGAAGCTTAGACCGCATTCTTCGGCACAATCTCTCTGTGCGGAAGCGTTGCGCCCGTTGGGTGCCCCACCAGCTGACTGGGGAGCAGATGAGGGCTAGGGTTGAATGGTGCCAGTTTATGCTGCAAAAATTTGACGGAGGAAGATCAGATAGGCTCCAATATCGTCACAGGTGGCGAAACCTATGTTTACCAGTATGAGCCCGAAACAACTTGAACACATAATATATAGTAGCATAATGGACCATCTTGATAAATATGATTTCTTAAATAACGCCCAGCATGGTTTTAGGCAGCGAAGGAGTTGTGAGACTCAACTTATAACAACTCTCAATGATTTTAATAACTGTCTTAACAACAGACAGGAAATAGATGCAATTTTATTAGACTTTTCTAAAGCCTTCGATAAGGTTGACCATGAGGGCCTGCTGCTTAAATTAGAACACATTGGCATTGGCGATTCTTTGCTAAAATGGGCTAGATCATTCCTCGTTGGGAGAACGCAGAGAGTTGTTGTGGAAGGGTCGTCATCCCACTGTAAACCAGTCTTGTCAGGTTACCACAGGGAACTGCTCTGGGGCCCTTGTTTTTCTTAATTTATATAAATGACATAAGTAGAAATCTCTCTCCTGGAACTACTATAAGGCTTTTTGCAGATGACAGCTTAGTATATAGAACAATCAGAAGCAAGAATGATACACGAATTCTACAAGAAGACCTAAACGCTTTACAAGAGTGGGAAAAACTTGGAAAATGGAATTTCATCCCCAAAAGTGCCAAGTGTTGCGTATATGTAATAAACGCTCGCCAACTAGATCAGAATATTCTATTCATAATACTATTCTTAAAGAAACCAATGCTGCAAAATATTTAGGCGTGATTATAGATAGTCGCCTCAAATGGAAAGAACATTACAATTTAGTATGTAAGAAAGCAAATAACATCTTAGCTTTCTTATACAGGAATATCAATGACTGCCCCCAAAAGGTTAAAGACGACTGCTACAAAACACTGGTTAGACCAGTACTGGAATATGGTTGCTCAGTCTGGGATCCTTACCATCTAAAGGACATTGATAACCTCGAAAAGATTCAGAAGAGAGCAGCACGGTTCGTAACAGGGAACCACATCAGAGAAAAGGGGAATACTAGGAAGAACATGAGGAAATTAGAATGGAAACCCTTGGAAGAGAGAAGAGCTTTTTATCAAACTTAACATCTTCTTCAAAGGCAGAGCTAAACTAATTGATATTCCAATGAAACAACTAGTATTGAATAAAAGTAGCACCAGGAGTGGCGGTCAATGTTATACCATACCTGCATCAAATATTGACAGCCACTTACATTCATTTTATCCTAGTTCAGTACGGCTGTGGAACTCACTGCCAGGTGCCATCAAGATTGCCACAAATGCAGTCTCATTTAAAAAGCAAATTGATACGACAGTTTTGAGATCTGCATATTGACGATTTTCTATTTTAACTTTCCCAGATATTTTATGGTTACCTGGGCCTGAATTTGGCCATTGCTTTTAACTTCTTGAATATCGAGTGCGACCCCTTGTTGCCAAATTTACTCCAGGGGCCAACAGACTGAGTCGCACTATTTTATGTTATTCTATTTTACTTTTTAACATGCGCGCTGGTGACCTACTCGTTTTTGAGCAAACCAGTATTTTAGGAAGAAGAAGAACAACAAAGCAGCAGTCGTCAGTTTGGCTGTTTCCAGGGGAAACCCCACCTGTGAAATTTAAGAGATCAAGAAGCTGCACAAAGCAAATGATTGCAGTTTTCTTCGCAAGATCCGGCCATGTGACTACTGTACCGCTTCTGGAAAGAAGGACAGTGAACGCTGAATGGTACATCAACACCTGCCTGCCAAAGTGTTCGAGGCTTGGAGTGCACGGCGACCACGGACCGGTATCCGCCACCTACTCCTCCACCACGACAACGCCAGCGCCCACACGGTAGCTGCAACTTTAGACTTCTTGCAAGAGAACAGCGTGCAACTCGTCACTCATCCTCCGTATTCTCCTGACCTAGCCCCTTGTGACTTCCTTTTGTTCCCTCGTTTGAAAAAACAACTGAAAGGAAAGCCGTTTGAGAGCCCTGAAGATGCCCGAGCGTTTGCCGAGGGCTTGATTTCTGGTATACCTAAGTCGGAGTGGGCTGGGGTGATGGATTCGTGGTTTAGAAGGATGGAAAAGTGCATACACGCTGATGGAGGATACTTTGAAAAGATGGGCTAGGTAAGAAATTCCAGTGTACTTCCATCTTTTCCCATCCGAGAACTTATGGGGTGGCCCTCGTATTATGTCAAAAGTAAAAGAGCTGTGAACTCCACCATTTGTCCAAAACCTTCCAAATACGATGACAGCAATCTTGGTCTGTATTGTTATACATTGTTTCGAGTCATTGCATGTTGCAGTTGTGTTATCAATATCTGACATACTTACAATTTCCACCCCTTCCTGCCTCTGTCACTTCGTCTTTCTTTCACTGTTTCTCTCCTCCAAACATCATATTCAACTTTTTCTTTGACGTAAAACATTGATGTATAATCTTATTAATCTTAGAATAGCGTCTGCAAGTAGAAGAATCCGCATCACTAAAAGAACCTAGTGTTGAGGGCGAGCAAAAAACCTTGATAGGCTTGACTAGAACTAACGGACACCACAAAAAGCAGGAACACCTGGCTAAAGTGTGTGTACTCTTCAGTCACACTCTTTTGATCAGTGGCTAAGCGCTGACCGAAGAAGAGGAGAAAACCCGAAAACAAGCAAACAAACAAGAACATTCAGATGCGTTTTCTATGCAATGGGATCAATGTTTGACAAGTTTTCCTCCATTAACAAGGCTTGCCATACGTCTAAAACTATGTGAAAGACTTTTGAGGGGTTGCTCTCTGTCTGTCTCTCTGTCTCTCTCTTCTGTCTGTCTGTCTGTCTGTCTTCTCTCTCTCTCTCTCTCTCTCTCTCTCTCTCTCTCTCTCTCTCTCTCTCTCTCTCTCTCTCTCTCATTGCCTCAATCGCATTCTCTCTCTCTCCTTCGATTCTTTCCCAGTTTCTTTTTCTATGTTCAGTTTCTCAGTCTCTCTCATTCCCTCTGTCTGTCTGTCTGCCTATCTGTCTCTCTGTCGGTCTGTCTGTCTCTTTCTCTCTGTCTCTCTCTGACTCTTTTTTCTCTGTCTGTGTGTCTTCTGTCTGTCTTTCTGTATATCCATCCATCTGTCTGTCTGTCTTTCTCTTTTCTCTCTCTCCTTCTCCCCTCTCTCCTTCTCCCTCTCCCTCCCTCCCCCATCCCTGTCTATGTCTCTGTCTGTCTTTCTGTCTGTCTCTCTCTGTTTCCCTCTCCCTGTGTCTCCCTCTTTCCTTCTCTCTCTCTCTCTCTCTCTCTCTCCTCTCTCTCTCTCTCTCTCTCTCCCTCCCCCCCCCCTCCTCATTTGTCTCAATCGCATTTTCCTTCTCCCTAGTCTCTCTCCTAGTTTCTTTCTCCGTTTCTTAGTGTCTCAGTCTCGCTCACTCCCTCTGTCTGTCTGTCAGCCAGCCTCAGTCTCATTCCCGCTTTCTCTCCTACTTCTCTTTCTCTCTCTCCCCCCCCCCCCTCTCTCTCTCTCTCTTTGTTATCGCCTCAATCGCTTTCTCTCTCTTCCTTGTCTCTCCCGCTCTCTTTCTCCGTTTCTCAGTCTCTCATTCTGTCTCAATCTCTCTGTCTGCGCCAATCTTTTGTCTGTCTGTCTGTCTGTCTGTCTCTTTCTCTGTCATTGCCTCAATTCCTTTCTGTCTTTTCCTTGTCTCTCTTCCATCTTCTTTTACCGTCTCTCTCTCTCTCTCTCTCTCTCTCTCTCTCTCTCCTCTCTCTCTCTCTCTCTCTGTTTGTTTCTCTGCCTCGCTATGCGTCTGTCTGTCTGTCTGTCTGTCTGTCAGTCTTTCTGTCTGCCTTTCTGTCTGCCTGTCTGTCTGTCTCTTTCTCTCTCTCGCCATATAGATGAAACACCTCTCTCTCTGTATGCCTGTCTGTCTGTCTGTCTCTAGCCACATATGAACTCCCTCCCCCCCCCTCTCTCTCCACAGATGAACCCCCCCCCCCCTCTCTTGCCACAGATGAAACACCCCACTTTGTGTCTGTCTGTCTGTTCCCCCCCCCCCCTCTCTCTCCCCCTCTTTCTCCCTTTCTCTTGCCACAGATGAAACACCCCTCTATGTCTCTGTCTGTCTGTCTGCCCCCCCCCCTCTCTCTCTCTCTCTCTTTCTCTCTCTCGCTCTCCCTTTCTCTTGCCACAGATGAAATACCCCCCCCCCCCCTTCGCTCCCTCTCTCTCTCTCTCTTGCACAGATGAGACACCTCTATTTTTCTTTCTCTGTCTGTCCGTCTGTCTGTATGTATGTCTCTCTCACTTCCTCCCTCCATCCACCCCTCTCTCTCTCTCTCCTCGCTCTCTCTCTCTCCTCTCTCTCTCTCTCTCTCTCTGTCTGTCTGTCTGTCTGTGTGGTGTCCGGCACGTCATGCCTCAGCCTGTGAAACATTGACGACCTGGCCCTCTTCTTCTCCAGCAGCCCCCCACCTTTCTCCTGACTCCATTAACTATGGATGATTTACCACTCCTGTAGAGGGCTGCCTGTGAGAGAGAGCGAGCGAGAGAGGGAGAGAGAGAGAGATTGGTTTCAGTCATGGGTAACAGAGCGAGAAGAAACGGGTGGCGGTGTAACACGTTACAATATACCACCGTCCTCAGTCTCCGCTACTACGCGCTGGGCCTGCCAAAGTGTAAACGAGGTTGAAACATGAGCCGGGGAACGGGCAAATGTTGACCGGGGGTGGGGATGGTGGGTGGGGGGAGGTGGGGGTGGGGGGGGGGGGGGGGGAGCGTATCGTGCTCGCCCTTATTGAACCATCTGCGTCATCTGGTACCTGTCGATTTCGTTCGTTCGTTTGTTTTACCCAACAAAGTTCCAGAGTCAAGGTTTAGAGGTTCATCTTGTTCATCTCTTGATTTAGAACTGGGAACAATATGCGCGCAAAAGATCGTTGTTTTCTAACGGTTGTGTATTTAAAACTAAAACCATGATATAAAGTACACACACACACACACACACACACACACACACACACACACACACACACACACACACACACACAGAGCCGTCTAATATCACTTTAGTAAACAGACGTTATACAGACTAACAACGACAACAACAACAGCAACAACAACAACACACACACACACACACACACACACACAACACACAACACACACACACACACACACACACACACACACACACACACACACACAAAGAAAACACGAACTATAAAAGAGTTTGCATGCAGACAGGCACCTGGACATAAATAAAAACAAACCTTGAGAAACAGATGAACACAATTAAATGACTATGACTCTGAGCTTTTTAACACAGGTTCACAACATCTCATTCACTGCCTCTGTCCTCCTCCTTCCCTCTTTCTTCTCCTGTTCTCTCCCCGATATTTCTTTCCCTACTCCACACTGATCTCCGTGTCCCGTAGCACCACCACTAGATACTGGTCTGACAACTGAACTCCCTAGTGATTGAGCACCGGCTAAACACAAAGTTTATCGATCAGTCATTATTAGACGAGGAGCAAAAATCGCTGGAGGGCGAAATAACACAAGGAGAAGCAGGTTATGCTCTTGAAAAATAAGCGAGATGGGAAGAGTCCTGGCTCAGTCGGATTCACAACGGAGTTTTTTAAAAACATTTTTCAGACAGCTGGAAATGTTTGTGATCAGAGCTTTAAACCAGTCATTTCGAAATAAACAATTATCCAATACTAAAGAAGAATGAATAATTACATATATCCTGAAGGTAGGCAAGCCAAAGAAAGTAATTAAAAAAAATGGAGACCAGTATCATTGCCTGGTGTTAGTTATAGAATAGGATGCTCCATGTCTCCCTATTTATTTGTACTATCCGCTGGAATATCGGCGATTATGATCAAGGAAAATAAGAATGGTAAAGGTATACGCATCCTCGAGACAGAGCACAAGTTGTGTCAATTTGCTGACAATACGCAACTGAAAGCAAAGGGGACATTATATCATTAAAACATTCCATGAAATCAATAAATTCATTTGGAAAGGTATCTGGATAATTAGTGAACATGTGAAAAACAAAGGCAGTCTGACTAGGAAGTAAAGTGCTTTCAAAGGTTAGATGTAGATGCCTCACCTTAAACATAGATAGGAATCCGAAATAATTTAAGGTATTCGGAATAATTATGGCTTACTCCAGAACTGTCGTATTGCAAAGAACTGAACTACAGTAAAACTTCTGACAACAAAATCATTGTTTAATGTCTGGAGTGTGAGAATTATAACACCTGTTGGTAGAATAGCAGTTTTAAAATAAGTAATCCTCTCAAAAATGATATATCTTTGGATTCTGGTACCTAACCCACCAAGCAGCCTAAAAGACATCCTTCAGAAGCAATGTTTTAAATTCCTATGGGGTGGTAAACAGGACAGGATTGCCCGGAAAAGCCACACTTGAAAAATGAAAAAAAAAACAAAAAACCGGAGGACTGAGAATACCTTCTCTTAGACACATCTCAATTGCGCCGACACTTATATAGATAAGAAAACTTATATTTGGTATTCACTTATGGGAAATCTATTAGAGAAAGAAAACTTGTCCTTTTGCAAACGATCTCAGGAAACATGGCTATGATTTGTCATTGAACCCAAAAGAGACTAGTGCATTTGAAAGGGTACTTTCCACGCATACAAAGCATTTAGTAAAAACATACATATTAAGGACTGTTGTGATCTCTTGGCTGGAAACGTTTTCTGCATTGAAAATATTAAATTAGACGGGAAAAGTAGATGTTTTAAGGAACAAGTTTGTCTATGGTGTGTATTGTATTAGTCAACCACACAAGATCTTTTCTTACGTGCGAAGAATTTTAGAACAAGCATGCAGTGCAAGCAAATTCAATGTTGTTGTTAGGTTGAGTACAGTTTGTAAGATACCAACTTCAGTTTCAAGAGACGAATGTCATTTTAACTAATAATAAATCTAATATCACTGAAAAAGCTCTCAACAATATTTTCTGTGTCAGGAAAGAAACTCAACTGTATTCTGACATTTTCATCGTAGATGACTCACAACCAAGATGTGAGAAATGGAACGATGAAACGCTGACTAATCTGAGGGAGATAATCATATTTCTAGAAATGCATGAAATAAAAGAAACCAAAATTTAGAAAGAAAAGGGTAGTTACCGCCACAGGTACAGACGAACAGATTACAGTACAAAACTCAAGGAATTTCGACCTCTTGGGTCTTCTTCAGGCAAAAACAAATAATTAGGACAGTGAAAACGAAGAACGAGAAACCGCTTATCTTCTCATATTCGGCGCAAAATGGCTGTTGCGCCGAATATGATAAGTGGTTTCTCGTTCTTCGTTTTCACTGTCCTAAATGTTGTTTGTTTTCGCCTGAAAAAGACCCGAGGGGTCGGAATGCATTCTGTCTTGTCCTGTAATCTGTTTATCTGTATCTGTTGCGGTAACTAACCCTTTTCTCCCTAAATTTTGCTTCATTTTCTGTTCTCAGTCACTTCGTTTTGAAACTAAAAGAAACCAAGCTGCAATGGTTTCAAATAAATCTAATTTATAGGATCCTGACATCAAATATTATTCTCGAACAAGAACATTGTTGAAAAAAAGTACTCTCTGTACATCTGAAAAGGAAACTATAAATAATTTATTCTTTTCTTGCGGTGGTACGACACGTTTGGGACAGATCTCCAATATTCCCTCCAAGAGAAATACGCCAGTTCACCTAAAATGATATTGTCAAAGGAACTTGTTCCGTCTGGCACTGACTCAAGGTTACAGACTAATGACATATTTGAGTATATTGTAAATACTGCAAACTTTTTTTTACTATGTAAACCCAGAGTTGAAAGTGTGCATTGTATATTTCTTGTCTTCAGGAAATACCTGAAAACCAAAGATTACATTGAAGAATACTTTGCCAAAACTGACGTGAGTTCTGCTGGTTTTACAAGCAAATGGTGTTATTAGTCACTGCTGATTGGATTTTTTTTGGAAAAAATGACATTTCTGTAGCTTAAATTCAAAGGAAAATGGAAATGGCCGTCAGGTAATAGGAGCGAAACTGCAAAATCTCCGTTATTTTTTTCTTTTAGGCTAATGATTTCATTTCCGCTGTGAATATCCATCTCTATGCTTTTGCGTGGAAATGTTGATTAAAAAAAAATGTTTTCGTTGTAGGTTCTCTGTATTGTATTCTCTCACTCTGTCTGTCTGTCTCTCCTTCTGTCATATTTGATGAAGAGATAATGGTTATTGTGCAACATCAACAGCTTAACCAAACTTTGTCTGTGTTTTTTGTTTTGTTATATGTGTATAAGACTGGACCTATTGTTGATGTGACCATGCTCGCAGTCCATTTCATTTGCTCTTTTCCTTTTGTGAGCGTCTTAAATGTGACTGAATATCATTTTCATTCACACACACACACACACACACACACACACACACACACACACACACACACACACATTCACACACACACACACACACACACACACACACACACACACACACACACTCACACACACACACTCAGTGAGTCATTATTGTGCAACGGCAAAAGTTATTGGTGAGTTGGTACCAGTTGGCAACATGGCTGACCATGAGTCAATGTCAGAAGACAAACTGACAGCAAAGCTCACAAGCGAGTCATTACCAATTGACAATCACCGTCACCAATGACTTAAGACTGATTCACAACAAAGTTCGCCAATAGGTCATTATCTATTGACAACAAAACTCGTTAATGGATCAATACTAATTTACAACAAAACTCGCCACTATGTACACATTCTTTGTAGAAAATGCATTCATTTTTTTCGTTGAAAAGTACACCAATGGCCAGTTATAGTCACACATTCCCCAGTGAGTCGGTGCCGGTTAGGTTTACTTTGACCAGTGGGCTCAGTTGCCAGTGATGAGTCGCACTTTTGCTGGATTTACCGTCACCATTGGTGCTACACATCAGACCCAGATCTTTATATATCGATAAACGACGAGTTCCATGAACTGACTCACATATATCCCAGAGGTTCGGGAACTAAAGACATGAATCTTAGTGCTTCGGGAATGAACACACACGCACATCTCAGAGCGTCATGATTCTCTCTCTCTCTCTCCTCTCTCTCTCTCTCTCTCTCACACACACACACACACACACACGCACACACGCACACGCACACGCACACACATTGATCGCCCTTACCACATTTATTGTTAACGCTGCCATTCTTACTGCCCTTTTTGTTTTTCTCTTGTTCTGCCTCAAGGCCCTTTTTTTCACCGTTTTCTCCACACAGTCTTTCGCTGGCTGCTTTAATTAAGTGGTGGTTAGATCAGTTTTTCTCTCTGTGACCGTAAGCATATCACAGAATTATAGATGGCTTGTCTGCATATTTCTTCCCAAAATGGACCAAGACAACCAGCTAGTTCCGCTGATGAATCTCACTCGGGAGTCAAAAGTTGACTGTGGACAGACAACACTAAAGGCTCTGTTTTCAAGATGGACTATGATGCCACTATTAATTTATTAACTCTTAAAACCCTCTTGCATTTGTTTCGCCCGTATCCTGGTGTTCGTTACGGCCGTAACCGGCCGCACGTGCCGCGTTACTTTCCCTCACACACTGCAACCTTGTTTTAAGCCAAGGCTGGCCAAAAATAAAATAGGCATCCCTGAGAGGGGTCCAGTGAAATCTAAGCAGTAGTATGGGTGTGGGAAATGATTTATTCACACAGACTAGGGTCGTGAACTGACAGCATTCCGTTGATTTCTCAACAACAACAAACAACGAATACTAGGAGCTGTTTTGCGCTGGAAAATGCAAGTGCAAGAGGTTTTATGTATTCACATTTTAACATCCCCTTCCTTCTTCAACTCTGTTTTTCTACCCCACTCTACCCCTCTTTCCCACTTCGCCTCCCCTCCCCTTCCCCTCCCACTTTTTTTTCTTCTCTGTAAATTTTTGCCAAGTCATTCTCTGATTAAAACAAAAAGTTTTGCGTGTATCCGTTTCCCACCGCAATTTTTTTCTTGTCAGCTAATGACAGACGGGGAGTATAAAGTGATCAGGTGTTTGCCAAATTTTGATCCAGCGAGAAAGAGGGTGGGCTGAGGCGGTGGGGCAGGGTGCGGACGTGTCTGTGTTGAAAAGGAAAAAAAAATATCGGTCTATTACCTTGGCCCAGATGGCTGTTTCTAAAGATTTTTTTTCCCGGCCCATCTAGGTTCTTTTCTTAGCGGTAGGTTCCTATTATCAATCGTGGTGTATGCACGTAAGACCTTTGCGAAGTGTTCATGGGGCACACACCACGGTTGTGATACGGCAAGTCGGACACTGATGTGTACGAGCTTCCTCGAGGAACAGCCACCTAATACCCACCATCTGTCACCGACCTCGGAATCGACGGGTCGGGTAAATAGTAAAGTATGTAAAATGTGGCCTCAAAGATTTGAATCCGAAATTGTTTCAAAAGTCTTGCGTTGTTACGTTTGGCTTTTCTTTTCAAAATGCGTCAACATTTAGTGAAGAGTTAAAGGAGCTTTCGTTGACGGACTGTTTTCGTTTGTAGGATATCCGTTGCCGACCTCATGCCCTCAGATAAATTCATCAAATAGCAGAGAAGAAGAAGCTAGGGCAGTTTGTTTTTCAACCCCGTGGTCATCTTTGGGACCCGTAGTTTAGTTCGACCATCCATCCTGCCTCACTGGGGGAGAAGAACAGTGGTGAAAACTGCTGGTTGGTGTCACGGCAACGCCATCCCCTGCACTGGGGGTGTTAGGCGGCCGAAGAGGCGCCCAGGTCCAACTCTTCTTTCTTTGGAGTCAGGACCAGTCTCCAGGAATGTCCGGGAACGAAACAGCTTGAACTGGCGGACTGCTTTTGTTCGATCGGGGACAGTCGTCGTGCTAGGGCGTGACAGGCTTGCTGGATATTTCCTTGCCTGTGCAGAGACGTTTTGCTGAAGCTTATGATCGGTTCCCTTGCGGTGGGAGAGACTTATGTAAATTTGTTACGCCTTACTTCGGTTATTTTCCTTGGTGGGGGAAGTTCGGGTAGTGCAAAGATTTGGACTTGTTTCGGGCCTCAGATGGCTTCGTTCATTTAGAGACCGGTTTATACACGCCAGTCGCGCTTTGGAAAAAGATCTTATTCAGAGGAGGAACAGACGTATGTTTCTGTGTGAGAAAGAAAGCCCTCTTCATCTTTGTTATGAAATTGTCGCTATGACAAGACGCGGTCATGAGCGCATAGTCTTTGTCTTCACTGGGGGAACAAAATACCAGCATTGTTGCCACGTGGTCGATGTGTGCTGAGTCGCACAGCTGCTTTTTTTTTTTTTTTTTTTTTTTTTTTATATGTTTGTTGAATGCTTTGGGACGCTAGATCCTAACGCATTTCGCGCGCGCGCGCGCGCGCGCGCGCGTGTGTGTGTGTGTGCGCGTGTGTGTGCGCGTGTGCCCTTCTAAAAGGAAGAGAACCAACCAGGTAAAAGCATTTCTGTTCCCTTTTAGACAATCCGCAATAAGTTTGCAAAGCATTTCTGTTCCCTTTCAGACAATCCGCGATAAGTTTGCAAAGTTTTTCTGTTCCCTTTTAGACAATCCGCAATAAGTTTGCAAAGCATTTCTGTTCCCTTTTAGACAATCCCCGATAAGTTTGCAAAGTTTTTCTGTCCCTTTTAGACAATCCCTGATAAGTTTGCAAAACATTTCTGTTCCCTGTTAGACAATCCCTGATAAGTTTGCAAAGTATTTCTGTTCCCTTTTAGACAATCCCTGATAAGTTTGCAAAGCATTTCTGTTCCCTTTTAGACAATCCCTGATAAGTTTGCAAAGCATTTCTGTTCCCTGATAGACAATCCCTGATAAGTTTGCAAAGCATTTCTGTTCCCTGTTAGACAATCCGCAATAAGTTTGCAAAGTATTTCTGTTCCCTTTTAGACAATCCCTGATAAGTTTGCAAAGCATTTCTGTTCCTTTTTAGACAATCCCTGATAAGTTTGCAAAGCATTTCTGTTCCCTTTTAGACAATCCCTGATAAGTTTGCAAAGCATTTCTGTTCCCTGTCAGACAATCCCTGATAAGTTTGCAAAGTTTTTCTGTTCCCTGTCAGACAATCCCTGGTAAGTTTGCAAAGCATTTCTGTTCCCTGTTAGACAATCCCTGACAAGTTTGCAAAGCATTTCTGTTCCCTTTTAGACAATCCCTGATAAGTTTGCAAAGCATTTCTGTTCCCTTTTAGACAATCCCTGATAAGTTTGCAAAGTATTTCTGTTCCCTGTCAGACAATCCCTGATAAGTTTGCAAGGCATTTCTGTTCCCTGTTAGACAATCCCTGATAAGTTTACAAAGTTTTTCAGGTCCTTTGTTTGAGCAGTTGTTTAGTCGAAAAGACTTCCACGTGGCACCCAGTTGGGTACTTACGAGATTAAGTACCCGGTTTTGTTGCCGGATGTTTGTCTGTGGGCCCTCCCAGTGTTTGTTGCTGACTGTATTGATGGAATTGGCAGCGTGACATGCCAAGGAAGAATTATTGTCTAGAACAGATTGGATTGTTGAGCTGCCAGAGTGGTATGGTTTCCGTTGCTTTGTGTTGAGTGCGAGAGACATTGTGCCACATCCCTGCGCGCACGCATACACTCAGATGTTCATGAGAGATACTGTCCTGTCTTTTGTTTATGTTTTAACCCAAATGTTATAAAAATGGCACATTTACTGCTGTGCGTGTGTGCTCTTTCTTTCTTTCTCTCTTTCTTTTTCTTTTTTCTGTCTTCCTTCCTTCCTTTCGTTCATTCTTTCTTTCTTTCTTTCTTTGTTTTGTCGTTCTCTCTTTCTTCTTTCTTTCGTTTTTTTCCTTCTTACTTTCTTTCTAAGCAGGGGATCCCATGTGGCCCGAAACCCATTACAGTCGGATATACACTGACCGTCCTGTCTTTTGTTTATGTTTTAACCCAAGTGTTATAAGAATGGCAGTTTCCTGTGTGCGTGCGTGCTCATTTTTCTTTCTTTCGGTCCTTCCTTTCTCTGTTTTGAAGGCAGGGGAACCAGCGTGGCCTGGGTCCCGTTATAGTCGGATACACACTAACCCAAGCAGAATTCCGGCCCTTTATAGCCTGACTAATGGGGTCTCTCTGCGGGGTCAATAAAACCACTCTCATCAGTTATTGAACGTTTTGCGCGTTAGGGTCGGCCGGTTGAGGCAGAAGAAACGTAAGGAAAAATTGGAGTGGTGAATGGGCTTAGTTGGTGCACTCCCCGCGCGCGCGCATGTGTGTGTGTGTGTGTGTGTGTGTGTGTGTGTGTGTGGTGTGTGTGTGTGTGTGTGTTCTCTGTGTGTGTGTGTGTGTGTGTGTGTGTGTGTGAGTGAGTGTGTACGCGCGCGCGCGTTGATTTTATTTCTTTTCACCTAGTCTGTGCGGCAAGATTTTTGCCTAACTACCACAACAAGCCATGATATCAGACATCTCAGGTTATATAGTTATAGTGTATGACAGTATTAGTTGGTTTATATGGCAGTTATAGACAAAGTTTATGGCAGTATTAGACGGTTAACATGGCAGTTATAGACGAAGTTTATGGCAGTATTAGATGGTTATTATTGCAGTTACAAAGTTTATGGCAGTATTAGATGGTTAATATGACAGTTGTAGACAAAGTTTACGGCAGTATTAGATCGGTAATGTTGCAGTTACAAACAAAGTTTATGGCAGTATTAGACGGTTAACATGGCAGTAGTAGACAAAGTTTATTTATGGCAGTATTAGATGGTTAATAATGCAGTTACAGACAAAGTTTATGGCAGTATCAGATGGTTAATATTGCAGTTGCAGACAAAGTTTATGGCAGTATTAGATGGTTAATATTGCAGTTGCAGATAAAGTTTATGGCAGTATTAGATGGTTAATATGACAGTTGTAGACAAAGTTTACGGCAGTATTAGATCGGTAATGTTGCAGTTACAAACAAAGTTTATGGCAGTATTAGACGGTTAACATGGCAGTAATAGACAAAGTTTATTTATGGCAGTATTAGATGGTTAATAATGCAGTTACAGACAAAGTTTATGGCAGTATCAGATGGTTAATATTGCAGTTGCAGACAAAGTTTATGGCAGTATTAGATGGTTAATATTGCAGTTGCAGATAAAGTTTATGGCAGTGTTAGATGGTTAACATGGCAGTTACAGACAAAGTTTTTGGCAGTATTAGATGGTTAATATTGCAGTTGCAGACAAAGTTTATGGCAGTGTTAGATGGTTAATATGGCAGTTACAGACAAAGTTTATGGCACTCACAGATGGAGTCTAGGGCAGTCATAATCACAGTTTATGGCATTCAAAGATCAGAGTTCATGGCAGTCATAGACAATGTTTACAGAAGTCACAGATGGAGTTTATGGCAGTCACGAACAAGGTTTATGGTTGTCACAGGTCTCTCTCTAAAAAATCATTGATCCATCTGTCACTGCCATAAACCCATAGACAAGAGTTTATGGCAGTCACAGATAGAGTGTATGGTGGTCATAGACAAGGTTTATGGCAGTTACCAACTAAGGTTTCGGCAGTCATAGACAAGTTTTAAAAGGAATTTAAAGTAAATCCGCCAGTTAACATGGACAAACAAGTCACAAGACAACACACGACGCGTTTCGACCCCATAGATCTTCTTCAGGTAAGATAAACAACATTCAGGACAATGAACATGAAGAACGAGCAATCACTTATCATTTACTTTGAATTCCTTTTAAACTTTGTTTCAGTTTCCACCTACAGTCACTTCACTTTGAAACTAGTCAAAGACAAGATTTATGGCCGTTACAGATGGACTTAATGGCAGTGTTAGACAAGGTTCATGGTAGTTGTCACAGACTGGGTTTAACTGCAGTGTCAGATCGATCTATGCACTCATAGAGTGAGTTTACGGCAGTCACAGATGGAATTTACGGCAGCTGTAGACAGGATTCACGACAACCATTGACTGGGTTCATAGCAGCCCTAGCCCTACCATACTGAAGTCGATTAGATTATTTTCCCAGATCCAAATACTAACATGAATGAATCTATTTTTCTGATCGTAAAACCTTTGTCGCATGTTACTAATACCCCATTACACCCCACACCCCATTCCCTTCCCACCCCTATCCCTCTCCGTTCCATTCCTGAAAGAGAGAGTCAAGGGGT
>CM065740.1:47702378-47709878 GCA_033310375.1 Conus canariensis
TGGGGTTGACTTAGAAGTGACACAGTGCGGGGGCTACAGCAAAGGAGCTTTGGGGTAGACTTAGAAGTGACACAGTGCGGGGGCTACAGCAAAGGAGCTTTGGGGTAGACTTAGAAGTGACACAGTGCGGGGGCTACAGCAAAGGAGCTTTGGGGTTGACTTAGAAGTGACACAGTGCGGGGGCTACAGCAAAGGAGCTTTGGGGCAGACTTAGAAGTGACATAGTGTGGAGCTACAGGAAAGGAGCTTTGGGGTTGACTTAGAAGTGACACAGTGCGGGGGCTACAGCAAAGGAGCTTTGGGGTTGACTTAAAAGTGACATAGTGTGGAGCTACAGGAAAGGAGCTTTGGGGTTGACTTAGAAGTGACACAGTGCGGGGGCTACAGCAAAGGAGCTTTGGGGTAGACTTAGAAGTGACATAGTGCGGGGGCTACAGCAAAGGAGCTTTGGGGTAGACTTAGAAGTGACACAGTGCGGGGGCTACAGCAAAGGAGCTTTGGGCAGACTTAGAAGTGACACAGTGCGGGGGCTACAGGAAAGGAGCTTTGGGGCAGACTTAGAAGTGACACAGTGCGGGGGCTACAGCAAAGGAGCTTTGGGGCAGACTTAGAAGTGACATAGTGTGGAGCTACAGGAAAGGAGCTTTGGGTTGACTTAGAAGTGACACAGTGCGGGGGCTACAGCAAAGGAGCTTTGGGGCAGACTTAGAAGTGACATAGTGTGGAGCTACAGGAAAGGAGCTTTGGGGTTGACTTAGAAGTGACACAGTGCGGGGGCTACAGCAAAGGAGCTTTGGGGTAGACTTAAAGGCGACACAGGCAGGACTACCAGGGAAGGAACAATGGGGCAGATCTGAACTGTCAGTGTGTCCTCAGTGATTGGTCCTTATAGGTGGGGCAGGGCAGGGTTATCAGGAAAGAGGCTGTGAGTGGAGCTGGACTGTTCACATGTTGTCTGTGGTCTTATTTAGAATCTTCATGGGGTGGGGACTACCAATGAGAAAAAAGCGGTGGATTTAGTGCAGCTAGAGTTTTGCCTGCTTTTTTTTTAATGCTGATTGAAGAGAATGAGGATGAGGAAGATGATGCTACGGATTTCCATTCCAGTCTGAGACTACATGACAGGGCTATACTCTATGCTTCCTTTCATAATATACTGCGGCGTCAACCAGGCCCGAGAGATACAGACACCTGCAGTGTTGGTCAGGATATTTGAGCAACACTCTCAGAGACACATCCATGAAGTGGATGAAACTCAACTGTGTGGTCCCAGTCTTCCCAACTGAGCCCGTAGCAAAGTCAACTCTGGGTAGGAGCCGGTCGGGACAGAAAAATCCCACATGACTCTGATGGGAATCGAACCCACGACCTCTCAGCCGCGAGTCAGCGGTGCTAGGCACTTCGCCATGGCGGCTGATGAGTTTTGCCTGTAGTTTGTGTGATGGATGGACACTGGGTTGGGCTACAATATAAGAAGTATGGAAGTTGGGAGCCAAACTATCAGCGTGTTGTCTAACGTTAGCAATTAGAGACGAGACAGGACGGGGCTATAATGGGAGTAGTAGGGTGTAAATCCAGAATCCGGATTATCAATGTGTTGTCTGTGATTGGCACTAAGGAAAGAGACCAGGCAAGGTTACCAGAGAAGAAGCGAGGGGGATGAGCCAAACTGTCAGCTGTGTTGAATATGGCTGGCACTTAGGGTGGACATTGGGCGGGGCTACCAATGAAGAAGCGAATGGGCGGAGCCAGACTGTTACTTTGTTGTAAGTGGTTAGTACTGAGGGTGGACATTGGGTGGGGCTACCAAGAGAGAAGCAAAAAGGCGGAGCTAGACTAGTAATGTGTTGTGTTACTAGTAATGTGTTGTCCATGATTGGCATGTAGGGCGGACACTGATCGGAGTTACCAGTGGAGAAACGGTGGGGCCGAGACAGATGTGCAGCATATGACGCGGGACATCATGCAAGATCCGCAGCAAAACCGGGAGAGAAAGGTCAGTGACATCCAGTCATGCATGACACTTGCAGTTTAGATCTTTCGTGTGTCTCTCTCTGATTTTACCTCTGTGACACTTACAGGATGGTTCTGTTGTCTGTTTGTGACAACCTGTGCGACACGGACACGATGGTTATATTGTCTTTCTTTGACTACCTGTGTGACACGTGAAGGATGGCTCTGTTGTCTGTGACTACCTGTGTGACACGTGAAGGATGGCTCTGTTGTCTGTTTGTGACTACCTGTGTGACACATGAAGGATGGCTCTGTTGTCTGTTTGTGACTACCTGTGTGACACGTGAAGGATGGTTCTGTTGTCTGTTTGTGATTACCTGTGTGACACGTGAAGGATGGTTCTGTTGTCTGTTTGTGATTACCTGTGTGACACGTGAAGGATGGTTCTGTTGTCTGTTTGTGATTACCTGTGTGACACATGCAGAATGGTTCTGTTGTCTGTTTGTGACTAGCTGTGTGACACGTGAAGGATGGCTCTGTTGTCTGTTTGTGACTACCTGTGTGACACGTGAAGGATGGCTCTGCTGTCTGCTTGTGACTACCTGTGTGACACGTGAAGGATGGCTCTGTTATCTGTTTGTGACTACCTGTGTGACACGTGAAGGATGGCTCTGTTGTCTGTTTGTGACTACCTGTGTGACACATGCAGGATGGTTCTGTTGTCTGTTTGTGACTACCTGTATGACACGTGGAGGATGGCTCTGTTGTCTGTTTGTGACTACCTGTGTGACGTGCTTTCTTTGACTACCTGTGTGACACGTGCAGGATGGTTCTGTTGTCTGTGACTACCTGTGTGACATGTGCTTTCTTTGACTACCTGTGTGACATGTGCAGGATGGTTCTGTTGTCTGTTTGTGACTACCAGTGTGACACGTGCAGGATGGTTCTGTTGTCTGTTTGTGACTACCTGTGTGACACATGCAGGATGGTTCTGTTGTCTGTTTGTGACTACCTCTGTGACACGTGCAGGATGGTTCTGTTGTCTGTTTGTGACTACCTGTGTGACACATGCAGGATGGTTCTGTTGTCTGTGACTACCTGTGGGACATGCAGGATGGTTCTGATGTCTATTTGTGACTACCTGTGTGACATGCAGGATGGCTCTGTTGTCTGTTGTGACTACCTGTGTGACACATGCAGGATGGTTCTGTTGTCTGTTTGTGACTACCTGTGTGACACATGCAGGATGGTTCTGTTGTCTGTTTGTGACTACCTGTGTGACACATGCAGGATGGTTCTGTTGTCTGTTTGTGACTACCTGTGTGACACATACAGGATGGTTCTTGTCTTTTTGTGACTTCTTGTATGACATGTGAAGATTCTGTTTTCATCTTCCATGGCTGCCTATTTGACACATGCATGTAGTTCTGTTGTTCTCTTTTGTGTGTACCTGTGTGATACCTGTCACGTAGTTCTGTTCCCCTTCCGTGATTGTCTGTGTGACATGCTTAAAGTAGTTCTGTTCTTGCTATATGACTACCTTGTGAATAGCGTAATTAAGTTCTGTTGTTCTCTTTTTAACATTACCTTTATGAAATGTGTACAGTAGTTCTGCTGTTCTCGTTTTGTGACAACCCGTGGGATATGCATAATGTAGTTATGTTGTTATCTGTGTAAGACTACCCGTGTGACACGTGTAATGTAGCCTGTTTCCTTTCTGTGACAACCTCTGTGGACATTAAAAGCGCTCACGCGTGCATGCGTACATGTACGTTCGGTTAGACTCGTTTTAACTTTAAATAGATGCTAAAGTGTGACGATGATGACAAAGATAATGTTACGACAACCGGATTTAGACAGGTCACTTGTCAAGATAATGTCGTGAAAAAAAAACAAACACTGTATGTTTCGTAAAGTAAAGCACGATTAGTTGTGTTACGAAGTAAAGGAAATATGATTTGTGAAAGTAAAGGAAACATTTGTGATATGAAGTATAGGAAATATTAGTTACTTTGCGAAGTCAAGGAACTCTACTGCTTTTCGAGCTGTGCTGTGAAGGAAAGGACAAATATGGAAATGTTGCTGAGGTAAGGACGTTTGTGTTCGGCAAGGAAAGCATAATCTGTGTTGTTATTAAAGCAAAGTGAAAAACAAATCCCGGCTCTTGTTCCCAGGTGTACAGTCCACAACGGGACAGCAGACAAGGTAAATGTGTGTGTGTGTGTGTGTGTGTGTGTGTGTGTGTGTGTGTGTGTGTGTGTGTGGTGTGTGTGTGTGTGTGTGTGCTGCGCTTGCGTGCGATCGTGCTTGCGTGCGTGCGTGTCTAGTGTGGGTGGGTGGGTGGGTGGGTGTGAGTGTGTGTGGGTGTGTGCGTTCATATGGTGTGCAGAGAGTTTGAGTATGTCTAAAGATTTATATTGTTACGTTATGCATATAGCTCTATATGTATGTAATATAGTGTAATGAAGGTGTGTTCCTCTGTTTTTACCCCTCACTTCCATTTCTCCTCTTTAATTTGATACACTTTATTTGATTTAATTTAGCATGGACCAATTGAAAGAATAGGATGAGCCTTACATCTTAATTGAATAATTTTTCTCTTCAAATACTAAGTTCGCTGTCTCCCTCCCTCCCCACACCCCCTCTCTCTCTCTCTCTCTCTCTCTCTCTCTCTCTCTCTCGCTCTCTCTCTCCGTCCGTCCATCTGTTAGTCTATCTATCTGTCTGTCTGTGCGTGCGTGCGTGCGTGCGTGTGCGTGCGTGTGTGCGTGTGTGTGTGTGTGTGTGTGTGTGTGTGTGTGTGTGTCCACCCTGCTAACTGGTTCCCTTCTTTTCACAAAACCAGGAAGGTGGAGCCAGGATCAGTATCAGCCGTCATTTGGGGTGAGTGTACCACACAGAGAATGTTTGTCTGGTGCATATTACGTGTATCACATATAATACGTTAATTATATGGCACATGTGTCTTACATTAAATATGTGTATAGATAACGCATGTGAGTTATATGCATTACATTGATATTTACATTAAATGGGATAGATGTATTGCTTGGGGTAAGTGCGTTAAATAGCATTTGTGCATTGCATGGGGTATGTGTATTATATGACATAGCACTTGGCGAATGTGTATCATGTTGTATATTTGTATCGTACATGGTAGACACGTATGTGGATAGTGTGTATCACATTGTATTAGATATTTCAGCTGCGTTCAATACTCGTAGCCATGGTTCCATGTACAAGATACTGTACACCTCTTTCTATCTTTCAGGCATTGTCCTTAAGTGACTCACGTCCTGCTTAAGCGCACGATCACATCTGTAGCTGTTCTTAACAGCATTTCAAAACATACTTATTTGATGTGTGGAGTGCCCCACGGTTCATCTTGGGGCCTATGTTGTTAACAATGTGTGTTAAGCGTCGGAGTCAGATGGTTAGGTCGTTTGCTGTCATTTACTACATGCTTGATAACAACACATCTGTAGCTGTCAGTTGCCATCTGTTAGATTCCCGGCTTCTGCTCACCATTTAGCAAACTGAAGAAACAGGTTAGAAATGGATAATCGTGAACATGTTCAAAATAAACGATGAGTCTGTGGTCGTTCCATCTGCAAATGAAGTCGACGTCATTTCCGATTTCATCATTCTTATCTTCTGTAATGCTGAAATCAGCTTTTCTCATTGCTTCAGAAGGCTGGGCTGTGTGTTGATTGATCTCTGTGACTGGAGAATCATATCAAGATGCTGGGCAGACCATGTAGCTTGGGCTCCATACATCCCACCCTTTTTCACCATCAATACAAAAATGAATGAGCAGATAAAATGAATAGTTACTTTCAAAGTGAGGTGACTGCTGGCGGAAATTGAAACAAGGCTTAAATAAAGGGAAGTTAAAGTAAATCCGCCAGATAACATGGACAAGCAAATTACAAGACAAAACACGACGCGTTTCAACTTCTCAGGTTTTCTTCAGGCAAGATAAACAACATCCAGGACAACGAACACGAAGGACGAGCAATCATGTATCTTCTCGAATTCGGTGCAAGATGGGCGTCCATCTTGCACCGAATTCGAGAAGATACGTGATTGTTCGTTCTTCTTTTTCATTGTCCTGAATGTTATTTATCTT
The DNA here is from genome assembly GCA_033310375.1 of Conus canariensis. Taxonomy (NCBI): domain Eukaryota; kingdom Metazoa; phylum Mollusca; class Gastropoda; order Neogastropoda; family Conidae; genus Conus; species Conus canariensis. Next base: position 47,708,461 of record CM065740.1, read on the forward strand.
GCCTGAAGAAGACTAAGAGGTCGAAACGCGTCGTGCTTTTGTTGGTCCCTGTTATCTGGCGAATTTCCTTTAATTTCCTTTTAAGATTTGTTTGAATAAATAAATGAATAGAAAACGAACAAACAGGCGAAAACTTTTGTCACCCTTTGTTGCGTCCCGAATCGCTTGCTGCAATACTTGTCGGTCTTCAAAACACGCTGGTTGACAGACTTAAGAGGGCGCGGAATCATGCGGCATGCATAATCCTTCACAATCGCACGATCGTGTAATCACGCGAAAGCTCTTCGTAAACAACTGCATTGGCTGCCGGTTCGCTCGAATTGAAGACAAAATCACCGGTCTCTGCTACCGTTGATGTCATGATCCTGCTCCTTCATAGCTGTCGCACCTTGTCATGCTATGCACATACCCAGATGTTTCTGTTCCTCAAACAATGGTCATTCAGTCGTTCCAGGGGTCAGGGGAATACATACGGAGGAGGATTTTTTTTCCCTGTTGCTGGTCTGACTGCCATAAAACTCATAGCTGAAGTACACAAACTATTTTGCTTTTAAATCAGGCCTGAAGACATTTCGCTTCAGTCCTGTTGTTTTTATGATTGGTTGTATATATATACAAGGCGTTAAACAACCTAAACCTCTTCTCTCTCTGTGTGTGTGTGTGTGTGTGTGTGTGTGTGTGTGTGTGTGTGTGTGTGTGTGTGTGTGTGTTCATCTTGGTGTGTGTGTGTGTGTGTGTGTGTGTGTGTGTGTTGTGTGTGTGTGTGTGTGTTCATCTTGTGTATGTGTGTGTGTGTGTGTGTGTGTGTGTACTGTGTTTCATGTTATGACTGATATTTAGTCGTTTGTTCTGTGTTTATCTATTTGTTCAGTAATTCTTACACACAGTTGCTTGCCCCTCTCAATGAATTTACATTTTGTGTTGACGACAGTGAAATGAGGAACGTTTATACTTTTTTTCCCCTGTTCCAAGTATTTTGGACTTTTACAAAACTGAAATGTCTTATCATGTAATGGCTTTCAGAGCTTGGTAAGAAAGACAGGCGTCACATTTCTTAATTCTGAAAGAAACTGCATGTGTGTATCAAACGGGTATTGCAGATCACATGGTCTACGTGTACGATGTTGGATACGAACATAGCTGTTCTGGGTGTTTTTTTTCCATTTTTTTCGTAAACAGCTCTTCTTTTTTGTCCATTCCATTGTCTTTCAGAGTCTTTACTTTGCTTTCCAGCGATAACAGTTGTGATACAAATCAAAAATGAACAATCCGCGTCGAAGAGAAGTAAAGACTGTGACAAAGGATCGGTTTGGATTATCCGGGAGAGATCATTACGACTACTGTTTCACATACATCTGGAGTCAGTTTCAGTCATAATTGCCTGATACTGTGATTTCTGATGTTTTAACTATCTGATG
>CM065740.1:47714878-47724878 GCA_033310375.1 Conus canariensis
CAGTTTTTTAAGGACAGTGATGCGTCTGTCTCTGTTACTGTCGCTTGTCAGCCAGGTATGAAATGATCTGATGCTGTGTGAGATGTTTCCTGATAAATCAGCCTTTGTTCTGGGAGTAATGAAGTGATTCTGTCCCTGTCACTGTGGACAGTTACTCAGGTCAAATGGCCTCATACTAGGTTTATGCCCTTTGTGATAAAGCAGATCTTTTTGAGTTATAGGAAGCATTTATCATTGTCATTGTAGACTGTCATTGAGGCATTAAAGCTTCTGATGGTGCGTAGCGCAGTTTCTCATGAATTGGAAACATTTCAAGTAATATATTTTCTTTTATCTCTGTCATTCTAGACAGTTATTTAAGTCTTAAATTTGTCCGATACTTTTTCAAACTCACAGTTTTCAAGGAAAAAAGTCTGCAGTGTCCTGCAGTAAAGACCGACAGTGGATGAGTGAACCCATGAACAGGAAGACCTCACAAAGTGGGTAGACAAACAGGTGTCAAGCTGTGTTCCGATCCAACATTCAAACGCCTAAACTAACATTTCTTGTAAGCTGACATGTGAGGTTTTCTTGTAATAGACCATTATCTTTGAATCATGCAAATTTCTTTTAACTGTAAAACAAACACACACATAAATTTCCACTGAATTGTGAGTATTTTTGTTTGTCTGTTTGTTTGGTTAGTTGGTAGGTATTTTTACGGAAAAAAAGATTTGATTGTGTCAGTATTTTTATACCGAAAAACAAACCTACTTTCAAGACTTGACACAGAGGCTTACAAAATAATACGAGATCAGAGTGAGTCAACGGAAGAGGCTGTTGACAAAGGAATAAGTGACAAAATTTAAAGGCAAGTGTGAAATGGTAAGTTCATTTGTTAAACTTATGGGACGTTAAAGGTACTAGTCTTTTCTTCTCAGAACGCTTTATCAAAATACACAGTCGCAACTCTTCACCTAGACACCAAACACACTACTGTGTGCATTCTCTTGCTTGTTGAAACCTTCCTCCCCCTTATGTCTCCCTCTTCCTGTCCTCACCCCCCCCCCCCACACACACACACACTCACACAAATGCGCCAACACGCAATTATCTGTCAATCCTACTCCCTCACCACCTTCGTTCATGTAACTCATGAGTAGGCTAGGACTAGAGAAAAACGGGCAGCCTGTTGATTTAACAAATATCATCTAGTATATATAAAAACTAACAACCAGTATTCTTACCACTTAAAATATGATGGAATTAAAATGAACTAGAGACCTTTTTCGCGTATGATCAGAATCTCACATGTTCATAGAGTACGTCATTTCCTCAACAAAGCATCTCCTGTGTCTGCCTTGGATTGTGGGTATCAAAGGATGGTCTCCCCTGTCGGTCCGCCTCATGAGCAGGCAGGCAGGTCATTGGTCAGAATGGGTTCTCCTGTGGGAATGGAGGCCTTTCATTGGTGCACACGGTCTGGTGGAGGCCAGTCATTGGTGCACGCAGTCTGTCAAGGGAGAAGAAATTTAGGGATATTAATTAAGTACATAGAAATCATCTGAAGGGTTGCTGGTAATCCAACAGCGTGAGGGAGCGAGAAAGCGAATACATGAAGGTCGAGAGATGGTGGAAGGATGAGTCGAATGGATATGTGAATGTATAAAAGCATGAATCAGTTGTTCATAGTGAGCTGTATATTTGACAGGTCAGGCGAACCCAGTGCAGAACGGCCTTGACCTCCAGTCCAGTGGCGGAGGTGAAAGGTCACCGAGAAGAGAAGGTCGAGGAATCCCTGTCACCGACTTCCTGAAAGAGGACAAGTTTGAAAGTGAGTGAGTGAGTGTGTGTGTGTGTGTGTGTGTGTGTGTGTGTGTGTGTGCGCGCGCGCGCGCGCACGCGCGTGCACGCGCGCTGAAGAGCGTGCCTGCGTGCTTGTCTGTCTGTCTCTCTGTCTGTTCGTGCTGGGTTGAGAATGGAGTCTTGTATTCGTGTGTGATTTTGTAATCTGTATTCAGTGTTTAGTACTGTGTTGGACGTTGCTGTGAATGAAAGTTTGATTTTTGTCCTCTCCCATCTTCGTCGTTCCAAACTTCTGCCTCTTCCCTGCCGTCCTCAGTCCCCTACCCCACCCTCCTCCCTCTCCACTACTCAGCGTCATTGCCCCTTTTATCGCCGTTGTGAGTAGACTTTACGTACCATTCATGATTTATTATCTATAATGATTGAAAAAAGTGAACTGTCACCAGCATATAAAGAGACACAACTAAGCAAGCCTCTGCAGTCTTCCCGTCAACATGTGCAATCGGAAAGGTGCGACCCCTTTACATGCTGAACAGCTCATGTGGCGTAGGCCTACATCGAGCTTGATTTGTTTTCAAGAAAGCTGAAACAGCAGTGAAATCTGGAAGTACCCCGAGTGAAAACAACCAGACGATACGTTCTTCTTCCTAGCAGCCCACTCCACTCGCTGATGTATGTTGAAATATAGCAGAGCTCTTCGAAGTAGCGCCGTCCAGCAGGTTTCTCTTTCCTGTTCACGTGGTTTTCTTTGTGGAGCTCGTACTCCGCTCTTGCTTGAATGTCATTTCTCAACTGCTGCTACGGTAAAGGCTGCCACATTATAAGAAAGATATCTCAGTAGGCTGAGAGTCGGTCTGAAAACAGACACAGAGAAACTACGGGGATTCATTTGAAAATAAGACTACACGACGACAAGAGTAATCGCCCTTCCATACTAAAAGTTTCTTATCAGCTTATGGTACTGTATATTAAATGGAATGAATCTGTTGGCTTAAGAACGAATGAGAAAGCGAGTAAGTGATATTATGATTGAGAGTAGGAACGGAAATTTCAACTGATTAATGAATGAATGGATGAAGATAGGAAGAAAGTAAAGAACAAAGGAAGCATACACTGCGTTTTCGACAGGTCAGACCTACCCAAGGCAGAACGGCCTTGACCTTCAGTCCAGTCAAGGGAGCGACAGGGTATCGAGAAGAGGAATACCTGTCACCGACTTCCTGAAAGAGGACAAGTTTGAAGGTTGGTAAATGAAGGACTGATCGTCGTCTTCAATGGTACTGTATTCTGTTTTCTTCTGTCTTTCTAAGCATTCCTTTATTGATTCGTTCATCACAGACTGTGCAGTTGAATCGGAAGATACTTTGCAAGAGAGAGAGAGAGAGAGAGAGGGTGTGGGATGGTGGCACAGACAAGCATTTTGACAAAAGTTTAGCCTTTAAATTTTCGTAACAGCGGAAGAGGATGAAGCAGGAGGGGATGATTCTTATCAAATGTTCACATAACTGGGAGGAAAAGGGGCAGGGGAGGGAGGGCTTATCTTTCGAATTCTTGTAAAAGTGAGAGGGTTTGGGAGACTATCATCTTACAACTTTTAATAAAAAATAAAAAAAAGAGCAAACTACGGAAGGTGCTTGTGGTAGTGGTGGTTGGGGGCTTATCGTCCAAATGCTGACAATAACGGGGAGGGGGAGAGGCGTGTCATAACGTTCAGTCCTTTTTCGTTCTTGAAAGAAGCAAAACGGCGCCATCTGACGCAACCCGAGCCAAGATATTACCCGTCATTTATCTCACCAAAATGCCATTCAGTAAGACACAATGTCATGATCTAAAGTGTGTCACCAAAATGCCATTCAGTAAGACACAATGTCATGATCTAAAGTGTGTCACCAAAATACCATTCAGTAAGACACAATGTCATGATCTAAAGTGTGTCACCAAAATGCCATTGAGTAAGACACAATGTCATGATCTACAGTGTGTCACCAAAATACCATTCAGTAAGACACAGTGTCATGATCTGAAGTGTGTCACCAAAATACCATTCAGTAAGACACAATGTCATGGTCTGAAGTGTGTCACCAAAATACCATTCAGTAAGACACAGTGTCATGATCTGAAGTGTGTCACCAAAATGCCATTCAGTAAGACACAGTGTCATGATCTGAAGTGTGTCACCAAAATGCCATTCAGTAAGACACAATGTCATAATCTACAGTGTGTCACCAAAATGCCATTCAGTAAGACACAATGTCATAATCTACAGTGTGTCACCAAAATGCCATTCAGTAAGACACAATGTCATGATCTGAAGTGTGTCACCAAAATGCCATTGAGTAAGACACAATGTCATGATCTAAAGTGTGTCACCAAATGCCATTGAGTAAGACACAATATCATGATCTAAAGTGTGTCACCAAAATGCCATTGAGTAAGACACAATGTCATGATCTAAAGTGTGTCACCAAAATGCCATTGAGTAAGACACAATGTCATGATCTAAAGTGTGTCACCAAAATGCCATTGAGTAAGACACAATGTCATGATCTAAAGTGTGTCACCAAAATGCCATTGAGTAAGACACAATGTCATGATCTAAAGTGTGTCACCAAAATGCCATTGAGTAAGACACAATGTCATGATCTAAAGTGTGTCACCAAAATGCCATTGAGTAAGACACAATGTCATGATCTAAAGTGTGTCACCAAAATGCCATTGAGTAAGACACAATGTCATGATCTAAAGTGTGTCACCAAAATGCCATTGAGTAAGACACAATGTCATGATCTAAAGTGTGTCACCAAAATGCCATTGAGTAAGACACAATGTCATGATCTAAAGTGTGTTAATCACAATTTTCTTCCCTTTTTTGTCGCCTCTTTTTTTTCTTAGTTATTCGGTTTCTCTATGGTTTCTATTCAGGATCGTGGGTGGGGGGGGGGGGGGGGGGGGCGTAGGGGTGGTGGTGGTTAAGGTAGCCTTGCCTCTTCGATCTTTTCATTTGAGGCGAGAATGGGGCTGAGGGTGGGGCGGGGATGGGGCCGAGGGTGGGGGTGGGATGCCCCCCCCCCCCCCCCCCCCCGTCTCCTGGTTCTGACGACACTGCCACGTACACAGTTATATACTTTGCTTGTTTAGCCTTTTCATGTTTTCATCATACTACCCCCAATGGTTGTGTGTGTGTGTGTGTGTGTGTGTGTGTGTGTGTGTGTGTGTGTGTGTGTGTGTGTGTGTGTGTGTACATATTCTGCTACTCAGCCACTTCTGTTTCAATATCTCATCTTCTGAACCCTACTAGTGTTTAGTTATGCATTTATTTACCTATTTGTTTATTTTGTAGAGCCATCAATGTATGCCTAACCTGTCTTCATACTGCGATACTGGATGAAGTTTCTGAAAAACGAGCACACAAAGAAACGAGGCGCGAAGCAGGGTTTATTTAAATATACAAGACAGATAAGTGAATTTTCGATATAACTCTTGTTCAGACGTCGCACAAAAAAAGCAACGAAAAATGACATGAAAATGCACAAAAGCAAAGCTCTCCACACTGCTCCGAAGCAGTATGTGCCGAATCGTTTTCTTCCCCTCTGTTTTCCGCGTTTAACTGTATGTTTGGCTCGTTTTCGGTAACAATGCAGACTCTGTCAGTCCCGTTGTTAGGGTTAAAACGGCGCTGGGTCCATCGCCCCTCACCATGTGTGTGCTGACAGCTGTGCAGGGCCAGGGGCGGGGTCCAGGCAAGGTCTCCTACAGGCTGCCAGAGGAGCCAGGGGGCGACCTCTTCGCCTCCAGGAGAGCAGGGGGCGGGGATCACCAGGCCAGGAACCAGACCAACGTCTTCAGCAGCCCCGTGAAGGTAGTGGGAGGAGGGGGGAGGGGGAATGGGTATAATAGAATACAGAGAGATGGTGCGGCCTGTGGGAAGAGTGTGAAGAGAGGATGTGGAAAGGTCGGGGGGGGGGGGGGGGGGAGGAAGTGTGGTGGGATAGAGACAGGTGTTTGAAGGTGTGCGGAGACAGTCGTGGTGGTGGTGGTGGTAATGTTGATGTTTAGAAAGACAGAAGAGACTGCTGGAGAAAGGGAGAAAGGTAATGTGGCATGAAGGAGTGTAAGAAACGACGTGGTGCGAGGGAGTGTGGCGGACGGAATGAAGGGGTCAGATGGTCTGAATGGCGGGAGTGTCGTGGAAGATAAGAAGGATGAAATAGTCTGGATGAAAGAAGTTCAGTGGGAAGTTATATAGGATAAGTTAGAGTAGGTTACAGGAGTGTAATGGAAGGTAATATGGGTAAGATAATTTGTCGTAAAGAAATTTAGTTTAATAGAATAAAAGCCAGCTTAACCACCATCATCAATACTGATGCAATAGTCCACGGACAGAAGCTGGAAAGTGTTATAATAGCTGGGAACCATCATCAGCATTGAGGATTCCAAACCAGAAATCCTCTCCAGGCACTAGACACAAGATTAGCGCGGTGGCCAGACTAAAACCTGTATGGAATGACATAGTGAAACATAAGGCCAGGTCTCAGTGTGCACTGGTAAATTTCATCATTCTTGTACATGCCAGACATGAATCGCCACAGAAAATGCTGTCAGAAGAATCCTGGCCTTGGAAAAGAGGTGTTACCAAAAAAAAAAAAAAAAAAAAAGCTAAACATCAGATACGCCGATCATAATTTTGAGCAATGAACAGATAGGTCAAACCATCAAACAGCACATCGGGCAATTTGGAGATCAACCGACACCAGTGAAGAAAAAGGAAACTACGTTGGTATGGCCATGTCACACGATCCAATGGACTTGCTCAAACAGTTCTCCAGGGAACTGTTGAAAGAAGGAGAAGGCGGGGAAGACAGAGCAACAACCGATGGACTGGCGACGTTACCGAACGGAATGGGGAAACATCGGCAGAGACCCTGGCTTTGGCACATCACCGCCAGCAACCGACAGCACTGGGGGAAGCTGGTGAATTGCTTTCTTCATCGTGAATGACTCCCCACGGAGTTTAGGGTGAAGAGAAGAAGATGAATATTGGAGAAGGGTTATTTAGTGGTGGGCAACATGAAGGGGTTTAGTGTGGAGTGAAGGAGTGTCGGTGATGGTAACATAGAAGTCATGGTAATGGTTACCTAGTACATATAGAGTGTGGGTTTATGGAATGTAGTGGAAGGTAATAATGTAAGACATGGTGGGTCACCTAGTACCATAGAGTGTGGGTGTATGGAATGTAGTGGATAAGACACGGTAATGGTCACCTAGTACGATAGAGTGTGGTGGGTGTATGGAATGTAGTGGATAAGACACGGTAATGGTCACCTAGTACGATAGAGTGTGGTGGGTGTATGGAATGTAGTGGATAAGACACGGTGATGGTCACCTAGTACGATAGAGTGTGGTGGGTGTATGGAATGTAGTGGATAAGACACGGTGATGGTCACTAGTACGATAGAGTGTGGTGGGGTATGGAATGTAGTGGATAAGACACGGTAATGGTCACCTAGTACGATAGAGTGTGGTGGGTGTATGGAATGTAGTGGATAAGACACGGTGATGGTCACCTAGTACGATAGAGTGTGGTGGGTGTATGGAATGTAGTGGATAAGACACGGTGATGGTCACCTAGTACGATAGAGTGTGGTGGGTGTATGGAATGTAGTGGATAAGACACGGTGATGGTCACCTAGTACGATAGAGTGTGGTGGGTGTATGGAATGTAGTGGAAGGTAATACTGAAGAAAGATAATGTAACGTATAAGTAAGGGAGTGCAGTTGAAGGTAATATAGAAAAGGATGGCACAGGCTAAGGAATTGTAGTAGAAAATGTGTACTACGGCAATGTGAATTAATGAGTGTAGCTGACAGTACCAGAAGATAGTATGGGTTAAGGGAAGGTAGTGAAGGGGTTGTGAAAGGATGTAAGCTAAATGTAATACAGACTTACAGACAAATAAGAAAATAAAATAGAGTAAGCTAGTGTGGACAGCGATGGAGTATAGTTGAAAATAAAATCGAATTGACTTGAATGTAATAGTCGCATGAGAGTTTAGTGGAAGGCAAAATAGATAAGATTGCGCAGAGGAAACAATATGGAAGAAGTGTGAGGCAGAGGAATATGAAGAAAAGTTATGTGGGAGAGACAGAGATTTGCGATTCCTGGGGCACCGTGCGCAGTACGGGAAACATGAGTCAATCGGATGGTTGGGCAGAGTACACTAATCGCAGATAGACTCCGCCTCAGCAGGGCTTACGCCCATCGCAAGGGACAAGTGATTAAAAATAGGGTATGGGGCATTACTAGCTAGTGTGTGATGTCGGGAACGTGTTTAGAACGAGAAGCATGTATTTGTTAGCGAGAAGAAAAATGTGTATGACATTATCGATATGCGCATCGTGCGGACTGCAGTTTAGTTGATGCTGTTTATTACTCAACCAGGTTTTTTTCCAGTGGTAACTGAGCTGGCATTGCCTAAACTATGCGCGAATGAAATGATGATTCCCATTGTAACTGAGCTGGCATTGCCTAAACTATGTGCGGATGAAATGATTAAAAAAAATTCATGGTTTGTCATCTACAACATCACTTCTAATTTCAAAACGCCAGGACCTTACAGAGTCGTTCTTCATCAAGAAAATATGATGAGAACTAATCGTGAGTGTTTGCCATTGGGGAAAAGAGTCACATCCAACTTATTAATAGCCGAAAATAGTTGAGATTTACGTCCTCATAGCGAAAGCTTTTAGGGACATGTCTTTCATTCACGATAGTCTTTGTCTTTGAAGGCAAGTTGAATGAGAATCTGTAGTTATCAGCTAGCCTGCATAGACCGGTTTGAAGAAAATCACACAAAGAAATGGGAGACAGGTATGTAATTTGAAAATTTGGCATGTTTGTTTCATTATTTAGCCTACCCGGTTTTTCGCACAGATATGTCTCATATAGTTTAAAAAAATCATCTCTAAGCTCCCGCTCGCTCGGGGAACAACAAAAGAGAAGCAAACACAGGACAACAGCTTAATGAGGCACACTGTTCACTATTATGTTCTCCGCTGTTCCCCCCGCCCGCCGCCCCCCCCCCCCCCCCACCCCCCTCGGTTTTGTTTTTTTTATCTTGGAGTCGACCTCCCTCAATCCCAAGGCTTTCATACAGTACCAAGGGGATGAATGGCTGTTGGGTTAAACAGTCTCGAGCCGTATAGTCTGGCCCTAGGGCGACACCATGCTGACGGACTTCATATGTGCAGGCGTTCCCTACATGTATGGACATCCATTGCCCTTCCCTGATACGAGGCTCTGTCAGGGCGACCGCTCATGACCCCTCAACATTAAGAATACCTTTTTATGGGTTCTCAAAACACTTTGTCTTGCTTGCACCTTGGAGATCTTCGGGTGCAGGCTTTGGGACTTAAAACTGGATCCCCACAAAACAATAGTCGGCGTAGCAAAAGAGGTGGGAGAAGAATCGAGTTAGGTAGGAATATAACAAAAGCTGAAAGACTATCCAAGAAATATTTCAGGATTTGTGCTTAGAACTGCTGCAGTGCCAGAAAGAGGATCTCAACAATTGAAAAACTTGCATGTGACTTTGATGTTCTGTGTCTACAAGAAACTAGCAGTGCCGCCCACAGACCATTACAATTGGATGGATTCATAATATTTCAAAAGCATGATGGACGAGGACTAGCTATGATAAAAAAAAAACAACGTGAAAAACAAAATGTCCAGGATAGTCTTGGAAAAATGGTGTAGCAGCACACGTGAGCTAATGGGTGTGAGGCTAGAAAGACCGGATGGTAATCAGAAAAACCTTGTAGTCATCAATGCATATATACATCCAGGTACCCACACATCTTAAACGGTCTGGACCTTTCTGAAGGAAATAGAACATGAATTTGGAGACTCTGTCACACTATGTGGAGATCTTAATGCACGCTCAAAATTGTGGGATCAACATGGTACCAATCCTCAAGGAATTGCACTGGAAGCGATGTTGGATGAAGTACTTCTTAGGGACTGACATCATCATCCCCAATACATACAGGGAGGCAGGGTGACACTGACAGTGTCATTGACGTTGCACTCATTGGACCAAAATTCACAGCAGGTATGAGTGCTTCTTCATCATGGAAGTGACCGTTTCCCTGTCGTGTTCAGTTTACAGACACCATCAAATATTACGCAAACGAAACAAAAGGACCCTTTTCAATACAA
>CM065740.1:47729878-47764878 GCA_033310375.1 Conus canariensis
TTCACACTGATCATCCGTGCTATTCCTAATACGGAATGCCCTGCTTTTTCACTTCTCTTATGTCCCTCCTGTGCTTTCCCTTGTGTTCGTCTGTACCTTCTCCTCTGTATCCCTCTGTTCTGTAGATTCTCTTCTTTCTTCAATATTGTTCTTCCAACGTATCCCTCTGTACTCTCTCCTTTGCATTCTATCCTCTGTATCCCTCCGTACTGTCTTTGTGTTCCCACGCTCTGTCTTCTCTGTTCCCTTCTCTATTATCTCCTCTGTATCCTTATGTACACACTGCATCCCTCTGTAATGTCAGCTCTGTATCTTCTGTACTCGCTGCTCTGTATGTTTCTGCAGTCTCTTTGCTTTGTATGTCTCTGTATTGTCTCCTTTGTAATCTTCTTTGTAGCATCTCTGTTTTCTTCTGTACTCTCTACTCTGCGTCCTTGTGTACTATGTCCTCTGTAACTCATCATGGTGTCTTCTGTGTAACCGTTGTACTATTTGCTCTGTGTTCCTCTTTACTACCTCCTCTGTATCCCTCAGAGTTACCTTCATCGTATTCCTCTGTACTGTTTATTCTGTATCACTCTGTACTATCACCTGTGTGTTCCTTCATATTTTCTCCTTTGTGTATCCCTTTGTACTATCTGCTCTTTATTCATTTGCACTACTCCTCTGTATTCCTCTGTTCTGTCTTTCTTGTATCCTTCTGTACTATTTCTTGTGTATGCTTCTGTACATGTCCTCAACATTCCTTTTTACTATCTCCTCTTTGTCTCTCTAGACTATATCCTCTGTATCCCTGTTTACTGAATCTTCTCTGTTGCTGTGTACTATACCCACTGTGTCTTTTCAAAGTAGGTCCTCTCTGATCTTCTGTTTTGACCCCCTACACACTCTTCTGTATTACCCTGTACTATATTTGGCATGCTGATGATAATGTAAACAACGACCATGACAAAATTGATGTTAATGATGACGACGAGGAGGATGAGGCTGATAACTACAATGATGACGCTGACAGAAAAGACGATGACCACGACGACGTTGATGTGGATGATGCTTTATGATGGAGATAATGATGACTGCGATGAAGATTAAGACAAGGGCGATGACTGCGGTGAGGATGTGGTCAGACGACAAAGACGACCATGATGATTATGTTTTATGACGATTATCATCTCATGATGATGATGATGATAATGATGATGATGATGATGATAATGATGACGATGTCAGTCAGAGGAATGCAAGAGCAGAAGGATAAACGGAACCAGGATGTCCAGTACTGGAAAAAACCGGTGAGTTACAGGCCCCTTTCTTCCATGCACTTCACCCGCCATCACACCAGGCCTCGTTGTTTCTCTCTGTAATACTAGCAACACAAATGTGGTCAGATTCTTTCGTGGTAATCCAAATGTCATTAGTATTCTCCTGTGACATCAGAACTGTCATCGACACACTTTAATAGTAATAGAACTGTCACCGATATTTTCATATAATTATTTGTAGAGAGCTTTTTGATATTCTCCCCCAAAATAATAGAGACATCAGAAATTTCTCATGATGATAAGAGTTGTCATCAGTATTCTCTTATTTTGATAGAAACGTGAGCATCTCTGTCTTCATTAACTGAATTTTTTTTGTTTTTTTGTATTCTCTCATGTTGAGAGATGTCATCAGCGATGACTCTTATTACAGATGTCACAAATACCCTTTTTTAGTAAACGAGATATGAATAGTATTCTCCCTCTAATGATAGAATGATCATCAAAATTCTACCATAGTATTAACATTGCCATTCGTACTTTCCCATATTCAAAGAGATGCCCTGAGTATTCTTTCATAGTAGTGTATACATGCCCTTAGGATTCTCGCACACTTATAGAAATGTCATCAGGGCTGTCTTGTATTAATAATGCTGCCAACAGTCTTTTCTCAAAGCAGTCGAGTTGACTGATGCATTCTCCCAAATGAATGAAATTGCCATCAGCACTCTACCGTAGTAAAACGTGTGTCGTCAGTTTTTTCCTTAGAAGTAGATGAGTTTTCAGTTCTCTGCTAACGGTAACAGAACTGTTATCTATTACTGTTCGCCCGTGTACTTGTCTGACTGTATTCAAGGCTGTGCAAGTCTTGAATAATGATTAATTTGTATTTGGTCATTTCTCCAGTTGTTGTAGCTTGTGCAGGTATGTCCAGTACCCCGTATACAGGCAAGCGTGGAACATCTTTTTTTTTTTTTTTTTTTTTTTGGGGGGGGGGGGGGGGGGGATTTTTCCTTGTTTGTTCTGTGTGCTCTGTGCTGTCATATCTGCTGGGCGCGTCGGTGTCGTAAGCAGCATTCGTTGGGAGTTACACGCTTGTATTTATTTCAGCATGGGAGCAAGAGTTACCCTACTTGTTTGCTATTTACTTTTTACTGTTCCCTGTCTCATTTAAGATTTCCTTTCATTTCAACAGAACTGTTGCTTCCTCTGTCTTCTGTATGAGTGTTGTTTGTGTGTCGCATGCTGCGCTGCGTGCAATGTACATCTAGTGATGACGTTATTTTTTAAAAACTTTCTTTTGTATGTCAGACGCATGGTGTGTGTGTGTGTGGTGTGTGTGTGTGTGTGTGTGTGTGTGTGTGTGTGTGGTATCGCACAGACCTGATGTATGACACCCACAGGCCTGGTGTATGACAGAAACAGACCTGATGTATGACAGACACAGACCTGATGTATGACAGGCGCAGACCTTATTTATGACAGACACAGAACTGATGTATGACAGACACAGATCTGATGTATGACAGACACGGACCTGATGTATGACAGACACAGACCTGATATATGACATAGACACAGACCTGATGTATGACAGACACAGACCTGATATATGACATAGACACAGACCTGATGTATGACAGACACACACCTGATGTATGACAGACACAGACCTGATGTATGACAGACACAGACCTGATGTATGACATAGACACAGGCCTGATGTATGAGGGATGCAGACCTGATGTATGACAGACACAGACCTGATGTCTGACAGACGCAGACCTGATGTATGAGAGACACAGACCTGACGTGTGACAGACACAGACCTGATGTACGACAGACACAGACCTGATGTATGACAGACACAGACCTAACATATAACAAGCACCAGGTGTACAGTATGCCCATGGCGTTGTCTGACCCTGTCCAGGAGACGGACCTGGCGGACTTGATGCGGAGGTCGGAGGTGGGCCGTCCCAGGAAGGACCCCAACACTGGCATCCTGACCAGTCAGCACCTGCCCCGCTCTGACGTGTCCAGAGTGGTGAGTAACTTCCCTTGAATGAGAAGTCGGTAAATCTAGTGCTGTGAAGACGCCTTTCATGTCTGGGTATACATAGATAGTTTGATAGATAGATAGATACGACAGGTGTATAGATAGATAGATAGACAGGTGTATAGTTAGATAGATAGATGTATAGATAGCTATATAGGTGAATAGATAGACGTATAGATAGATAGGTAGGCAGAGAGAGAGAGAGAGAGAGAGATTGATTGATTGATAGATTGATTGATTGATCGATTGATTGATTTGTATAACATCGACGCAGCAGTCTGTACGAATTCATGATCACCTTCCGATTAGGGCTTGTGTGTTCATTGTTGCATGTTCGGAAAGTAAAGAGTCTGTTTTTAACAAAGGACACAGTCTGTGTCACACAATACCGCTTCCTGACAAAAGAAAACACAAACCATTTAGAGCGGCTGGTACTTCAATGTTGTTTCTACCACGACATATCGCACGATGACATGTGCAGGAGCAAGCGGTTGGTTGCACTACATCGTCAGTTGCCCGACAGATGCATACATCTGTGTCACACGACGCTGTTTCTGCATGAAACACTCATTCAACAGGCCTACACAATGGAGAGCAATGAGTATTTAAAAAGCTGTATTTTGTAAAGCATGTCGCACGATAAGATACCTTACGGAAGAATGGCAAAAAGGTAACAGATGCGTTGTGCTGCACCGCTGATTGCTCGACAGGTGCACCAGATTGACTATCAGTTGTTTGTTTGTTTGTTTTAGGTGATTGTTTCTTTCAGGCTTTAATGTCTCGCCCCCACAGTTTGAGTGGCAATGGAAGAAATCGGTCAAAAATAAAGTTTTTGTGATGTGAAGGATTCGAGACGGGTCTGCCCACTTCTTTGCGTCTGCCATTTGATTTTCAAGCAAGGCTTAGTCACGTGTCTACCTGGAGCGCCATCCACTGACTCACGATGGCAAGTGCAAGACATGTATTACAGAGAAGGCCACGAAAACATTGGTGTCTTCTTGCATCCTGTCAAGATTGGATTATTGTAACGCTCTTCTCCTTGGTGTACCTGCAGCCTTACTCCAGCCACTACAACGTGATCAAAATTCAGCCGCTCGTGTTATCTACAAGGCGCCAAAACAAGATTATACTTCGTATCTCTTAAGGAAATTACACTGGCTCTAAATCGAGCACAGGATTCGGTGTAAGTCTGCGTTTCTGTGCCATAAGATTATCATACATGAAGCGTCTGCCAATCTCTCTGACCTCTTCGAAATATATATACTACACGTTCCCTCCGTTCTTCCTCTGATGACCGAAATTTTCGAATTCCCTAAATATTACCGAAAGCAGCACGGTTCTAGAGCATTCTCATTTTCTGCGACGATACTTTGGAATTCGCTACCTTTCAACCTTCGTTATGCGCCTTCCTTCCCGATTTTCAAGTCTGCACTTAAAACGTACCTGTTTACACGGCATTTGCAGAACACCACCTCAGATATTACTAAATTGCTATATGTCACTTACGTACTTGCTTGTGTACGAATGAGCTGTTCACTGTGTTATATAGTGTATGTGTTTGTGTATGTGACATTGTGTGTGTGTGTGTGTGTGTGTTGTGTGGTGTGTGTGTGTGTGTGTGTGTGTGTGTGTGTGTGTGTGTGTGTGTGTGCGCGCGCGCGCGCGCGCGCGCGCGTGCAGCGTATATTGTAAATATTGATTTGTTAACACTTGTAAAGCGCCCTGTAGCCTACGTTGTTAGGATGGGCGCTATAGAAATAGTCCTCATTATTATGATTATCTACTGTTTTTCCTGCCTTTATGGGCCATTTTCTGTCTTAGTTCTGGTTACTCTTTTGCATTTTGTTTTCTCTGATTGCAGCTTATGACATACATTATATCATCTTATGTCAAATCATATCATATATAAGATCAGATCAGATCAGATTATATTATATTGTTTTGTATTCCTTCGAACTATATTATATCATAGTTTGTTATATTATGTTCATCGCTTCTCTGGAGAATGCGAAGCAAAAATCAGCACCCCTTGAAAAGGACAAGGTGAGCAAATGTTGACTTTGCACGCAGAAGTTCACAGCTTGACCATGCACACATTAGGTCCTAGCTAGATTGTACGTGCAGCAGGTCACGGCTAGGCTGACTGTGCTTACAACAGAACTCAAGACTATACCCACAGCTGTCACAGCTAGCCTCCCAGTTTAGCTGAGAGGCGTTTTATGGTGGTTAGATGCTAGACGAGTTTGGCGAGTTGTGGCATTCCGTAGCACATTCTTGCGACTAGCGAGGCAAGACATTGGCGAGAGTTCACTAGAGTGTCGTGGGGTTTTCTCGCATGCGGAAAAATAAGTAATGTTGCTTATAGCCAAGCCAACCGCAAAGGGCCATATCAGGGATGTCACCGCGTTGAAGTCAACTCACAAGTCATTATTAAAAACAAACAAACAAAAAAAAAAACAAACAAAAAAAAACCCTCCTTCACACAACCCTTTAAAACACATCTAAAAAGACACCAGAAATTTTGTTGAAAATCTGTCCTCCGTAAAATCTTAGATGAGATGAAAAATGTTAATCTCTTTCAGAAATTCATAAATCACATCAGGTGGGACCCGCGGGAGAAAATGGCCAACAATTGTTACGTTCTCTAATTGGTGTCCGAAAAGTAGTGACGTTTCCTACTGGTGAACATAACAACTCAAACACACTAACCCTCCTACAGCAAGGAGAGCTTAAAGAAGTGGCCATATTGTTCATTTGAATTTGTCTAACGCCATATTCTTTGCTCCTCTCGCCTCTTGCTTCTCTCGCCCCTAGCATACACTGCCACTCGGGACGACTCGTGTCTGTGAAACCCACCTCGGATTACAGCTGGACTGTACATGCAGCCGTTTGCAGCTTAACTATACATGCAGCAGCTTGCAGCCAGATTATACACGCTTAAATTTGCAGCCTGATTATACAAGTGTAGCTTACAGCTGGACTATGCATGAACAGTTTACAGCTCGACTATACGTGCGGCAGGTTGCAGCTAGACTGTACATGCAGAAGTTCACAGGTATTCTTTGCCTGCAATAGGTCACAGCTAGACTATACGTACAGCAGAACACAGACGATACCTGCATCAGACAGTAACCATACTATACATAGCGCAGCACAGCTGCGCTATGTATAGAACAGGTCTCAGCTTGACTATACATACAGGAGGTAATAGGCAGACTATACACATTGCAGGTTGCAGATGGACATCGCATAACATAGGTCACAGCTAAACTATATACACAGCGGGTCACAACTAGTCTATACATAGAACAGTGCACAGACTTTCTTGCCTACAGGGTCGTAGCTAGACCGTGCATGCAGCAGGTCAAATGTCACAGGAAGACTGTGCAAAGAGCGTGTGACGGCTAGACTAAACGCACATCAAAAACAGACAGTAACTGTAACAGGTCACAGATATACTTTACATGGAGTAGAACAGTGATTATACCAGCAGTAGGTCACAGATAGACTATACATGTAACAGAACAGTGACTATACCCGCAGTAGGTCACAGATTGACTATACATGTAACAGAACACTGACTATACCCGCAGTAAGACTGATAGACTATGCATGCAATAAGTCATAGCTAGACTTTTAGTAGGTTACAGCTTGACTATACGTGCAACAGAATACATTTAGACTATTTACGCAGCACAGCATGACTGAACTGCTTTCTATATACACAGAGCTGAGCACGGTTTAGACGCACAGCAGAGCATAGACCATTGCACACAATTAAGTATACATATAGCGGATCATGGCTAGACTATGCATACAGCAGAGTACCTTTAGACAATGTGCGTCGTAGGGTGACGTTTCGCGGAATGAAACGCTTACATTTGCACGTATGTGCTAAAATAAAAGCGCAGCTAACGGCAAACACGAAGTAGTAGCTCACAGAATGAACGTATCTTGATCACAAATAATTCTTCTTTGTTCACAGAATGAACGATCATTATTCAAGGAATGAATCTTCACTATGTATATAGAATATATGTTTATTTTTCATACATTCAATGACTTCTTTGCTTGTTTGTTTGTTTTTTAGTACAGAATGACTGGTAGTTGTTCACGGAGTGATTGTTGGTCGTTTATCACAACATACAGCATAACTGTTCACAACGTGAAAGTTTATTTAGAGAAAGTCAGATCCCTAGAGAAACAAAGCACAATTGATCACAGAATAGGGCATGCTTGTTCACGGAATGAATTCATTTATTCATCTATGGAATGTTTGTTCTTCACTGTATGTATGTTAACTGCTTCCAAGATAAATGTTGATTGTTCACAGAATGCATGTTTACTGTTCACAAATGAATGTTTACTGGGAACTGTAGGATCTGTAGAGAAAGAATGAGACTGTTCTTGCCCAAAATGAAATAATTTATAAATCAGAAGGGTTTTTCTAATGCAGCAGCTGTGTTTTTCATTTAGAAACAAAAATGTAACGGGTTTTAAAATCGTAGCGTTTTTCATAGACCACAGTGGGATGCTTTCTGAAGCAACAGTTTGTTTAGTTCAGTGGAAAAGAACAATTTGTGATTTTTCATAGAGCAGAACTGAATATCACAAAAACAGCAGGGTATCCCCCTGGAACTGCAGACAAAGCTGTTTGTAGTGCAGCTGTGTTTGTCATGGAGAAGAATGGGATAGAATGAAACTGCCGTTAGAACATGAAGTCTTTTTTTTTATAATAGAATTGTTAACAACGCATTAATATTTCATAGAGCTGAAAAGAGTCGTTTATAAAACGGCAGGATTTGATTGAACGGTATGGAGTTGTTGATAAAACATTAAGCTTCCTCGTAAAGCAGAACGGAATACGTTATAGAACAGCAAGTTTTTTTTTTTTTTTTTGTTTTAGATCAGAATAGAATAGTTACTAAAAAGCATTTTGTTTCTTAAAGTAGAATAGTATAGCTATGGAATAGTAGGTTTTTTTATTTTTATTTTTTTATAGAGAATAGAAAAGGAACGTTCACAAAACGGTGGGGTTGTTATTTCTCATGATACACTAGTTCTGAGGACCGCGAGGTGTTCATAGAGCGAAGAGAACAGAGTAACTAACAACCAGCGGACAGTCCAAACCACAGAATGGAACAGTTTGCACAGAATGAGATTGACATTCCTTCGTAATGATAAACATGTCATGAATTTGTTACTGTAACATTCTTCTGTATGAATAGAAATATTGTTAGTGTTCTCCTTCATCATTAGAAATGTCACCTCTGTTCTCCCATGAAATCAAAAAGTCGTCAGTATTTGTTTTCCTAAGTAACGAAGAGGTCGTCAGTATTCTTCCTCATCAACAGAACTATCATCAGTATTCTGCCGTATGAATAGAATTGTTACCAGGATTCTCTCACATTAATAGAAACGTCATCAGTATTCTTCAATATCAGTAGAGTTGGCAGGGGCATTAGTATGTTACTAGATGTTCCATCAATATTCTGCCTCAATCATAAATAATGCCATTAATATTCTTCCATGTTAATTGAAAATATCATTATTCTGCGGAATTGATACAGAAATATCACCAGTGTTGTTCCATGTTAACATTAATGTAATCAGTTTTCTGCCAAATTAGTTGATACATATAATTAGTATTCTCCCGTGTTTACAGACATTTACACAGTGCTCTCCCATTTTAATAGAAATAGCATCAGAATTCTCCCGTATAAATAGAAAAGTCATTAGTATTCTTCATCTAAAAGAAGAAATGCCAGCAGTGTTTTTCCATTTGAATAGAAACATCGCCAGTGTTTTCCCATGTTTAGAGAAAAAAAATCATCATCCTGTATTCTCCAAGGTTTTCAGAAATATCACCAGCATACTTCTGTATTGAGAGAAATATATTTAGTGCTCTTCTGTATTCATAGAAATGTTATCGTTATTTTACCCTGGCAATAAGGTGTTTGCAACATTCGCAAATTGTGATAGAGATGTCATAATTGAGCAGAAAAGAATATAGAACAGCAAGGTTTTTTGTTTTATTCAAGTTAAGAAAATAGTTAATGAAACAGCAGACTTCATTGTGGAAGACAAAATAGCAGTGGTGTGTGTGTGTGTGTGTGTGTGTGTGTGTGGTGATTTCCCGCTATTGAAAGTCGGAATTTAACTTGAAGTGTGTGTGTGTGTGTGCGTGTGTGTGTGTGTGTGTGTGTGTGTGTGTGTGTGTGTGTCGGAATTTGACTTGAAATGTGTGTGTGTGTGTGTGTGTGTGTGTGTGTGTGTGTGTGTGTGTGATTACGCGCTATTGAAAGTAGGAATTTAACTTGAAATGTGTGTGTGTGTGTGTGTGTGTGTGTGTGTGTGTGTGTGT
This sequence comes from Conus canariensis, assembly GCA_033310375.1. Classification (NCBI taxonomy): domain Eukaryota; kingdom Metazoa; phylum Mollusca; class Gastropoda; order Neogastropoda; family Conidae; genus Conus; species Conus canariensis. The sequence continues at coordinate 47,739,561 of CM065740.1, forward strand.
GTGTGCGCGTGCGTGTGTGTGTGTGTGTGTGTGTGTGTGTGTGTGTCGGAATTTAACTTGAAATGTGTGTGTGTGTGCATGCGTGCGTCCGTGTGTGTGTGTGTGTGTGTGTGTGTGTGTGTGTGTGTGTGTGTGTGTGTGTGTGTGTCGGAATTTAACTTGAAATGTGTGTGTGTGTGTGTGTGTGTGTGTGTGTGCGTGCGTGCGTGCGTGTGTGTGTGTGTGTGTGTGTGTGTGTGTGTGTGTGTGTGTGTCCATGCAGAAAATGAACTACCAGCCACGGAACAGAGAGGAGACGGAAAAGTACCGGGTCTTTCTCTGCCAGCAGATGGAGGAGAGGGAACGGAACCGCCAGGAGGAGAGACAGCGTCAGCAGCAAGAGGCGGGCCAGGTGGGTACATCCGTTGGGACGCCTGGGTCAATCAGTCCAACGAGCTCGCGGGTTCGAATCCCGGGTGCCCAGTATATATATAATCGGTATTCTCGTTGCCAGTCTTGACATGTTGTCGTTCTGGGGTCCTCAGTGCAGAGTTTGTCAGATAGCTCCCCTGCGAACTCCTTCCAGTCTGCTCCGCCCAAGTCCTCTGGGCTGGTGATTCCTGTCTGCTGTGTTACCTTTGGGAGAGGGGTGGGAGGGTGGAAGTTAAACTTGTATTTGATTATTGATTTTCTTTTCTTTGGGGGGGGGGGGGGGAGGGGGGATTTTTAAACGGACCAAATCCAGGTGTAACATGCTATAGTTATCTCACTCCTGAATTTACTACCTGGCGGGTGAGAATGGGTACTCGCCTTAACTCTTCACATTCCCACCCCACCCCCGCCCCTTCCCGCTGTCCCTTTCCGAGTAAATCCAGACCGACCTCCCCCTTTGTTCCAAAGTCAGTTCCATCTTCGAGAATTCTCAAACCATTCCAAATGATAAACGTTTAAATTAAAGCATGTTGCAGCTGAATTTAAAAGGGAGGGGGGGGGGGGAGGAGGGGAGTGGTGTTGTGGAGTGACCAGATCCAGAACTTCTTCCAGCCCTGTTCCACAATCATTCACGGTGAGTGATTAGGGACATCCAGAAACTATTCATGGAGTGAACTTAGGCGTGTGCCCACACTTACGTGTCCTATGTGACAGGCTTACAAGAAAAAAAAATACTGTTCCGCCGAACGAACGAAAGAAAGAGACAAATAAATGACAAGATAAGATACGACGCGTTTCGACCTCTTTGGTCCTCTCCAGGCAAGACAAACAACGTTCAAGTCACTTACATCATCAAATCGGGCGCCAAATGAATGTGGATCGTTCATTTCCATTCTCTTGAACGTTGTTTGCCCTGCCTGAAGAAGGCCAGGAAGACGTCGAAACGCGTCGTGTTTTGTCTTGCAATTTGTTTGTCTCTTTCGTTCTGCGGAACAGTTATTTTTCTTTTTACGTTTGTTTCAATTCCCGCCTGTGGTCATCTCACTTTGAAACTATGTGAGAGGGCGGTGGACATGGGCAGGTGCCCGTTGTCACCCCATGGGATGTTTGTGGGTCATGCCCCTGGTCATTCTGCGGGTAGTGGTCCTAGAACAGAGTGGGCAGTAGTTCTGAATGTGGTCCAGAATCACACCCTTATAAAACCAGGTGCAAAGTACTTGGATTAATGTGTTTTGTCTTCTGGAACACTGAACATGTGGAAAGAGGGGGGTGATCTTGAAAGACTGGAGTGATCCTGGAACCAAAGATCGTGTTGGTTGTGGATTTACTCGACGGGTGACAAAGGTGTGTGTGGTGTGTGTGTGTGTGTGTGTGTGTGTGTGTGTGTGTGTGTGCTCTCGTGCGCACGTACGATAGGAAGATTGGGGGAAGGGAGTGGTGGTGATTATGGCACTTTACACCGGGTCCGTGCTTTTGATCTCCTACGGGTTTTTCCCTTTCCATTTTCTTCTAGAACCTTTAGTGTTTGTTCGACTTAACCAGTTTTTCGAACAAGCCAGATGCCGTGTTTAACGTGCGCTTTGAAGGCTGAAAGGTTTGAAGCCCCTCGGCCGTGGGAGCAGGGACGGGGTGAAAGGCACACTGGATGTAGGACAGGGCTTCATGGAAGGTGGGGGCCCAGACCTCTCCCTCCGCCGCTCTCAGTTGTGCGCAGTGTGGATGGTGATAGAGGGGTGTGCTGGTTGCTGTGGGCAGCATTACTCGGTGGCTGACAGCCAGTGGGGACACCGCGGGGGAGGGGCGCCTAAAGACCGCGCAGAGCACAGGAGGATGAAGTTGGACCTGGAGAACCAGCTGCAGGGAACTAGGACTGCACAGGTGGGCCTCTCTCTGTCTGTGTCGCTTTGTCTCTCTCTCTCTCTCTCTCTCTCTCTCTCTCTCTCTCTCTCAGGGCGTGACCTGACACTGAAGCGCAGAAGTCGCATGTTTCAACGCTCCGCCGATTCTTGCATCTTGTCGAAGACAGAAGCCAGTCAGGGTCGCCATTTTCTGCCAGCTGATTCATCCTGAGTCATGCCATCCACTCCACTCGCTTTTCGAGCGACATGCGGCTGCTTTTTGCCTGTTTTCATGTCGTTCATGATGAAGAGGGCCAGGGAGAAAAAAGCCGCGCGCATCGCCATGTTGACACTGCGGAGCAGGTTGGACGGTGTCACCCTTGGCCTGCTCCTCACCCTGCTGTTCTGGGGCGGTTTGCTGATGAGGTGCGGAGACGTGGAGCAGAACCCCGGACCCAAGGACAGCCTGAGGCAGTCAAGACTGGGCAGCAGTGGACGGACGAGCCTGGACAGGACCGCGGCATCCCAGGGCAGCAGGCAGTCATCACCTTCACCTTCCCGCAGCCTACCCTTGCTGATGTTGTGGAGATACTGCAGTCCATGAAAGTTCAGAACGCCACAACAAACAGTAAGCTCGATGAAGTGGAACGATGTGTGAAAGGACTGAGAGAACAGTATGTTGAGTTACAGAATGATATGTTGGACTTGAAAAAAAAGGTGGATGATTTGAAAAAAGAAAATCAAACTTTGTTACAGAAAAACTCTGATCTGCTCTCTCGAGTCGAACAGTTAGAAAGAAAGACTGACGACCTTGAGGGCAGATCCAAAAGGAATAATCTGATATTTTATGGAATAGATAGAGAACAAAACGAATCCAATGAACAATGTGCAACCAAATTACGTGATGTCATTGCTAATAAGCTGGACATAAGCAGTGACATCCAATTTGATAGGGTCCATCGTTTGAACAACAAACCAGATTCCCCGATGATCGCAAGATGCACATTTTATAAAGACAAAGTGCAAATTCTCAGTGTGAAAAAGAAATTGCAGGGTACCAGAATTTTTGTAGGAGAAGACTTCTCCTTCCGAGTGAGGGAGATAAGGCGCAAACTGTCTCCCCACCTGAAAAAAGCCAGAAATGATGGGAAGAGGGCCACGATGGTGTTTGACCACCTACTCATTGATGGTCAGAAGTACTTCCTTGGCGAGGGGGACAGTTTGCGTGAATCCAGATAGGATTTTGGCCGGCCATTTTCTGGACTTAATTTTCCCTTTGATAGGAACACGAGAGGTAACAAATGTAACCCAACACCGTCTGTACGCTCACCTGTTCGTCATGTCAGTGACACGCTTGAACTCTGCGATGTTGATCAGGTCAGCAAGGCCGTGTCGTGTCGTGACAGCGTGAGTGAGCACGTGCAACACACACCGAGCGCAAAACCAAAACGTGTTTCTTTTTTGTTGTGGAACGTAAACGGATTGCTATCAAAAATATTTGACTCTGATTTCATTTCTTATGTTTGTCAGTTCGATTTTGTTTGTTTAGTTGAGACATTTATTGAGGACTGTCAGTTGGACTTATTTACCGGGTACAGACTATTTTGTAAACCTGCCGTTAAATTTACTAAACATGGTAGACGATCAGGAGGACTTGTTTGTTTAGTAAGGAATGATCTTTTCCCGTACGTTAAAAGTATTGATATGGATCATGTTAATTGTTGCATGTTTTTGATCTGTAAAGAGTTATTTGGATTAGGTAAAGATACTCTGTATGTTTGTACATATATACCACCAGAAGGATCTCCATTTTACACTTATTTTGATATTGACAATGGAATTAGTATGCTTGAAGAATGTTTAACCGATTTTCTGTTGCAGAATGACGTGTATGTTATTTTAAATGGAGATTTGAATAGCAGAACAGCTGATGTTTCTCAAGATTATGTTGTACAAAATACGTTTGATCCACAGTTCAATAATTTGTCATATAATATGGTTCGACATTCAAATGACTGTACTTTGAACAACTATGGTAAATTATTATTGAATATGTGCACTGCGTTAGATTTGAGCATTTTAAATGGCGTGTGCAAAGGCGACTATGAAGGTTGCTACACATTCATATCTGACTCTGGAAGCAGTGTCACAGACTATTTTGTACTCTCACGTGAACTTTTTATGATTTTGTTTGATTCTTGTGAATTATCTATAGCTGACCGTATTGATTCCGACCATTTACCAGTGACAGCATGTGTTGTTCTTGCCAAGGAATGTTCACCTGATATGTGTATGCAAAGAGAGAATTTTGTCATACGCAAACTTGTATGGGACGAGAAGTGTGCAGCTACATATACCAGTATTTTGTGCAGTGAAGAAATACACACAAAAATTGATCTTGCAATTGATTTGATTGATGTTAACGTAAATAATGCTCTTAAAGTTTTTAATGATTGTATAAGAGAAAGTGCTGGGTCCATGAAAACATGTATATCATTTAACAACAATGGAAGTTCATGTAAATGGTTTGATATAGAATGTAAACTTTGTAAAACAAACACTAGAAGATTGTTACAGATATTTCGTCGCTCAGTAAAATTAGAAAAGAAAACAGAAACAATAATCGAAATGAGAAATGAATATGTAATTGCCAGATGTGAATATAAAAATTTACTAAAGCGGAAGAGGAAACAGTTCAACAAAGCTTTACTAGATAAACTGGTAACGACAGTGGGAAACCAAAAAGAATTTTGGGACGTTGTTCATAACGCGTCCTTCAAAAGAAAACAGCCTAGGAATAATATATCAGTCGACTCCTGGTTTCAACACTTTAAAGCCTTGCTGGAGACGGATGCTGACAACCCAGTAAATGAGTATTCAGCTGAAGTTGAAATGGAAGGCTATATGAATCGTCCGATCTCTAAAGATGAAATATTGCTAGCACTTAGAAAACTAAAAAACCATAAAGCAGCTGGTCCCGATGGCATTATTGCCGAGCTTTTCAAGAATTCGAATGATCAAGTTGTATACTTCCTTCTGAAATTGTTTAATAAGTTATTTGATAATGGTGTGTTTCCTGAAAACTGGTTTGAATCTGTTATTCAACCTATTTTCAAGAAGGGTGATATCAATGATCCCAACAATTATAGGGGAATTTCCTTGAGCGATGTTAGTAGTAAATTATTTGGTATAGTGATAAATAATAGACTGCAAGAATGGGTGGATGAACACAATATCACAGGTGATTATCAAGCTGGATTTAAGAGAGGATATTCAACAGTCGACCATATGTTTTCTTTACTAGCTCTCGTACAGAAACAGTTTTGTTATAATCGAAAATTGTATGTTGCATTTATTGATTTCGAAAAAGCTTTTGACACGATAAATCGAAATATTCTTTGGCCAATTCTCTTAAAAAATGGCATTAAAGGTAAATTATTCAGATGCATTAAAAGTATGTACAATGATGTCAAAGCCAGAGTTCGATGTGGTTCTATGTTAACTGATTGCATTGCCTGCACATCAGGATTAAGGCAAGGAGATGCTTGCAGCCCTGTTCTGTTTTCTCTTTTCATTAACGAACTGGCGGTTGAAGTAATTAATAAAGGAAGACATGGCGCTCGATTTTCACTAGATGCATTCGAATTATTTATTCTGTTGTTGGCTGACGATGTCGTTTTGATGGCAGAGACAGTTACAGGTCTGCAAACACAACTGAACAGCGTACAACACGCCGCTGCATCCCTTCAACTTAATGTTAATATGACTAAAAGCAATATCATAGTATTTCGAAAGGGTGGATATTTGAGTGTGAGAGAAAAATGGTTGTATAACGGTGAAAGAATGCCTGTGGTTAATGCGTATAAATATTTAGGAATTTTTTTCTCTACGCGATTGAGCTTCACTGCTGCATGCAAAGACCTTGCAAGCAGAGCTAAGAATGCTTTGATTTATCTTCTTAAAAGGTTATACATGTTAGATAACAACTCTTTTAATTTATTTATGAAATTGTTTGATTCTCAGATACAGCCAGTTGTGCAGTATGGCTCTGAATTATGGGGCCTAGACAATGCTGTTGTCCATTGTGAATCAGTCCATTTATTTGCGTTGAAGAAATTTTTAGGAGTAGACAGGCGAACACCCAATGACCTTGTTTATGGTGAAACCAATCGCTATCCAATATATATAAATTCTGCTGTTAAGTGTATTCGCAACTGGCTTAAGCTGATACAAATGGAGAATCACAGGATTCCACGCAAAGCCTATGATATGTTATTTGACCTTGATATAAAAGGTAAGAAAAATTGGGTAACAAATGTACGCTTATGTTTGTTTAAATTTGGATTTGGATTTGTTTGGGCAAGTCAAGGCGTTGGAAATGTTCATGATTTCATATGTTGTTTCAAGCAAAGGATGATTGACTGTAGGTGGCAAACTTGGTCTGATCATATTCAAACTAGTGATAGATTCAGCTTGTATAGAGCTTTTTGCAGTGACCACAGTTTAAAACCTTACTTACATTTAGATATTGATAGGCACTTAAAATATATTACGACTAGATTTAGGCTCGGGATTTCTGAGCTGGCATTACATCGCTTCCGATACAAAACGTCTATGTTCAACGATTTAATTTGCCCCTTATGTACTGAAAGTGAAGAAAGTGAGGTACACTTTGTTCTCTGTTGCCCAGCTCTTAAACATATACGAGAAACTCTAATTAAGCCTAAATATTATAGACATCCTTCACTGTTTAAACTGAGTTTGCTAATGTCATCGACCAAACCTGAAGATGTGCGTAGTCTTTCTTTGTTTTTGTATAAAGGATTTAAAATGAGAGATGTTGTGACTTCTTGAAAGGTATATGAATACATTTATATCATCGTTAACTTGTATTTTGAATCTGTTATATATCTTTACTCAGTTACATGTTCACATTCCCCTTCATGATGGGCTGAGGCCTAATATGAATAAAATATCTTGAGTCTTGAGTCTCTCTCTCTCTCTCTCTCTCTCTCTTTGTCTCTCTCTCTCTGTGTATCTCTCTCTCTTTCTCTCTCTCTCTTTGTTTCTCTCTCTCTTTGTCTCTGTCTCTGTCTGTCTGTCTGTCTCTCTCTCTCTCTCTCTCTCTCTCTCTCTCTGTCTCTCTTTGTGTCCTTCTCTCTCTCCATCACACACACACACACACACACACACACACACACACACACACACACACACATACACACACACACACACGCGCGCGCGCGCGCATAAGCGCGCGCACACACACATACACACACACGCATGCACGCATGCACACACGCACACACACATACACACACGCACACACACACACACACACACACACACACACACACACACTCGTACACACACAACTTTCGTGCACATACACGCATACAGACATACACACGTACACACACGTACACAGAAACACACGCACGCACACACACATGCACGCACACGCACACACACACACACACACACACACACACACACACACTCACACTCACACACACACACACACACACACACACACGTTCGCATGCACCCACATACACACGCATACACACAAGGACGCGCGGACACATATACACATTTCAAAAGCTTCATTCTTTTACCCCGATGTTTCTTTCGTGACAAGATTATGAGAATGAATCCTTTGGCAATGTTTGGGTCCGGGGAGGAAAGAACAACAAAGTCTATTGTCAGGATCATTGCTTCGGTACAGACAGAACGAAATATTAATTTTAAAAAATGTAAAACGGATATTCCCAAAGAAAGAAGACACCAGGGTTTTCAATTTTCAAAATGCTAGCACCATGTATAGTCATAGGTCTACATCTTTTCCAAGTCTTCTGCGTCCATTCATATTCAGCTGTGTCTTATTTTCAGTGAGGAATGAATCAGAAAAACTGAACACGTAAATGTCTTGGAATAAGCTTATTTTGAATTATAATTAGGCTGCATTCTGGACGTAAGTGAACGTGGTAAAATCCGTTCCATTTTGTTTTATTCATATGGGTTTAGTCTCGATCAGTGTTTTCATTTAATGTGTTTTCAGCATAGACAATTTAAGACGAATACCAGCTATATAACCACTCTCAGTAATTTCCTTGTACACTTTATCAGTGTGTCCCACATGACCAAGATGAGATCTTCATGATAATCTAGCAACTTCGTGTGGAATAATTACAACAGCAATGCTACTAAAGGTTGAGTCATTCAAAATATAGTTTACAGTTAGTTAATTATCAGTATTAAGATGCTTTTTCTCATAAATTCTTGACCTTGAAACTTTGTTGTGATGTTCCTGTCATAATCAAACGCAGTCACAGCCAAAATCAATCAAAATATTTCGAATGGAGCCAACCAGTTTGTGGACATTTCCCAGATTTGATAATAGATTAACCGGGATGTCTTAAATGGGCTGTTATCCGTTGTGTCGTCAGTTAATCCTGATCTAAGAAATGTCGGTTAACATATTCCACGAATATACCCACCCACAAGCATTTAAAGAGAGACAATCATGTAAGGCACTTCCTTTTATCACCTGCTGTCGAGAGAGTTGCAGCCCTTTGCATACTGAATGTCGAGCTGTCGGAGTTGTTTTAAAGTTAAACTGCAAATTCTTGGAGGGACAAAAACTGAAAGTGCAGAAAAGCTGACGAATTGTTGTTTCTGGCAGTCCGATACACACGCATGTATATTTTGATGACTTCGTCCACCAAGAAAATCAGATGAATAGTAAACAATAAACTGCGAACAAAAAAATCGGGTAACGCTTGCTCCCATGCTGAAAACACCACACCCCTGTAACTCCACATGAATGCTGCTGGTGACACCAACTCGCCTTGCAGAAATACCAACACAGAGCAGGCAGAACACTCCAGGATTTCTCCTTGTTTTCTTTCTGTGTGCTCCGAGTTGACATTTCTGTCAGGCGATTTGGTGCCGCAGGCAGCGTTTGCTTGAAGTTACGGGCGTGTAACTACTTCATCATGGGGAAGAAGACGTTCCCTGCTTGTTCGTCATTCGTATACCAAGATTCCACTTGAAATAACACCTGTCAATCACCCTGTCCTGCATTCGCACGCAACTGCCGCTAGTATAAACGCCACCAAATTTTCATGTGATGGTGTGGAGTGATGGAGAGTGCAGGCAAAGACAGACAGACGGTGGTAGGTTCAGGAACCAAGGGATCACAGCCAGTCAAGGAAAACGCAGAGAGAACGAAGAGGAGCGCATTCCTTTTAACTTTCAGAGCTCCCAGATCACGCCATCTCAGGCTAGCAGCGCTTTATTCACTGCAGAAAACCGGACCGCAAAGCCAGCAACACGGTGCCGCAGACAAAGCGGATCTTGCCAGGATGGAACTGCCAGAAATTTGTGCTTTCTGTCACAGCTTCCGTGTTGGCTGGCTCCCCGTCCGTTCAAAGTATTCAAATATATCAACTGTTGGTGAAAACCTCAGAACCCAGGATATAAAATGAAGTATGTCACTTTTGGTAATTTTGTTGTTGTATCAAATCACTGGCAATCAGAGTCAAAGAATGACCCCCCCCCCCCTTTTTTTAACGATTTTTCTACCGTATTTTTCACCACCGCGATGATAAATACAAAACAACATGAAATATCTTTTATAATCAATGATTGACAAAGATTTTCCTCTTTTCATACATGTAAGTTTGATTATCCAATACTGTGTCTGAAGGGAGAAATTTGTCTTTAGAAATTAGCACAACACACGATTGGTTTTTCACTTCTCCTAGCTGCTGACGTGAGCTTTTGATGCGCTTTTCAAATATTCTGTAGAAAGGGACCACCGACTGACGATTTTAATGAAATTTTAACTGTGTTTATCATAAAAAATGGAATTGTTAACAGGATTTAAAAAAAATCTGAATGTTGTAGAATGATGATTTAGCCAGAATCGCCGACTGTGACGAAGAGTGACACGAAAAAGGCTACCGTTCAAGTGAGGTCGACATCGACAGTCATTTCGTAGAGTCGCAAACTTGCACGGAAAGTATCCTAGCCATGCGATACACAAAGTGAGAGTTTACGAAATGTACTTTTAATGTATGTTTTCTGTTTCATATTTTATGTTAAATCAAGAAATATTCAAGGTTTAACTGGCAGAGATTCGAAAATGGCGCCGAAATTTCAAGTGCGCAGATATTGATTTAGAGAGAGATGGGCTTTCCGACCTAATATTGTCGTACCGAATAAAACATACTAATTTTTGTGACTTCAATTATGCATACATTATAATTGCATGGGTACTGATGCATTCACATTTTTAAAAGATTTTTACACAAAATTATCAAGATTCATGAATCGAGGGAGGAAAGGGGAAGGTAACTCTGGAACGAAACATGTATCTGCTAAAAGGTGACCAAGAGATAAGTGCACGCAGCAGCATGTGGCTGCAGGTAAAGAAATATTCCAGCATGCTATGACTTGGTCTTAAAATAGATGAAGAGAAACACCTCCGGAGAATAATCTGAAAATCAGCCAGCGCATGTCCACAGCAGTAACGACCCTGTCATGCTCATACATTTTTGTTTTTCAAGTTCCCTCATCATCCATCCGCCCCGTACATCAGCTCATTCTCTGGTCGTTTCCTTCTCATCCGAATGCCAACACTGATTCGTATTCTGACGTCCTCTTTCAGGCTTTTCACAAGAACAACGCCCCCTATGCTACGGGCTTTTCCTTCAGCTACTGAAGGACCACGACAACGGAGAACGTTGAACCCGGATGGCATCGGAAGGGGGCGGCTGATTGGCTGAAACTGAGGACAATGACACAAGAGCGCCGCCAGGCGGGCACGTTGTATTACGTGCTGTGCACCACTGTCTGCAACCATTGTTCCTGCAGGCGATACCCACCACTGTCTGCAACCGTTGTTCCTGCAGGCGATATCCACCGCTGTCTGCAACCATTGTTCCTGCAGGCGATACCCACCACTGTCTGCAACCGTTGTTCCTGCAGGTGATATCCACCACTGTCTGCAACCGTTGTTCCTGCAGGCGATATCCACCACTGTCTGCAACCATTGTTCCTGCAGGCGATATCCACCACTGTCTGCAACCATTGTTCCTGCAGGCGATATCCACCACTGTCTGCAACCGTTGTTCCTGCAGGTGATATCCACCACTGTCTGCAACCATTGTTCCTGCAGGCGATATCCACCACTGTCTGCAACCGTTGTTCCTGCAGGCGATATCCACCACTGTCTGCAACCATTGTTCCTGCAGGCGATATCCACCACTGTCTGCAACCATTGTTCCTGCAGGCGATATCCACCACTGTCTGCAACCGTTGTTCCTGCAGGTGATATCCACCACTGTCTGCAACCATTGTTCCTGCAGGCGATATCCACCACTGTCTGCAACCGTTGTTCCTGCAGGTGATATCCACCACTGTCTGCAACCATTGTTCCTGCAGGCGATATCCACCCCTGTCTGCAACCATTGTTCCTGCAGGCGCTATCCACCACTGTCTGCAACCGTTGTTCCTGCAGGCGATATCCACCGCTGTCTGCAACCGTTGTTCCTGCAGGTGATATCCACCACTGTCTGCAACCATTGTTCCTGCAGGCGATATCCACCCTGTCTGCAACCATTGTTCCTGCAGGCGCTATCCACCACTGTCTGCAACCGTTGTTCCTGCAGGCGATATCCACCGCTGTCTGCAACCGTTGTTCCTGCAGGCGATATCCACCACTGTCTGCAACCGTTGTTCCTGCAGGCGATATCCACCACTGTCTGCAGCCGTTGTTCCTGCAGGCAATATCCACCCTGTCTGCAGCATCCGTCACTCTGCAACATCTGCTGCATTCCCACCATCTGTTACTGTCCGCAACATGGTTTCTCTCCGCAGCATTCCTCATTGTCCTCGACTTAACGTCACTGTCTGACACAATCGTCACCGTCTGCGATGTACGTCATTGTCTGTGAAACACATTTTCTGTCTACGAACTTCACAGCAATCTTTGTCATTGTGTGCAAAATACGTTCCTGTTTTCCAATTACGTCAATGTTTTTTTTTTTTTTAAATATACTTTAAAAAAAAATATATACGTCACGGTCTGCTGCCTACGTCACAGTATGCTGTTTACATCATGTTCTGCCGTGGTCACTGTGTGCGATCTGCATGACTGCCTTTGATTCCTGAACTCTGACTGCACCGGACTGTCCGTGAAGTGTGCCCGACGTTTAGTGTACTCGTGATATGTCATGTGATCAATGTGTGTCAGAACAAACCGTTCTAACCCGTCCATGTATTTCTGCAATGCTGGACGAAATGACTAACTCAGAACTGTACAAATCTTAAATAAATGTTAGCGAACCGCCCAGAGAACGTGGACAAACGAGTCACAAGACGAAACACAACTAGTTTCGACCTCTTAGGTCTTCATCAGGTGAGACATTAACGAATAAAACAATGAAAATTCACTTAGCTTTGATCGCTTCAGATCACTTCGTAGGGTTCAGCGCAAGGAAGAAAGCGTTGAATGAGAACGAGGCTGTTGGAAGGGAAATAGTGAGCGAGTCAAAGTCGTAATGAAGATAATAATATTACTGATAGGAATACTAATAATGGTCAAATACTGAGAGAAAAAAAAAAAAAAAAAAAAAAAAAGGACAAGATTACTACCAATCTGTGTCAATAAGTATGGGTATGGGAGAAAGGAGAGTGGGTTAGAGATTCTTAACCAGCAGGGTTGCCGTGGCAACAGTCCCAGAGGCGAAGGCGTTCGTGATGTCAATGCCAGTGGTAGTATCAATACTACAATAGTATTACTGAATGATACTGCTAACAACGATAGTGAAGGTTAAGGTAATGAAAGCATGATACAGAAATATATTTAGAAAATACATTTTATAATAATCAAATAAATAAATAATGAAACATTAAAAATATAATAAATTAAAAATCAGTAAATAATAATAATAATAATTATTATTCGCTAACATTTATTTAAGATTAATAATTATTATTCGCTAACATTTATTTAAGATTTGTTAGATTTCCGCCTGCAGTCCTCTCGCTTTGCAACTCAGAACTGTATCTGTTAAAGAAAAGGACTTCTTTACTGAATGCCTAAAAAGTTTACAATGGACATCAGTCCGTTACATATGATATGTTACATGACGCTTGCCTGGTTGGAAAGATAGGGAAAATGATCGCCTGTCGAAGAATTTCACCAACACCTGAAGCGCCCAAAGTTATCGCCCCTGCCCCTGTTGTCATACTTCACTAGTCTCGTCGTCATGAAGCGACCACGTTTGTCAGATCGTACTCCTTGGTTCATTTTGGTCGCCATTGGGGTCGCTCAGTTTGGTCAGTAGCCATTTGTGTCGCTCAGAGCTTTTGTTTTATGTAACCCACTGTTGAGCAATTAGCTAACGCTAAATCTCATTCTTGCCCTAACCCTAGCCTGTCCCACATACATTGTAGGAAATTGACCTTGTCTGGAAAATGCGAAAAAAACAAATGACGTTATAGGTAATGGAAACTGTCTCTGTTCTGTTACGGGAGTGCACCTGTCATTACAATCAAGGGATTGACAGAAGTGACCGACTCTGGTGGCACAAGTGGTGAACTGGTTTTATGGCACTAGGCTCGGCTGCAGAGAAGTTGATTAAAGTAAGGTTTCGTTTCAGTTTGGTCAAGAGAGTGGTGACGCTGCGTGCGGACTAGGCCATATACGCTGTACCACATCTGATAGGCCACCGTGCGCAGGGTTTGCAGGTAGATGGCAGAATGAATCAGTAATTTACATATAGAGATGTGAAAAGAGAATGTCATGGACAAGAGCTAGCGGACGTCTGAATTGCGCATTAAGCTAACGTGCTGATCAGGCCACAGTTATGTGTGTGTGTGTGTGTGTGTGTGTGTGTGTGTACGTGCGTGCGTGTGCGTGCGTGTGTGCGTGCGTGCGTGCGTGCATACCTGTGTGTGTGTATGCGTGCGTGAGCGCGCGCTTGTGTGTGTGTGTGTGCGCGCGCGCGCGTATGTGTGTATGTATGTGTTTTGCGCGCGCGCACGCGCGAGAGCGTTTGTGTGTGTATGCTCTTTCGTGCGCGAGTATGCGTGTGAGCGCACATGTGTACACATGTCCGTATGTGTGTGCACGTGGGCGTACCTGTGCATGTATGTGTGTATGCGGACATGCACACGGTTACATATCTTAAATAGCGGTTCAGATGATGGATTGTTATTTGATTTGACTTGGTCGCTGTGTGATAACTAAACGAGTGGGGTACAACACAGGTGATAGGGGCGACAACTGCAGGCCCTACAGACAACCTCGTGCCGCTGACGTGGTGTGTCAGACCAGGTGCGGCTCCGTTCTTCAGGTAGCGAAGCAACCTGTCCTCGTGTCCATACCAACACAGCCTCTCCGGTGGGAATTCTTGTTGGCAGCCAGCAATCTCTCTCTCTCTCTCTCTCTCTCTCTCTCTCTCTCTCTCTCTCTCTCTGTTCCCTTGCATACGAAAATTTGCGTAAAGTTTTCAATTAACTTGTATCACCAAATGAACTGTACAAATTGTACATAAACTGTATATTTTTTCTCAAAGCGTGCTGTGATTGTTTTAACATTTTTTGGGGACTCGTTTGAAGAGTATTATTGGTTATGTAGTAAAGTTAAAAAACCGACAGTCTTTTTGTTCCCCCAGGAATCCCCAATTTCGGGTTTTCGTTGAATCTCTTGGACTCTGTCCTTTTCATTTGTGCCGTTTTTTTTGTTTTGTTTTTTTTTCTGTTTTTACTATCATCTACTCTTTGGTGTGCCTTTGTGAATCATTCAAGTCTTTAACACTTCTTCTGGTCACAACTTATGACATGCCAGTTTTGTTTTTCCTAACATGGTCACGAGACACTGCGCGCTCTGTCCAACGTGGGGGACGTGCTACCCATTCTGCAGTGTTTGTCTGTCTATATGATTTTTTTTCCATTTTTTTTTATATCCCACTGTAATCCTGAGCCCTGTGCCCACGGGAGACAACATCCCGCTCATCTACGAACCCAGGAGGCTGTCACAAGTTAAACAAAGTCACTCTTGTTTTTATTTCCCTTTGGCTTGTACAAGGCCTAAGGATCGAAACGCATTGCTCCAGTGTTGCCTTTCGTTCGTTCCCTATATTTTGGAGGTCTGGTGGCCCAGCGTTTACCTGGTTAGTTTTATTTGTTCATTCATTTGTCCATGTATTTATTTGTTTTTATAATGTTCAGATACAAATGCAGCAAAATAGGGAAAACTGAAAGCGAAGCCCTATGCATGTAATCTGTATGGCGCTGCACACATGATGTGATAAACTTAAGTGCCGGGTCTGTTATTTAGATGGGAGACTTGTTTTGTCAATTCTGAACTACTCTTTCTGTTATATCATTAACACACTTTGATAATATTAATACACTTTAATAATCTCCTCCACCTGACTTCCCCTTTCTTTAACTCCTCTTCTCTCTGCTCCACCCCCTCTGTCTGTCTGTCTGTCTGGCTGTCTGTCTGTCTGTCTGTCTGTCTGTCTCTCTCTCTCTCTCTCTCTCTCTCTCTCTCTCTCTCTCTGTGGTCGGCGCATTGTTGTTATACAGAAGATTGAATAACATATGTTTCTTGTTTGCTCACTCACCAGATTATAAATCAAAACATTTTGAATGCATCTTTGCACGGTAAGCTGCAGCTACTACTGTGATTGAGATTATATACCAGTTTACGTTTTTTAAACTTTCCATACATGGTGGGCGATTTTTTTTATTTTAGTACTTTCTTTCCATAACCGTAACATTACTATGGATGATATTTTCAGGATTAAACCAATCACGTCAACACACTCTCTGTGTCAGTGACTGATGAACACACCGTGGTTTTCCATATGCTTGTGTGGGACCGTAGGTGTGCTTGTTTGCGCGAGTAAACGCTGTGATGTGCGTGTGCGTTGACGTGTCTGCGTATGCCCTGGGGATATGAAAGGGCGGGAGAGAGGGGAAGGGGTTGGGGGGAGGAGGGACATACCGCAGTCTTGCCGGCAGTTCGTGGATGTTTGATTTGGACAGTGTGAGCCAATATGTTCGTAAGCCGGACATACGAGCAGTGATATCAGATTTGGCGTAACATACAGCAACTACAAACTGACGTCTGCGTTATAACTGACTTCAGTACATATCCTGACAAACGAAAACCCCTCCTGGTAGTCAACAAACACCTTAATCCTGTCAGCTTTAGGTTATGGCTTCCTGTTCAGCACCACTCTACAGGGTATAGTGAAGGATGGACATGTATCTCTCCATGACTCCCTGTCCAAGACCATTCCACAGGGTACAGTGGAGGTGGCTGTATCTCACCGTGACATCCTGTCACGACATCTACAGGTCAGTGGAGGGACTGTCCTCTCCATACTCCGTCCAAGACCATTCTACAGGGTACAGTGGAGGGCGGACATGTATTCTCACATGACTCCCTGTCCAAGACCATTGTACAGGGTACAGTGGAGGGTGGACATTATCTCACCATGACTCCCTGTCCAAGACCATTCCACAGGGCACAGTGGAGGTGGACATGTATCTCTCCATGACTCCCTGTCCAAGACCATTCTACAGGGTACAGTGGAGGGTGGACATGTATCTCGCTATGACTCCCTGACCAAGACCATTGTACAGGGTACAGTAAAGGGTGGACATGTATCTCTCCATGACTCCCTGCCCAAGACCATTTTACAGGGTACATTGAGTGGAGGGCATGTACCTCGCATGACATCCCGTCCAAAACCGTTCTACAGAGTACAGTGGAAGGTTCACATGTGTTTCACCATGACTCTCAGACTTAAACCATCATAAAGCAGAGAACGGACGTCCCAGAGACAGACCCCAGAAGTCCTGGGTGAACATAACGGACTTGACAGTCTGCAAAACTCTACCCTGTTGCCCATGATTGAGGGCAGAGAACTGTAAGCCTGTGGATGTCCTTGCTGATTAGAAGTCTGTCACAACACCCCTGTCACTTGATGGCTGGAAGATGATGAGGAGGTTTCTTTCTCGTTGTGGATTTCTCAGTCAGGGACGTACGTTCTCCAAAATTTTGCTCTCTGAAGTATATTCTTTAGTAGCTCCACATTATTCTACATAATGGTGTAAGAGTGGGACGGACACACACACACACACGCACGCACGCACACGCACGCACGCACGCACACACAAACACACACATACACACACACAGAGTCACTCACACACACACGCAAACACACACACACACACACACACACACACACACACACACACACACAACTCACACGCACGCACACACACATACACAAGCGCGCGCACGCACGCACGCACGCACACACACACACACACACACACACACACACACACACACACACACACACACACACACACACACTTACGCATACATACACATACACATGCACATACACACATTCGCACACACGCGTGCGCGCTAAATGTGCAGATTTCAACCTGCGGACAAGGAATTGGATGAGGAACTGAAAGCGACAACGCTCAAAGACTTTGAGCAGATTGAATCCCACATTACACGCAGTCGATCCAGCAAGAAGTCTTTCGTCGCTAGTCATCCTCTGAGACGTAGAAAGACTGAACTGATCCACATAGTAATCTTAACATCTTTTTCATCTTCACTTTAACAGACGTAAAGAGATTGTCCTTTGTCCTCTATATTAACTCTAGTGTGTCGGTGACTCACAGTCAAAATGACGTGAAGATATTGAACCCTGTTCTGCATAAAAGGTGTAATGTCTTGATCATTCTTAGTGGTTTAAGAGAGGTAAACAGACTGAACCTGGTTAGAAAAACGTGGCCCCAATGGCTTGGTCATCCTGAGCTGAAAAGAAGTGAGGCTATTGAACTTTGTTCTACATTGTAACCTTAATATCTTAGCCATGCTTAGTTTTAGAGACGTAAAAGGCTTTAACCTGGTGAGAAAAAGTAACACTGATGTCGTAGTAATCTTCAGTTAAAGAGACATGAAGAGACTGACACTTGCTCTACAAAGTTAGGCATACGTCTGGATCGTCCTTGGTTAAAAAGGCGAGTCCTTGTCATCTCTGATAACGCTTATGTCTCGGCATCTTCACTCAACGAGATGTGAGCAGACTGATATTTGTTCTACAAAATAATACGAACGTCTGGATTATTGTCAGTTAAAATATGTGAGCAATGTAACCTTGTCCGCTGTTGTAATCCTAATGTCTTGATTATCTTTGACTTAAGAGACGTAATGAGATTGACATCGTTCAGCATGTATTGTTGGCTGGCCTTTAGGCATATGAGCAGAATACGGACCACCAGCCATCTAATTACACTAGCAGCATGCGAATGGTCCTTTTAGTTACACCAGGATGTCATTGTATGCCATTGCACCAACTGTCTGACTTGAGGTTCGAGTGAAAGAATTAGGCCAAGCAAACAAACATACACGTGAATTTACTGATTTAAAAAAAGTAGTTAAATAATTTAAAAAAAACAAAAAAACCCTCGCAAACATAATGCAAAAGAGTATGAAATAAAACCAAACAAATAAATATACAATATAAAAAAAAAACGAAAACAAACAAACAAACAAAAAAAAAACCGAAGGCTGATTACATCCAAAGTGCGCTTTACTCTCCCGGACCTGACAGAGTGCACGCTCTTGGCTCGATGTGGTTTCCAAGTGCTGGCGGAAGGCGGATCTATCTACCACATACCCCCCCCCCCCTCCCCACACCTTCACCGTCCCCGCCATTCATTGGCTCTAAAGCCTCACCCACACGGCCCGACAACTAAGTAGCCGGCCAACTCTCTACAGTGGACAGAAGAACAGGGGCGAGTGGCCTATTTCCAGTTAGCCTACAGTGTCCTGAAAATGTTACGCTTTTCCGTTTTGCTTAATTAGTGTAAAAATATTAATGTTCAACCGGTCTTGGAAAAGTGGAAAAAAAGACGCATGTTTGTTGAGTGAAGTGACCCTCTAGCATATTAAGCTTATACTTCAACCCCTACTCCTCTCCCTCATCCTCTCTCTCTCTCTCTCTTTCCAACACACACATACACAAACACAGGTGCGCCCATACACACACAATCGCGCGCGCGCGCCACACACACACAACACACACACACACACACACACACACACACACACACACACACACACACACACACACACATCTGTTTCTGTGAACACTTGTAATTCTTAACTGGTCTTCAAACAGGGAAACCTATTTGCCAGCAAACGAAATACCAAATCCAGTTCAGGATGAAGTTTGCTTCTTTCTCTCAGTGTGGTATGATAGAATTTATTGCTGTTGAAAAAAAAATCAATAAAGGAGCAAGTGATGTGCTTTCGAGGATACAGGCGGATTGGGTGTAAGCGAACTGAGATCACCAGTCTACTAAGTATGGGTAAATCAGAAATGAATAGACCCAACGGGAATAAGCCAGACGAGAATAGACCAAGCGGGAATGAGCCAAAACGAATAGACCATTAGGGATGATACATGGACAGAGAACGAATGAGAGCCATAGCAGAGCAGAGAGTTGACAATCAGACGTTGACGACTGAAGTCCGCACATTCCCAGCATTTGAAATAAAACAATGGGCATTTTAGTGTTCATCTTGTGTCTGGTGGTGTCAGGGTAGTTAGACCCTCTCTCGCCACTCTCTTCAAACGGTGACCCCTGTTGTATTGGCTTTCATGGGTACCAGACTGCAATGCAGCCTAAACCCAGACCATTCGACAGTCCCATTCTTCAAGCTGTTTCGTGAAATCATGATCTGGTGAGGCTACAGATCCCCTCGCTGTAGCTCTAATAGCGAGAACTTTGGCTTGGAAGCTTCCATGCTCTTAATTCACGGCTGCCCCAGACCACAATTTTTGCCCCCCCCCCCCTTTCCCTTTCTACCCGTTTCCCCTATCGTGTAGATCATCATTGCTGGAGCTTCTGGTGGCGAAATGTGTTGCTTCCTCTAGCAATGCTTGCGGCATGCGTCATCTGCTGTAGTACCTGGTCCTATTTCACGGTGTACTTTCCCTGGGTTAGCGCCGCTTTGCATGGACTCAGGACAAGTTATATTGCTTATTTGCCCAGACCGAGGAGACCTTCGGGGTCATCTGATTTCCCCCCTTTTCACCAGGTACTGATTGATGGCAACAGTTCATGTGTAGATCTGAGAATGAAGCTGATCCCAAGATGAACCATACGCCATGTCTTGTTCCAGCTGAGACTCCTTTGGAGTGGATTTTCCAAATAATCTATTGTCACTGTTGGCCTCGTCACTGTTGGCCAAATTGTCACTATTGTCACTGTTGGCCAAATTGTCACTGTTGGCCAGATTGTCACTATTGTCACTGTTGGCCTTGTCACTATTGGCCAAATTGTCACTATTGTCACTGTTGGCCAAATTGTCACTATTGTCACTGTTGGCCAAATTGTCACTATTGTCACTGTTGGCCAATTGTCACTATTGTCACTGTTGGTTTGCCGTGCCAGATTGTCACTATTGTCACTGTTGGCCAAATTGTCATATTGTCACTGTTGGCCAAATTGTCACTATTGTCACTGTTGGCCAAATTGTCACTATAGTCACTGTTGGCCAAATTGTCACCATAGTCACTGTTGGCCTCGTCACTGTTGGCCAAACTGTCACTATTGTCACTGTTGGCCTCGTCACTGTTGGCCAAATTGTCACTATAGTCAGTGTTGGCCTTGCTGGACTGCCTTTTGGATTCTCGCGGCGTTTTTTCCTTCTTCACTCCTGTATTACCATGTCTCTCTTGGCTTTCCTTGTTACCTTTTTACCACCACTTCATTTCGGTTGACCCAGTCCCTGCCTGTTTGTTAACGGGTGTCCTTGATCTTGAGGCTTTCCTTCGCCAAGTCCGCTGCCTCCTGAACTGTTCTTTCTCTGCCAGTCTTTTCCTTGGTGGCCGGATTGGTCTCGCAGTCCTGTCTGCCGAGTCCTCCAGCAGTGTTAGTAACATTGCTGACCTACTTTCCTACGTCTCAAGGATGGAGTTCACCGGCGGCTTCAGTCTTTGATGGGACGTCACGCCATTCTTTGCGTGCCGTTGTTGACTTTGGCCTCCACTGACTCCATTATGCTAGTGCTCATGTTGTATATCGGTCGGTATTCTCTTGTTTAGTCTTACTTGGTTCCTCTCTTGCCGTCCATTACGTCTTCAGCTGTGTGAACGTAGACCACTGATGCGTGCAAACTATACTTGGCCGCTGTCTCCAGCATCCGTCCCAGTGTATCACAGTGCGTATCGGACAGACGGCCACACCTTCTAGTGTTTGCACATGTGCTGTGTAAATATTTTGTCTCCTGATTGACGCCCAACTAAGAGGGAAGGGAGAGAGAGAGAGAGAGAGAGAGAGAGAGAGAGAGAGAGAGAGAGAGGGAGGGGGGGGGGGGGGAGAGAAATCGGTGTCGTACCCGTTAGTGTCTGCTCATGTACTTTAGAAATATCTTGACTCGTAAATGACATATGACGTAGAAAAAATAATATATGAGAGAGAGAGAGAGAGAGAGAGAGAGAGAGAGAGAGGTGGGTGTACGATGATGTCCGCAGCTCTTTTTGACAGCCTCAAATACTCCACTGTACTTTTGTTTTAATTGAGCGGTATCACCCGGGGGTCTGTTTGGTGTTTTAATTGAGCGGTATCACCCGGGGGTCTGTTTGCACTGGGGACAGGCATTAAGAGTACGATGACAGCACGTCGCTTGGTGTTCGTGCAGAGCGTGTTTGGGGTCTGTCCTCCCTCCGTTGTCTCAACCGCGGTATGCAGGTCAAAAGGGGCAGGTCCCCCTACAAGAAGGCCTCGCCCGTTTTAAACAAATACAAAATCGTGCTGTCGAGCCGTTTTTGCAAGTGTTAATGTTGTTTTGTTTTGTTTTTCTAAGTGTGTGTGTGTGTGTGTGTGTGTGTGTTGTGTGTGTGTGTGTGTGTTGCACTTACATACACACACACACATACACTCACATACACACACATACTAACACACAAACATGCAAACACGCACACATGCACACACACACTATATACAGAGAAAGAGAGAGAGAGAGGAGAGAGAGAGAGAGCAGAGAGACAGAGAGAGACAGAGACACACAGAGAAGTGTGCACGTAAGCACGTAGGACGCTTCAGGACTACAGAATGCGGACAGATGTATACATTAGCAATCAATAATCCATAGACAGATCTTCAACACAGAAAAAAAGACAAGTAGGCACTTATGAGTGTTGTTTCAACTGTGAAAGAGCATCTTGACACCTGTGATGGATTGGTAATGTCGCCACTGCTTACGAACCGGAGGAAAATAGAAGAGAAATGGAAACAAGAGAGGTAATATGCCTCTCTTGACTCACGTGTGATGTATAAAACCAAACACCGCAGGACGAAGCATACCAAAGGTGGATGGGATAAAAGAGGAGGGACAGAGGCATGCGGATCTTACTTACATTGTCAGAATGTCATCACCTTGACAACACCGGAGGACTGTTACTGGTTTTTTTTTTTTGTTGTTTTTTTTTTCAGAGACCGGTCTGTTATCTCTTCAATTTTGCACAACAATGCACTCATGACGTAAAAGGTCAGAAAGCAGTGCACGTTTGAACTTGAGCCAGGTGATTCGTCATGAGAAGCCTTGCTCTCCACTGCAGGTATCTTCTTGTGAAAAAAAATGGCTGCCTCTTCCACGTCTCTATGATGACCGACATCAAATCGCTGAAGAATCACCTTTTGTTGATCTGTAACGGGGGAAAAAGTTTAGAAAAGAATACAAACAATCTCTAAAAAAAGAAGGAAAAAAACAATCTTCAAAAAAGAAAAAAGAAAAACGATGTTTAAAAAAAGAAGAAAAATAATAAAACGATGTTTAAAAAAAGAAGAAAAATAATCTCCAAAAGCCCCTTGGCTTGTTCAAGATTGGCCAGATGTATCCAGCTACCATAGTGATGCAAAGCCGACTTTTGTCTCTGTCTGTCTGTCTGTCTGTCTGTCTCTCTCTCTCTCCTCTCTCACTCTCTCTCTCTCTCTCTCTCTCTCTCTCTCTCTCTCTCTCTCTCTCTCTCTCAGCTCAGAATGTGTGGCAGTCAGTGGATTTATCCGGCTAACGTAGTGGTGTACAGCTGACCAACAATGTGCAGAGCCTTCGACCTGCACAGAATGTGTGGCTGTCATTTGATCTGTTCAGTGACCGACATGGTGTACAGCAGACCACAGCACAGAACACACGTCCTGGACAGAATGCATGGCAGTCGGCACTGCGGAGCAGACTCACTTCTGTTCATGTTGTGATCAGTCACGCCCGTTTATGCTCATCTGTTCTGCTCCTCCATGTTGTCTTTCAACTACCAGCACACTTCTCCCACCATTACCCCTGATCCCCCATCCCCCCCAAACACATGTCATCTCTCTCTCTCTCTCTCTCTCTCTCTCTCTCTCTCTCTCTCTCTTCTCTTTTTTTCTTTATGTCTCAGTAAATGCTGTCACTGATATAGACAACTGCCGTGTCTAAATTAAACTTTGACCTGCTCTGCTATGTGTGGCCAATGTGCAACGGACACCTGCACCAGGGAAAGGCCACTTGTAAATCCTTGCGAAGTATCAGTTTGTTCCTCTCTTACCCCTCTCCGTGCACTCGCTCTTTTGCCAGAGAAGCCACACTGGTCTGTTATTTGCATGTTTGCTTCTTCCATTTGCTTGGTTCCCTTTCCCATCTGTTGAGTCTTTCAATGCCTGTGACTGGTTCTTCTGTCACTGTAAGAGTGTCTTGGCTGGATGCAGGGAAAATGATTGTTTCAGCTTCTTGTCTTTTCCGCATGGAGAGGCTTCGTGATTTTTTTTTTTTTTTTTTGGTTTGAGATTCATCCTTAACGAAGCAGCCAACTTGTCTATCTGCTTCAGTATTTTGTGTGTGTCTTTAATCTTCCTTGCTGGAAAAGCCTGTGCTGTCATTCATGAAGGCTTTTGAAGTACTAGGTATCTGGATTAAAAGGGATTTGACCGAATGCTTCAATATCGAACTGAATGCATTCTTGAAATCTTGATAAAAGGGCTGACTACACCGTCAGTAAGTGTTGCAGTTTTAACGTCACAAATGAAGATTATCGAATTGAATGCATTCCTAAAATCTTGATAAAAGGGCTAATTGCACCGTTAGGAAGTGTGGCAGTTTTGACGTCACCCAGACTCACAATAATGATAATATACCTGTGGCTGACAGTGCCGAATCAAGGTAATCTTTACAAAAAATCTCCAGAGATACTGTTCAGATTTGATTGGAACAATAAACAAGACAGAATAAGCCAAAGGACAACAGTCAAGGCACGCGGCAATGGTAAAATTAATGGTAGCAATAAAACTGACATAGTTAGGAAAGTTCAAATATGTTGACCACAATGGGAAAGCATTTTTTCCCTATCTTTTTCTATTCATATATAACTGAGAAATAATAGAATTAGGCCAGGCTTATTTAAAAACAAATGAAATCTTTTCTGGCTAGACCCTATTTCTAAACCATTTAAAAATAATAAGCACCCCCCCCCCCCACACACACACACACACACTTCCAAACGCCAACGATCTGTCGGAGGAAGCGACACTCTGGAATGAAAATCTGAAAATAGAGGATGGATCAATCGTTCACCAAGGATGGTTTGAAAACCGTGTGAATAACTATCAGATCCCTTTAAAGAAAACGGCACATCCCTGTGCGAACTGACGTCACAACAGCTACCGGATGTGCATCACCTGTCTTACGTTGAATTCAGAAACTAAGCATTCCCATTGACAGTCATGTTCCCAGTGGTGTGACTGCTGCTCTACACGCTCTTTAGTTTCCTGAACACAAAGCACCCAGATTGTTTTATGGAAATTTTCATCCATGGTAACTGAAGGCCAAACTGTTGTGTAAAATGGTCTCAAAAGTTGCAAGACGAAACTCCATAGAAACCCAGTTTTTAATTGCAAACAATAAAAGGCAAGAAGCTAAAACGCCTAAAGCTGAAGATAGTCCACAGAATTCTTGCTAGCAA
>CM065740.1:47774878-47784878 GCA_033310375.1 Conus canariensis
AACTTTTTGTTTCTTTCTAAATTAAGTGATCCCCTTAGTAATTATGGCGATGATATAAAGAAAAGAAAAAAAAAGATTGTACAAGTGCCTTTCTAAGTCAGCTGGCCCCTTTGGAAATCATGGCAACGATACTGATGACGAGAGCAGTGTCAGATTGTGTGCAGTTAGCTAGAGCGCACGATGGTGATGTAAATCATGATTTCCCAAATGATAACTGTGACAGTTCGGATTATCACTATGTACCGAAACACAACAGCAACACACGGTGTACACTTCACAGCAGGTGGCGGTGTGATGTAGACTACAATCCTAGCCATGACCATGGAATACCTGATTGTATTCGTGGTGCTAGCGACACAGATGGCGGAAACTACTGAGATGATGATTAGGATAAGGCTGATACTGCCTGTATCCATCATTGTAACAGGTGCCCTGAAGATGACCTTACGGGGGAGAGCGGTGGGTAGGGGGTGGTGGTGGATTGTGGCGATGGCGACAAGGATGATTTTGATGAAAGTGGTGAGGAAGATGATGACCGTGATGAGACTAATGATAGAGACGACAGCTTCGTCCACGTTCTTTCTTTTCTCCCTGACCCTAGACTGGTCAGAAACAGCACCCTCCCCACACCTCCACCCCCTACCCCATCCAATGCGCCCACTCCGTTTTCTGGCTGTTTGGTCTCATAGTTGTCAACTGTCTCGGATCTAAACAGATAGGGGGAGAGGGCAGAAGGGAGAGGAGGGGCCGATGATGTCACCATGCAGGTCTCTCCCCCTCCCCCCCCCCCCTTCGCCCCCACCACCCCATACTCTACCTCCCATTCTCACCCTCCGCCCTCACGTTGCCCCCCCCCCTCCCCCCCTCGTCAGAGAACAAATCGTTGCTCTCTAATACCGCTCGCTGTTAGCTCTACCCTTCACGCCTGCATACAGACACACACTCTCACTAAACTCAACCCTCTTGACCGCCTGCATACAACACACACTCTCACATAGAGACTCACCCTCTTGACCGCCTCATACAGACACACACTCTCACTAGAGACTCAACCTTCATGCCTGCATACAGACACACACTCTCACATAGAGACTCAACCCTCTTGACCGCCTGCATACAGACACACACTCTCACATAGAGACTCAACCCTCTTGACCGCCTGCATACAGACACACACTCTCACATAGAGACTCAACCCTCTTGACCGCCTGCATACAGACACACACTCTCACATAGAGACTCAACCCTCTTGACCGCCTGCATACAGACACACACACTCACATAGAGACTCAACCCTCTTGACCGCCTGCATACAGACACACACACTCACATAGAGACTCAACCCTCTTGACCGCCTGCATACAGACACACACACTCACATAGAGACTCAACCCTCTTGCGGTTGCGTGCCATCATTGCACTCATAGTTTTCTTATTACTATTCCTCTTCCTCTTCTTCCTCCTCCTCCTCCTCCTGCTCCTCTTCATCAGTATCATCATTACCACCATCATCATCATCATCACATTATTATTATCATTACTATGATTGTTATGATTATTATATTGAGTATGATGATTATGATTACTACTACTACTACTACTGCTACTAATCATCATCCTTATCATCATCAGCAGCTTGATGATAATGGTCATCATTATTATAACCGTCTTCCTCTTCTTCTTCTTCTCCTCCTTCTTATTCTTCGTCGTCGTCATCGTCGACGTCATCGTCAACGTCATCATCATCATCATCATCATCTTCTTCTTCTTCTCAAGTGATCAGCATCGTCCTTCTTTTTTTTTCTTTTCTGTGTCGACCGCCGTGCCTGAGAGTGGCATTACTTATGCTTCACTCCTTCCGAATAGCCGTACACAGCCACACGCGTTTTCATTCTAAGTTCAACCGACACTAACCAGGCCCGAGAGATACAAATACATGCAGACGTGGTCAGTAAATTCGAGCGACACTCTCGGAGATGCATCCATCAAATGAATGATATTCAGCCGAGATCAAAATCTTTGTACTGGAGGTCAGGGTGCATGAATTTTGGTAAAAAATCCACCAGAATGCATTTCCAGCAGGCAACATTACCGCTCAGTCGCCTTCATACAAGATTTCTCTCCCTTAGGTTTTCTTTCCGTCAGAGAGATCCAAGTGGATTAATCTTAATGAGAAAACATCTAAATGTTTCAATGTGAATGCCATGTAAACGCACAAGTTGGCATTTTTTTATCGGAGACAGGTATCCAGCCTCAATATCTGACGGGAAAAGGTGGTCTTTCAATCGGAGGTTATCGTGTGAGGTTTGGAAAAGGGGTTTCCCATCGAAAACCCTGACAAGTTAACTCCCTTGCCAGTAATCAAAGAACACGTAGGGTAACTCTTGCTCCCGTGGAGAAAAATAAACAGACGCTCATAACTCTACACGAATGCTGCTTACTGGATCACTGTTTACTGTTCCCTGCTTCATTTAAAATTGAATTTCATGCCAGTCAAACCGAGGTCACCTGTGTTTGTTACTGTCCGTGTGTTTGACTCTATTCAAGATTGAAAAGGCTGTGCCAGTCTTGACCATATGTTCATTTGTGTTTGTTGGTTTTTCTCCAGTTGTTGCTGCTGTGTAGATATGTCAGGCACAGGGTATATGGGCAAGCTTGGAACACCCTTTTGGGGGAGAGGGGGGGGGGTGTCTCCTTGTTTGTTCTGTGTACTCTCCGTTGTCATTCTATTAGGCGATTGGATGTCCCTTGGCAGCGGTTTTGTGTTGTGTTAGGTCTTCAATTTAACGTCTATACACATTATGTGATATTAGACGAACCTAATCTATAAGAATAACATTAACAGCAACAGCAAATAGATGGATAACTAACTATAAAACATCGAAGAATAACCGGTCATAACAAGGACATTACTAAAACACCAGTTCCCATTTTACAAAACAGAAAAAATAGGACTTTGATGCAATGAAACAGCAATTTTACACATTAGTGATAAATCGGTTACAATTGTATCCAGAGAACAATTAGGTAGAGGTGGTAGATGAGGTTTTAACTGCTTGCAGTGGAAAAGTATGTGGGAATTTGTTATCATTTCACCACAAAGGCATGTTATATTTTTGCAAAACTTTGTCTTAAAAGCGTTTAGTTTGATCTTATATATTAGCGAAATTATGATCCGAGAAAACGGCAAACTACATTGATAAAAAGAATGAAGTGTGCCAAAGTTTAATAGCTGGTTTATGCGTGTATCAAGAGAACATCCCGAATTTTGTTGTTTTTTCCTAAAATGTTTCCAGCATGCATTTTCTAGAAGACTGTATCCCTCATGGATAGACAATGGGATACTGATAACCTTTGACCCGCTAGTATTTTTCGCTCCCCGTTTTGCTGCTCTGTCTACTCTTTCATTAAACTGAATCCCACAATGAGAAGGAACCCAACAGAAACTAATTCTTGTACCCCTAATAATCAAGAAATGTATTTGGTGATGAATATCTGTAATCAGATCTTGTCTTACTATAGGGTTTGTTTCACTTAGGGCAAATAAAACCGATTTTGAATCGACACAAAAGAGGACTTGGATTGGATTTGAAAAGTCAAGTAGAAAATACAAAGCCATTAGAATGGCAGTAAGTTCTGCTGTAAAAATAGATCTGTTCTTTCCAAGATAATAAGATTTTTCAATTTTCAATGAAGGAATTGTAAATGCTGCACCTGCTTCTTTGGTATCCAAAAGAGACCCATCTGTATAAATTTTAAGATGAAAGTGATACGAATTTTCAATATACTCTTTTACTATTTGGCCTATCAGGTTTTCATTGTCACTTTTTTCATCGACGTTTGGCGGATATCAAATAATGCTCTTTGAAGTTCCCATGGCGGGCTGGGAGATGCGGGAAGTTTAGGTCGATTTATATCGTTGAAATTAACTTTTGACTCACTGAATAGATCTGAAGCGAAAGTTCCAATAGTTGTGAGTGAAGAAACTGATTTGCCTTTTTTGGGAAGCTAATGTCAGATCTCAAACTGATTTCATTCTCAACGTTGCTGTCACGTGTTGAGATTCCTAAGACATATTTTGCGACAGCTAGCCGTCGATGTTCATCTAATGGTAATACTCCTACTTCGCTATATGTTCCCAAAGATGATGCATGATACGGCACACCAAGAGCCCGTTTAAAAGCTTTGCAATCCAAACTTTGCATCTTATTAAGTAAACTTTTCGGAGCACTGAAAAAAACTTCCTGCCCGTAAGACAGTCTAGAACGTATCAGTGACAATGCCAGCTGTTTCAGTACATTAGCATTTTGTGTGTGTGTGTGTGTGTGTGTGTGTGTGTGTGTGTGTGTGTGTGTGTGTGTGTGTGTGTGTGTGGGGGGGTGGGGGGGGGGTCTTTTGTACGGAAACATTTTCAGCAAGGTACACCAGTTGGAAGGGGGGGGGGGGGCGAGGGGGGGGGGGGGGGAGCTCTCATTGTCTCTGGTAGGATTCGACCACTCGACTTCTTAGCTCTTTGCCCTCGACTCAAACCGTTGTCCTACAGCGTCTGCTTCTTGTTGTTATTGTTGATGTTGTCGTTGTTGTTGTTGTTGCTGTTGTTGTTGCCATCGTCATCGTCGTTCTCGTCGTTGTTGGTGTTGTTGTTGTCGCCGTTGCTGTTGTTGTTTTTTCATCATCATCATCATCATCATCATCATCATCATCATCATCATAATCATCATCGTCATCGTCATCGTCATCACCATCTTCTTCTTCTTCTTCTTCTTCTCTTCTTCTTCTCTCTTCTCTCTCTTCTTCTTCTTCTTCTTCTTCTTCCTCCTCCTCCTCCTCCTGCTCCTCTTCTTCCTCCTCTCTCCTCTTGCTTCTTGTTCTTCTGTTCTTCTGGTTCTTCTTCTTCTTCTTCTTCTTTTTCGTAGTCGTCGTTGTTGTCTTCCTTTGTTCCTCCTCGTCCTCCTTTTCCCCCTCCTCCTTCTCCTTCTCCTCCTCCTTGTTCTTTTTGTCTTTTCCCTATTTAATCTTTCTTAATCTTCCTCGTCTCCCCCTTCTTATTTTTCGTCTTCCTTTTTTTTCTTCTTTACATTTTCCTCCTCCTCTTCCTTCTCCCCGTTCTCCTCCTCTTCTTCTTCTTCCTCTTCTTTTCCTCTGCCTCCTCTTCTTCTCTTCGTCTTCCTTCTCCTGTCTCTCTTCCTTTACTTCCTCGTCCTCCTTTTTGTCCTCCTCTCCTCCTCTCCCTCCTCCTCCTCCTCTCTCTTCTTCTTCTTCTTTCTTCTTCTTCTTTCTTCTTCTTCTTCTTCTTCTTCTTTTCTTCTTCTTCTTCTTCCACCCCTCTCTTTTTCTTTTAACCTTAATTGAAGTGCACTGTCCAGGGCACAGCGCTAGCGGTGGTCGTGTCTGATAGCGTTGGATTCAAAGGGAGGAGAGAAAGGCGATGTGCCGTCAAAGCAGGGTTGCCGCACAAGAAGGCTATCACTGACAGGGGACCCAAAGTCTGGAATAAACTGTCTGTGGCATTCTGCATGCAGTGATTCCGCACAGCGGCGGGATCAACATGTAACATGTTAGTTTTCCTACGATGGCTCCCCAGCCGCAAAGAATGTTACATTTTACTCTTAAAAAAACAACAACAAACAATTAGGCTTATAAGAGATCAAGTGATCGATAGATAGATCGATTGACCGATCAGTAGAGAGAGAGAAGAGAGAGAGAGAAGAGAGAGAGAGAAGACAGACAGACAGACAGACAGACAGACAGATAGATAGATAGATAGATAGATAGATAGATAGACACAGATAGACAGATAGACAGATAGAAAGGCAAGCAGGCAGGCAGGCAGATAGAAAGACACAGACAGAGAGACAGACAGAAAGAAAAATAGACAGACAGAGATAGACAGATAGACAGATAGATGAAGGCAGGTAGTATAGACAGGTAGGTAGGTAGGTAGATAGACAGGTAGGTAGGAGATAACAGGTAGGTAGGTAGATAGACAGGTAGGTAGGTAGATAGACAGGTAGGTAGGTAATAGACAGTAGGTAGGTAGATAGACAGGTAGGTAGATAGACAGGTAGGTAGATAGACAGGTAGGTAGGTAGATAGACAGGTAGTAGTCACATGTTCAAATGTTCAATGTCTTGGAAATTCTTTCCACTAATTCACAGTTTGCATTGTTCTCTGTCTTTTGTCGATGATGATGATGATGAATGATGATGATGATGATGATGATGATGATGATGATGATGATGATGATGATGATGATGATGATGATGATGATGATGATGATGAAAGTTTTACACGGTGGAAATTTTGCCTTCATCTGCCTTTGTAATCGGTTGAGCCTATGTTCCAGTTTTGGAACGAGTAGGTGTCCATACTTTTAAACCCTCTTTGTGTCTACCTTTCCTTCCATGTTCTATCTTCTTTGTTGGTTAAAAAGCAAACGAACACAGAAAGATACGAAGAAAGACTGAAACAATGAAAAAAAAACAACAACAACCCTACTGCCATTATTGACTTGGCTACGTACTTGTTATCACTCGTGTTGGCAATATGGATTATCGCTGTATACCTGTTCAGACAAATAGTAGTCATTCGAAACATTATAGTTTTGTCTTTCATTCTTTCTTTCTTTTTTTTTTTTCTTTCTTTCTTTCTTTCTTTTTTTTCTTTCTTCTTCTTCTCTTCTTCCTCCTCCTCTTCCTCCTCCTCCGCATCCTCCTCCTCCTCCTCCTCCTCCGTCTTCTTCTCTTCTTCTTCTTCTTCTTCTTCTTCTTCTTCTTCTTCTTCTTCTTCTTCTTCCTTCCCCTCTTCTTCAGTTTCTCGTTTTTCTTCATCCTGCTCCCCCTTTTCTCCTCCTTCTCCGCCTCCTCCTCCCCCTCCTCGTCCTCCACATTCATCTTCTTCTTCTTCTTCTTCTTCTTCTTCTTCTTCTTCTTTCTTCTTCTTCCTTCCTCCTCCTCCTCCTTCCTCTTCCTTCTTCTTCTTCTTCTTCTTCTTCTTCTTCTTCTTCTTCTTCTTCTTCTTCTTCTTCTTCTCCTTCTTCTTCTTCTTCTTCTCCTCCTCCTTCCTCTTCCTCTTCTTCTTCTCTTCTTCTTCTTCTTCTTCTTCTTCTTCTTCTTCTTCTTCTTTTCTTCTTCTTCTTCTTCTTCTTCTTTCGACTACTTTTTTCCCCTGGTCCACCTCTTTTCTGTGTTTGTCTTCTCCTTCATGATCATCC
This sequence comes from Conus canariensis, assembly GCA_033310375.1. Lineage (NCBI taxonomy): Eukaryota > Metazoa > Mollusca > Gastropoda > Neogastropoda > Conidae > Conus > Conus canariensis. The sequence continues at coordinate 47,782,092 of CM065740.1, forward strand.
CCACCCCCACCCCCCATCCCCGTCCCCATCCCCACCCATTATCGTCCCACAGGTAACCGCGTGTCTACTTCAACGGGGCCAGGGATCGTAGTGTCTCCTCCCCCCCCCCCCCCCCCCCGTCTACCTCCCTCCCCCGTCTTCCTCTCCCCCGTCCCCTCCCTACCCCCCCACCCTCAATCCACTTGAAGTGGGTGGCACTCTCACCTTTCCCTAGTATCTTGCTCCAGCAAAAGCAGGGGGCCTCCTGTTTACCCTGGGATTCCACCCCCACCTCTCCCTCCCCCCTGCCCCCCACACCCCCCTCCCCCCGTCCTGTCCGTTTCAGCCACTGTCCTGGTAGGTCGATGGAACTCTCACTACCGAGCCATTCTCAGGAGGGGATGGGGGGAGGGGGGGGGTGGGAGGTGGAGGGGTGGTGGTGAAGGGCGTGAGGCACAAGAGGGAAGAGATGGCGGAGGGGGAGGGGAGGGGGGGTTAGGAGGGATGGGAGCACGTTCTGAAGCGAATGGGGGGGGGGGGGGTGGGAAGAGGGGGATGGGGATGGTTGGGGGGGGGGGGGAGGGCACATATGACATGCCAGGTAGCCGCGTCAGATAACCTGCAAAGAATGCCGGGTTATTCCTGAGGAGAGGGGTGGGGGGGGGGGGGAGGAGGAGGGAGAACAGAGGGAAAGGGGGGTGGGAAATGGAGGGGGTGGGGGTGGGAGTGTCTTCATTTTAGTCTTCTGAAGGGTTGGGTTGTTTCGGGATGGGCGAAGTTGGGGTGAGGGTGGGGATAGGAAGAGGGGAGGGGGAGAGGTGGGAGGAAGATTAGGGAGGAGGGGGGGGGGGGCGTGGAGAGGAGAACACAGAGAAGCGAAAATCCACCTCACCTTGATAACTTTCAAGCGTTATCTTCGCTAAGTCGCTCCCATTCTGGTCAGCCTGGCCTACTTTTACCTCTCCCCCCACCCTTCCTCACCCTTCCTCACCCTTCTCTGTCCTACCCTCCTCCTCCACCTCCGTTATTTCTGCCATGCCAATCCATCCCAATGGGTTTTTTTTTTATGTTCGTCTTGGTAAATCCGCCGGCCACGATATCTTCAGGTCAGTGCTGCGTCTGTTGTAGAGAGAGAGAGAGAGAGAGAGAGAGAGAGAGAGAGAGAGAGAGAGAGAGAAGAGAGAGAGAGAGAGAGAGAGAGAGAGAGACAGACAGACAGACAGACAGTCAGACAGACCTGCAGAGAGAGAGAGAGAGAGAGAGAGAGAGAGAGAGAGAGAGAGAGAGAGACAGACAGACAGACAGACAGACAGACAGACAGACAGGGAGAGAGACAGAGAGAGAGACAGACAGACAGATAGACAGTCAGAGAGACAGAGAGAGACAGACAGACAGACAGATAGATAGATAGGCAGACAGACAAGAAGAGAGAGAGAGAGAGAGAGAGAGAGAGAAGAGAGAGAGAGAGAGAGAGAGGAGAGAGGACAAGACAGTGGTGTACTTTTCTACATCCAGTCCTCGTCCTGAGTAAGGTCAACAATACAGCATAGAATAGAATACATGTAGAAGCATGTGAGCGAGCGAGCGAGGAGAGAGAGAGAGAGAGAGTGAGAGAGAGAGTGAGAGAGAGAGATGCCAAAATAAAAGTATCATAACAAAAAAGAAACACCCGAAGGTGCTGGGGAGGACCCAGAGAAGCACTGTCTTCACCTGCCTATTAGAGCAGTCCTGTACCACCCTTGGAGGCCTGCGCTGTGTGACGATGGGTACAGGCACGCGCAGGACACTCCATTAAGATATCAAGGGACATAACTGCTCCTGAACAGAGGTAAATCAGACTACAGGATGCAGCCCTTAACAGCCTTAAAGTAGCATCCCATGGGTGTACCAGCCCGTATTTCATGACTGCAGACCCACCGCGAAAAACCCTCAGCTGCCGAGCACACCCCACAGACCCAACCACCCCTGCCCACGGACAGATGAAGACAGTGCCACTCCAGACACAGCCAAGCTTTCGCCATAACGGTCTTATGTGCCCTCAAGAAGAATCCAAAGTTGTAGTCTTTCCCACTGTCAACAGGACTTTCCCTGTGGTCAGCGGGTCTTTCCTCACCGTCACTGGACCTTTCTCCAGGGTCAGCCTAGTTTAGAAGACAGAAAATGGAAAAAAAGAAAGATGCCTCCCACCCCCACGTTGAACTCCCCAACACACACACACACACACACACACACACACACACACACACACACACACACACACACACACAACATACACATACATACACACATACACACACATCACACACACACACACTCCCCACACACACACCACAACACACACACACACACACACACACACACACATATCACATCACATCACACACACACACACACACACACACACACACACACACACACACACACACACGCGCGCGCGCGCGCGCGCGCGCGCACGCATACACCCCCCCGCCCTCCTCCCTCCCCCCACACACTACCACCACCACCACCCCCCACCAACACAACAACAACAACAACAACAACACACACACACACACACACACACACACACACACACACACACACACACACACACACACACTCCCCACACACACACCACAACAACGCGCACACACACAAATATAACAAATAAATAAACAAACAAAAAGAAACAACAACAACAACAACAACAAAAACTCTCAGGTAATCGAGCAAACAAAACTCCATGAATATTATAAGCCTTTCACTTTGCCAATAGCCAGCGTGGTTCTTCACAGCAAGGAAGATGGCGATCTTGGAGCGGAGTTTTGG
>CM065740.1:47789878-47797378 GCA_033310375.1 Conus canariensis
AATTAGACCCTCTTTTTGAGTAGACGATAGTTCTTGATTGCAAAATCCCTCATTTAACGATCTTACTATGAACGCCTCTAATTGACCCCAAAACACCTTGAAAAATTCAACGGTGAATCCATCTGTACCAGGACTTTTATTATTTTTCATTTGTTTTAAAGCCTCACTAGCTTCATCTAAAGTTATCAGTCCCTCCATTAAATCCTTTTCATCCGCTGTTATTGTAGGCAGGTTATTTATAAGTTCACTAATAACACTGTCTTCCACTTCCTTTTCCTCGTAAAGCTTTTCATAAAAATGTTTTACTTCTTTTACAATATCATTGGTTTCTTTTATTTCAATTCCATTATCAAGTACAATTTTACTCATACATTTACTAACATAATTTCTTTTCTCTAAACAACAAAAATACTTATCACTTTTTCCCCTTCGGCCACCCATCGAGCCCTTGATCGCAACAACACTCCCTCCATTCTATGTGCTCTAATAGCGACCAGCCTATCTTTATCATCATGTAACTGCTGCTTTTCAATATTTGTTAAGCTTCTTTTTCTTTCTAACGTTTCAATGCTGCTTTCAAGCTGTCTCTCTATTTCGTTTTCATTGCGTTATTTCATTGTTGCATAAGATATTGGTTTAGCCCTAATTTTCATCAACAGTACATCAAGAAAGAGCTGGTCCGATACCGTCAGCTGGATCTCGCTTTTATTTGCCTTTTGCAAATATTCTCCACTATAAGGTGCAGATGCATATTCTTCAATGACTTCCTGTATAGTTTGATTGATATCTTTTAAATATGCCTTATCTTTCAACAAAGAACTATTAAATTTCCACAAAAGGCGGTGTTTTGTTTGTTTGTTAAATGCCAATTCCAAAGTTATGATCGAATGGTCAGTTCTGTATCCTGGTTTAATGTCGGAATCAGACACATAGTTAGACAACAAGTCCGAAACTAAAAAGAAGTCTAACCTACTTTGCTGAAATGGTGTATTTCGCCTCCATGTGTATCTTCTTAATTCTGGATTAAGTTCTCGCCATACGTCTACTAATCCCAGTTCCATTGTCAAAGCCTCAACTTCGTCTTTAGCTTTAATATTGTTGTAGTGTTTGTAATTACAGTAGTCTAAATGAAAATCCATTACAAGATTCCAGTCTCCCAATGATAATGTTCTCTGATCCTACCTCTCTAATCCTTTCTTTTAAATTAACATAAAAGTCGGGGTCATCACGATTAGGCCCGTATAAGCTAATGATTAAAAGGTCACGACCCATTATATCAATAGAGAGGAACAAATAGTTGCCTTCCAAATCTTTACATATTTTCTTCACCTTAAATTCAAAATTATTGTTCAACAGAATAGCAACCCCCCTTGTCATGTGATGTAGCCTCACATGGCGACATGTGACGTTCCATCGCGTACGCCCTTAGTTGTTATAAAGCATTTCCCTAGGTAGGGAAGAGAAAAGGTAAAAGAAACAATAATTTGTATGGCCTGACCAGTGTGATCGGTGTCGCTGGTGGCTATAGACGTAGGGCGATCATTGGTTGAATGGACGGACGTTGTCCATTGGTCAGCAACCATGGGCTGGTAATGCGTAGAGTTAGACGAGTACTCACTGAACGTGTACTCAAAAAGAGCGCAGGAGGGAAAAATAAGGAATAGGAAGGAGATGGCTTGGGGACACTGACCGGACAGGTTGTTTGAAGAACGAGTTCCACCTGCGATTCACCATTACCAGGTGAGGTATAGACAGATGGGGAGAGAAAAAAGAGAGAGTTAAGAAAAGGGAAAAAGGGAAAAGAATTTATCATTATTCAGATTCTGAAATAGATTACCTACACGGACTTCATTCGTGTTTCAGCCCTTCCCAGTGCTGTGGCAGCACCAGTTAGGCAGTCGCACAAATATTTGGGCTACAGTGCTGCGGCAGCACCTAATCGTCTCCAGGGTTGGAGAATCGAGCTGTAGAAGACAACGACTGCACCAGTTGTGAGAAAAGAAAGCATTTGTCATGTTGACCCATAATGATTTTTTAATTGTTCCCCCTGATGAACTCAGTTGATACTACTATATTTTAAGCCATCTTTTGATTTGTCTTTGAGAATATATACATTGTTTCTCCAGTGAGGAGGAGAAACCGGTCAAAGATATATTTGTGAAGTATTATGTATAGAGGATGAAATTTGGTCCCAACTAGTGGATCATGTGGAAGATTGTACCTCCATTGGAGAGGAGAATGAAATATATTCCATGAGACAAACCAGTTGAATATGATGGAAAATTGATCTTGTTTAGTAAATTATTCCCGGAGAGGAGGGGGAGAAGAAGAGTTATTGTAGTGCGCTTCTGGTTGTTTGGAGAGATTGCGTGTGCACGGAGTGAATGCTGGCTGAGTGCAGGCAATGCATTTATCACAGTGTGCACCCCTGAACTTGATTATAGGAAGCAAAAAAAACAATGGTATCCCATTCTGCCTCTTATGCAATTTTCTAGTTTGGATCAAAATGAGTGTCTTGCAGTAGGTATCCAATAATTTTTGTTTTGCAGAAGTGAACCACATCCCTCTTTTCTGGAGTTTACCCAAGCCTTGACAATCACACTGATTTTACTGCACAATTCAACAGTAAAGATATGAACACGTAACTATCTGTAAGCAATCTGAAGATCACTGATTGAAAACAAACGTGTGAATATTGTAGTGAACAAGAAAACAGTCCAAATTACAACAGATGAACTGGCAAGAGCAAAAAGTAATTACAGAATGATGCACTAAATGACCAATAACAAACGTTTCAATTGTATTAAACCTGCCACTTGGCTGTACAAAACAATTGTTCGTCAGACACACTGTAGTTGAATCGATCATTTCACCAAAGATACATGCCCAAAACATACACAATACAGAAAAATAATGAGAAATACTAACACAAAAACAAGAAATACAAAACATTTGTCAAAACAGAATAAAAAGAAAGAAAAGGAAAGAAGTTACTTTTCAACGACAAACGCCGCAAGGGAGCAAGGCTATACACTGATTATTTTCCGAACTGGACAGATAAATATCGGAAATATCAGAACTTTTATTTTGATATTTTCACACACACACACACACACACACACACACACACACACACACACACACACACACACACACACACACACACACGCATACACACACACATTCACCCTCCACCCCCACACACGTACACTTCCACACACGCACACATGCACGCACATCCTGAAAAAAGCACACAAACACACATATACACATGGATCACATACACACACACACACACATACACGCACACACATACACGCAACCCCGCCCCCCCCCCCCCCTTCCACTCACACACGTAAACATACACGCACAGGTACACACGAACGGACGCTCACACACACACATACCCTCTCCGACACCTACACGAATCACCATTCCCACTTTGTGTGCATACATATGCATATATACATACAAACGTCTGATAACATCAAGCCATCTTTCCAATCAAAGAGACAATCATGTAAGGCAGTTGTAAGACACGCAAATACTTGAACACCAAAGACTTTTCTTGCGGAACAATACTACATTATATGCCCCAAAGGAAAGACAAAGCCAAGTGCCTATACGCAAAAATACATGGGCCCAAACACATAAATATCTACATAAACGTCGTCATTGGCCCAACATAAATATTTCAAAAAAAGCAACAAAACGAATGTTACCCCTTCCCCCCAAGTACACAAAACTCATGTACAATTTTAACATATTCGTTGATGAAACACATCATTGACAAACAACAGACAATCCCTTCACCGTCCCCAAGGCCCTGGCGGTGACGCACACACACAAAAGGGGGGAGGGGTGGGGAGGGGAGGAATGTGGAGGGAAGGGGAAATCAATTTCCTTGTCAATCAGAACACACTGACGTTAAAAGGAGCCTTGTCATCCAGAATACATATGGACAAATCCATATTGGCCGGTTACCTTCCTCATCCTTTACGCTCATCTTTTTCCCCCCTTGAATAAATTCTTAAAGGAAAAAAAAAATCTAATCATTTACCCTCTCTCTCTCTCTCTCTCACACACACACACACACACACACACACACACACACACACACACACACACACACACACACACACACACACACTTGCCATCTGTCTATCGGTCTATTTGTTTGTCCGTCTGTCTGTCTGTCTATCATACCTACCTATCTTTCCACCTTTCTGTCTAATCAGTTTGTGATAAATATGCACGTTTTTACATCAAGGATATGCAAATTTTATGCTCAAGCGCTAAGTCATCTTTGTCGTTACGGTTATCATGGCAAGGTGAAAAACTTCTTTAGTGATCTTTAGTCAGCAGCTGTGACATTTCATTAAATTTGCATTCCCATGTTTGTATTCTCTTTGTACACTCTTCTTCCACACACCCACTATATCCAACCTCTCTCTCTGTTTGTCTCTCTCTGTCTGTCTGTCTGTCTGTCTGTCTGTCTGTCTCTCTCCTCTCTCTTCTCTCTCTCTCTTCTCTCTCTCTCTCTCTCTCTCTCTCTCTCATGGAGGAAAGGCGAAAAGATCCGCACAGTATTCTTAAACAACTCTTCCGCTTCACAAAGATCCCACCACGTGAGAGAAGGGACACACACACACACACACACACACACACACACACACACACACACACACACACACACACACACACGCAACACACACGCGTGCACGCACACACTCACACACTACACACACGCGTGCGCACACACACTCACACACATACAACACACACACACACACACACACACACACACACACACACACACACACACACTCACACACACACACACACACACAACACACACACACACACACACACACACACAACTACACACACACACACACACACACACACACACCACACACACACACACACACACACACACTCACTCACACACAACATACACAGACACACACACTCACTCACACACAGACACACACTACACACACACACACACTCACGCTACACACACACACACACACACACACACACACACACACACACACACACACAACACACACCACACACACACTCACACCACAACACACACACACACACACACACACACACACACACACACACACACACACACACACACACACACACACACACACACACACACACACACACACACACACACACAAAACAAAAGCAGACTAGCATTCCATAACACATTAGATGGCTTATTCACACGCGCTCAGTAACTCTCAGTAGTAAGTTCTGGAATATTCTAGCCGGTGCCGGATACGTGATTCTGGTAATCCTGGGACCGTAGGTTCGAATCTCCGCCTGGCAGTTTTAGTACAAGCACGTTTTTTTTCTTTGAGTTGCTACTGGTTTTGATGCCGTTGTATGATTGACACGTATTTACATATATGGCATGCCCCTCTCTGAAAAAATAATCAGAAGAACGAGTGAGAAAACTGAAAACTGACATTCGACTGAATAATACGGGAAAACGACTAAACGTAGCGTCAGCAGGCAGCTCTTCAGTCGGCTCTACCCGGGTAGGCAAACCGTTGTGGAAAGAGAGCGTGGATTGTTAAGCGCTTAGAGTTTGGTCTGTAACTCTAAATAGGCGCTGTGAAAGTACTCGTTGTAGTACTGTGATAGAAGAGCTTCCTTTGGCCGAAGGTGTAGGTGCTGTTACAATCAGTGGACGTAAGACGTTACTATTTTTAGTGCGAGAGGAGTGGGAATGTAGGGGGGTTCGGAGGCAAGAACTGCTGCACATCATTCCAGACTTGACCCCCAGTTAAGGAAACAAATAAAAAGCATTTTGTCTTGTGTTTATGGAAGATGAATCAGATTTTAAACGAAAAGAAAAAAAAACTGGATTAGAAACCAGACTGTTTCAACTTGGCCTTAAGTTCTTGGTCTGTGTTCTTTTCTTGATGAATAGTAATATGCACCTCGGGGTCCGTGATTTTGTCGAATTCTGTAACCTTGCTTATCATTGGTAGCAAGATCCGTCGGTGTTCACGTGTTGTTACAGGTATTTCCGCTAGAGGCCAACGGGTGTTCCCTTCAGTGTCTGCGTCCTCATCGTTGTGTACATATCTGTGGATTGTTGGTCATGAACCGTCACTACAGAAGCCCAAGTCATCCGTGACAGCATGGACCGGGAGAGCTTAGTTGGTAGAACACCAGATTTGTGATCCTGGGGTTGCGGGTTCGGATCTTCGCCGGGCCGTTTCGATACAAGGGGATTTTTGTGTTTGTTTGGGGTTAACATACGTTCTGCCTCCGTTTTCCGAACAGTCTTTCAAACCAGACTATAAACCGAGGTTCCGTGTATAAATTCACGCTTAACATAGGACAAGCACGTAAAATGTCATCACCAACATTCGGAAGAGAAGGCCTTGTTGACGGGGATGACACGTTAGACATAGCGTGAACCCCGTGTGAAAAATCGAAAAAAAAAAAAAATTGAGTGACCAATAGTGAGTGAATGACACGGGAAACGACTAAATATAGCACCAGCAGGCAGCTCTTCAGTCGGCTCTACCCAGGTAGGCAGCCCGCTGTGTAAATGAGATCGTGGACTGTAAAGTGCTTGGAGCTTGGCCTCTAACCGAAGATAAGAACTTGAGGAATATTCTTTTACAATAACATTGCTGAAAAAAAAAGGCTGAGGGAAATGGCATCACAGAATGCACACTAATCCCCACCCCACCCCCCTCTCCACCACCACTACCACCACCACCACCCTCTTTCCCCTCCCTATCATAGGACGGTGTACTAAAAAAAAAAGGCCCAGCCATGTCATCTGTTTTTCTTTAGCATGATTTTCCCTCATGGTGTTTTATGAAAATATGCCTGTGAAAATGTATTATGCACTTGCTATGTTCTGATGAAATGATATTGGGTGTAGATCGTTCATTATTCAGGTACCTTCTACACTGGGTGCATCGTTCATTATTCAGGAACCTTCCATACTGGGTGCATCAGTCATCATTCAGGTACCTTCTACACTGGGTGCATCAAGTCATTATTCAGGTACCTTCTACACTGGGTGCATCGTTCATTATTCAGGTACCTTCTATACTGGGTGCATCAGTCATCATTCAGGTACCTTCTACACTGGTGCATCAGTCATTATTCAGGTACCTTCTATACTGGATGCATCATTCGTTATTAAGGTACCTTCTATACTGGATGCATCAGTCATTATTCAGGAACCTTCTATACTGGGTGCATCAGTCATTATTCAGGTACCTTCTATACTGGGTGCATCATTCATTATTCAGGTATCTTCTATACTGGATGCATCAGTCATTATTCAGGTACCTTCTATACTGGGTGCATCAGTCGTTATTCAGGTACCTTCTATACTGGATGCATCAGTTATTATTCAGGTACCTTCTGCCTTCTATATTGGGTGCATCAGTCGTTATTCGGGTACCTTCTATAATGGGTGCATCAGTTATTATTCAGGTACCTTCT
>CM065740.1:47804878-47812378 GCA_033310375.1 Conus canariensis
GGCCTTCTGGTAATCTATGAAAGCAACATAAAATTTGCTTTTGCGTTTACCATTTAAACAGTTACTTATCATGGACATCACTGTGTATACATGATCAACAGTGGAATAGCCTTTACGAAAACCTGCTTGCTCTTCACAAACTTTTCCTTCTGTCTCAGCCCATTTATATAATCTCTTGTTTTTTTTTCCTGATATCTTGTAATTCTGGACCAGATAATGCAAAACATACACTTCATCTTCCCTTGACTGTTGACGTAATGGACGCCATAGATCAGAGGCACTGACTTGTCTATAACGGCAACCATGAACAATTACATCAGAAACACCAACTCTACATTTTCTCAGTATATACTTCAAGTGCCTATCTATAGTCGTTGACTTGATCTTGATCTTGATCTTGATCTTTGATCTTGAGAGAGAGAGAGAGAGAGGGAGGGGGAGAGAGAGAGAGAGAAGAGAGAGAGAGAGAGAGAAGGAGAGAGAGAGAGGGTGGGGGTGGGGGGGGGGCACAGAAGGAGAGGAAGGGAGAGAGGGAAAGACGGAAAGAGAGAGAGGGGGTGGAGAAGGAGAGGAGGAAGAGAAAGGAGGTGAAGACAGAGAGAGAGAAGAGAGAGAGAGAGAGAGAGAGAGAGAGAGAGAGAGAGAGAGAGAGGAGAGGGAGGAAAGGGAAGGAAGAGGGAGAGAGGGTGGGACGATGGGGATGGAGGGGAGGAAGAGAGAGTGAATAAGAGAGAATGAGAGAGAGAGAGAGAGGGGCAGACAGACAGACACACACACCCGCACGCACGCACACACATACACACACACACACACACACACACACACACACACACACACACACACACACACAACAGGCGCGCGCGTGCGCGCGTATAGACAGACAGACAGACAGGTGGGAGGTACCAGCAAGCGAGAGGACAGGAGGAGGAAGAAATGAAGGAGAGAGTCTTCCCGCTGATAACCTACCCGGATATTACGGAATGAAAACTGCTTCCCCCCGTCCCCCCTTTTCCTCCCACACCAAAAATGTGCTGACGACTATTGAGACCAGGCATCACACAGATATTCACTTCACTATTCAGTGAGACGAATACAGAAAACGAGAAACATTCCAAGGAAAACGAAGAGATAAGATGGGTCAATGACTGAAAACAGGAGAAGTTTCATACAGTATCTATGACTGTACGACTGAGCGAAAAGGTAAGGATTTCAAAAACTGTGAAAACAGCGTCATCTTAAGAAAGAAAGAAAGAAGCAAACAAACAAACAAAAAAGAAGAAGAGAAAATGGCATCCAGTCAAATGGCTAGATATTTCAGCAGCGGAAGCGACGCTTGTGAGTTAAAACCCTTCGTTCTTCCGAGGTTTTAAGGCTTCAAAACACTTTCAGATCATCAAGCGTAGCGAGGGGTACTTGATTCAGCTCAGGTAAGGTTCATGCGGGAGAAGGAGAGGGTTGGGTTTTCGCCTTTCCTAAAACTATCGCCTAAATAATGCTGTGAATCCTGTGTGGTCTTTCGACAACCGTACATATTTTTTTTTAAAGCGTATTCAAAATTGTTTTTGAATTTTACTGTTGTCGATCAGTCTCCTGAAAAACAGATGGAAAGCAATGACCAGGTTTTTCGCACTTCTAATCAGTAAACATCGGCTGTTGAGAAAAAAAATCAACTCGCCAGTGCTTCTTATTTCATTTGTGTGTGTGTGTGTGTGTGTGTGTGTGTGTGTGTGTGTGTTTGTTGAACTGTTAAATTGTAACAAATTAAACTACACATAATTTCGTATAAATGTTGACCGAATCTGCGTTTGTGGTTTTTTTTTTAATTTCATTTTTATTTTTTTTTTTATTTTTTTAGAATTTCGAAGAAAACAAAAACATTGATCTACCCAATAGTGACTTCACTCTAAGTGAGCAGAATTTCCTAGCTTAATTCTAAAATTTGTATTTGAGTACAAGAAATTTCTTTGGGAAAAAAAACTAAAACAAAACTAGTAAATAAACGAGATTATAGATAGGTAAACAAACGCAGAAGGATGTACAAGAGACATAAGCATTCGTGATTCAAAACATGAGACACGGCCATTTTGGGTCCGTGATACCTATAATATTGATTAATAATTCAAGTCATCAATCGAACAGTTCACCAAGGTGTCAAACATAATTTCGTCAATAGTCGGTACATTTTTTTACACATTGGATTGACCGGTTCTTTTGCTTACACACACACACACACACACACACACACACACACACACACACACACACACACACACACTCACACACACACACAGAGGGAGAGAGAGAGGGGAGGAGCGAGGGACTCAGACCGACCGACAGACATACATACAGACGGACAGACAAGCAGGCAGAGTTGCAGACAGAGATAAAACAAAGTCAGAGAGAGAGAGAGAGAGAGAGACAGAGAGAGACAGACAGACAGACAGAGAGAGAGAGAGAGACACACACACACACACACACACACACACACACACTGACTGACTGACTGAAACCAATTTATTGTCAGATTAACCCGTGGTTGTACTGACAACACACACACACACACACACACACACACACACACACACACACACACACACACACACGCACGCACGCACGCACGCACGCACGCACACACACACACAGACACACATACACCCCCCCCCCCTCCACAAGACTCAATTAGACAAATTCGAAAGTCCGATATCTAGATAGGTAGTAACCTTAATTCATAGGATGCGTTTGAATTCGAACCAAATACAGCAAAAATGTTAAATGCGTATGTGGGGAAATTCTTAGTGTAATTCACCTATTACTAGATTGCCCAAGAGCAAAGAAAAAAGTGCACAAGGCTGGTACAAATATTTCACATGATAGATCGACACTACTGACATTACCTAAAACGTTAAATAATTATGCTTTTCTTTGTTCGTTATGCCCACATTCATTACGCAGTCCAGTAGAAATTCATCTTTAACTTTCTTTTTTTATTATTGAACTTTTTTTTTTTTTTTTTACATTTTCCATACGTAATTGAAAATGACAATATAGGAGACCGTACAAACAAAAGCAACGAAAAAAAAAATTATTGAATGAAAAGGGCACTACAAGTAAACATCTAGACAGAAATGAACTGTAGCTTGAATACTAGATGGACAAGAATCTGTAGTTACATTGTAGTATTCCTGGTGACAGGCATGAATATTTATACGTCTCATACACATTACAAGTATGGCAAAAACAAGTAACGGCACGATGGGTTTGCTCGCTCGTTGCTTTATCTATTCAAAAAGTTTTTTTTGAAATAAAACCATTCTGCCTGAAAACTGTTATATCTCATATTTGTTCAAGAAATATACTTTTCAGTTTCATATTTAATCTTCAAGAAGGATTTAAAGTTAACATAGAGTGGTAGAGTTTCCACCGTTTTACATTTGAAGATGAAAAATTTTGCAAGGATTATAATATAATCAAGGACATGACTTGACTTTGTATTCTTTTCATATCCAAATAGCACAAACGTTTCGTTAAGTAAAAGGTTAAAGCTATTTTTTGTGCTGGAGTTGATACATGCTTCTAACTGTCCCCAAAAACGTTTTACATGTGGACATCCCCATAACATGTGACTAATACTGTCTCTCACGTTTTTACAGAAAGAGCAATCCTCAGAGTTAACAACATTCATGTTTGCAAGGATGACGTTAGCTGCTAATATTCGGTGCAGAATTCTTATTTGCAACCATTTCAGTTTGATTTCTTGTATTTTCTTGGTCTTGATGAAAATATTTTTCCAGTTAAGCTCTCTTTTCATTGTTTCATTCCATCTTTTACAATTTTTGGGTTATAATTTGTCCTTTAGCATATCATAATAAAACTTCGTTCCTTTTGGGATGGAATATATCAATTGAAGCGTTTTGTGAGTCAATGCAATGGAATCGTTACTGTTAACGGTTAATCCTGTCTTGTTGATATAGCAACGTATAGCACCGACACATCCATTATAAGTGACAAAATCGATACCATGTTTTTGTTTAAACTGAGTCATAGTCAAAAAGGTTCCATTATCATTTAACAAATCTCGAATCAGAAAAATACCCTTGTCAGCTCATCTCTTGTAGTAAATGATTCTTTGACCTATCCTAATATTCATATGATAGAAAATAGGTTCCAAAAGCAAATCACTTGTTGTTTCAATATTTACCTCTAAGCTAAATATTTTATATGCTTCGAAGACATTGATCCAAAAATTGCTTAACATGTGTTTCTCAGCAGGTAGTGATGGGCCCAATAAATCTAACTTAGCTATGTTCGGATAAATTATTGTGAGTAATCTTTTCCATTTGTGATTACTATTTTTCAGTCTTCGAATCCAGCTGAGTTTTAATGCTGTTACTGCATCCTTAATATGAGGAATTCCAAGTCCACCTTCATTAATATTTCTTACAGCTACTTTCCTGTTGATTCTATCTTTTTTCCTACTCCAAACGAACTGAAACACCGAGATTTGTATTGATTCTATCAATTGGTCGGGTGGATTTGGCAGCAACATCCATAGATAAGTAATTTTTGACAGAATTAAAGACTTGAGAACCGCTACTCTACCCAAAGGCGTTATGTTTCGCTTAACCCATATCATGTACAGTCTTCTAATTTCTGCAACTTTTTCGTTCAAATTGAAGTTCGTACAGTCAGTTAAATCATTAGTTAACCAGACGCCAAGCACTTTGAATGTCGGGGGATTCCATTCAAAGTGTAAATGAGGCATAAATCTCTCTTGGGAATTGCATTTGTTTCCTAACTATATAGCCGCCGACTTTCCTGTATTACGTTTTAAACCAGGCTGTTTACCAAACATATCTAATGTGCTCAGAGCTTCTTCAAATGACACTTTTTTGTCATTTAAGAAAAGTTCAGTGTCGTCAGCAAACTGAGAAATTTTATATTCTATATCACCTATTTTAATTCCTTCTATCTTATTATTTTGACATGTCATGCAACCCAGGATTTCCATACATAGGATAAACAAATAAGGAGAGATAGGATACCCTTGTCTACAGCTCCTCCCAATTTGAAACCATTCAGAGATAATCCCATTAACACAAACTGCTGATTTAATGTCTCTATAAAAGTACTAACCCACTGGCATGTATCTGGACCAAAGCCAAATGCACGCATAACTTTTGACATAAACTTCCAGCTAACAGAATCAAAGGCTTTTTGAAAATCTAGGCATAAAAGTAAACCAGGCATTTTATTCTTATTCAAATAATCAATTAAGTCATATATTAATCTAATGTTGTCACCTATAAAGCGGTTAGGCACAAAGCCTGACTGATCTTCATTTATGATTGAAGGTAAGATGAGCTTAATTCTGTTAGCAGTGCATGCAGACCCAATTTTATACGCCACATTTAATAATGATATTGGTCTCCAGTTTCGTAATCTACTCCTATCTTTATCAGGTTTGGGTAAACAAACAATTAGACCCTCTTTTTGAGTAGACGATAATTCTTGATTTCAAAATCCCGCATTTAACGACCTTACTATGAACGCTCCTAATTGACCCCAAAACACTTTGAAAAATTCAAGGGTGAATCCGTCTGTGCCAGGACTTTTATTATTTTTCATTTGTTTTAAAGCCTCACTAGCTTCATCTAAAGTTATCAGTCCCTCCATTAAGTCCTTTTCATCTGCTGTTATTGTAGGCAGGTTATTTACAAGTTCACTTATAACACTGTCTTCCACTTCCTTTTCCTCGTAAAGCTTTTCATAAAAAATGTTTTACTTCTTTTACAATATCATTGGTTTCTTTTATTTCAATTCCATTATCAAGTACAATTTTACTCATACATTTACTAGCATAATTTCTTTTCTCTAAACAACAAAAATACTTACTCACTTTTCCCCCTTCGGCCACCCATCGAGCCCTTGATCGCAACAACACTCCCTCCATTCTGTGTGCTCTAATAGCGACCAGCCTATCTTTATCATCATGTAACTGCTGCTTTTCAATATTTGTTAAGCTTCTTTTTCTTTCTAACGTTTCAATGCTGCTTTCAAGCTTTCTCTCTATTTCGTTTTCGTTGCGTTTTTTCATTGTTGCATAAGATATTGATTTAGCCCTAATTTTCATCAACAGTACATCAAGAAAGAGCTGGTCCGATACCGTTAGCTGGATCTCGCTTTTATTTGCCTTTTGCAAATATTCTCTACTATAAGGTGCAGATGCATATTCCTCAATGACTTCCTGTATAGTTTGATTGATATCTTTTATATATGTCTTATCTTTCAACAGAGAACTATTAAATTTCCGTGTGTTTTGTTTGTTTTTTAAACGCCAATTCCAAAGTTATGATCGAATGGTCAGTTCTGTATCCTGGTTTAATGTCGGAATCAGACACATAGTTAGACAAGTCCGAAACTAAAAAGAAGTCTAACCTACTTTGTTGGAATGGTGTATTTCGCCTCCATGTGTATCTCCTTCGTTCTGGATTAAGTTCTCGCCATACGTCTACTAATGCCAGCTCCATTGTCAAAGCCTCAACTTCGTCTTTAGCTTTAATATTGTTGTAGTGTTTGTAATTACAGTAGTCTAAATGAAAATCCGTTATAAGATTCCAATCTCCTCCAATGATAATGTTCTCTGATCCTACCTCTCTAATCCTTTCTTTTAAATTAACATAAAAATCGGCGTCATCACGATTAGGCCCGTATAAGCTAATGATTAAAAGGTCACGACCCATTATATCAATAGAGAGGAACAAATAGTTGCCTTCCAAATCTTTACATATTTTCTTCACCTTAAATTGAAAATTATTGTTTAATAGAATATCTTTAACTTTCAATAGCCACTCATATACAAAAAGAAATTACACACACACACACACACACACACACACACACACACACACACACACACACACACACACACACAATCTGTCTGTAATCACGTTAAGTGGGAAGAAGTTAAATTGAAAGAAGAAGAAGAAGAAGAAGAAGAAGAAGAAGAAGAAGAGAACAACAACAACAACAACAACAACAACAACAACACACACACACACACACACACACACACACACACACACACACACACACACACACACATACACACACACACACACTAAAGCAAAGAAGTCTTGATCCTTTCCTGCAAAACACTACAACACCTCGACACAGGGCTGTGATACTTAGCTGCTTTGTAACCCCAGTCTGTACGGGCTTAGGACGTGAAGCAACTCGACCATCATAGACAAAAGCTCCGGGAGGTTGGAAGGAGTGGGAGTAATGAGGGGGGGGGGGGGGGGGGGGGGGGGGGGGGGGGGGGGGGGGGGGGGGGGGGGGGGGGGGGGGACGGGGGGGGGGGGGGGGGGGGGGAGGTTCTTATCAGTTTAGTTCCATGCCGAGGTATCTCTTCTAAAGTGCTGTCACGATGCAATTTTACCTAGAGAGAGAGAGACAGACACAGTGAGAGAGAGAGAGGCAAAGAGACGACCTGACAGACAG
>CM065740.1:47817378-47819878 GCA_033310375.1 Conus canariensis
TCTCACGTAAAACTGTGTACTTATGCAGCTGGATTTGAACTGTGTTGATATTGTGATTTTGATTGATCAGTTTGAGTTATTTCTAAAGCATGGAAAGCGGAAGCTCTGGTGTGTTTATTCGTGGGCACGGAACTAAATGCTTTAAAACTGAGATGGTAACCGTATGATTCTGTCTCTCCACTTTTAAGGAGAACACAGTATTCATGACATATATACAGGGCTGATGTTTATGCGCGTGTTACGTGTTGTTTGTCACCAGACTTAACTATATTGATAGTCATAGTGATGATGACAATGATAACAGAAAGAAGAAGACAGAGAATAGTGTAATAATGGTAGTGATGGACACTCATGATAATGATGATAATGTCAAGAACGAAATAGCACCGCGACTATCAACACCACCGCTGCAACCGCCGCCGCCGCTCCCGCCATCTCCACCACCATCACCAGTGCTGCTACAACAGCAACACATCATCCTCATCATCGCCACCACCACTACTACCACCACCAACTATTACTACTACTTCTACTATTACGACTACTACTTCTACCACCACCACCACCCTCATCACTATTACTACTACTACTACTAACACTAGCGCCACCACCACTACTACTACTACTACTACTACTGTAAACTACCTTGTTAGCGCCCACCCCAACTTTGCACAAAATGTTCTTTCAAGTCAGGGGTGGGCGTTAACTAGGTACTACCCCCTCTGCAAAAGGCCAATTGCCTGATTTCTGGGATGGGCATTTGCAGCTAATTGAAGAAAAGAAACATTACAATTCAAAACAAGCTTAAACTCTTTCTCTCCACACACACACACACACACACACACACACACACACACACACACACCACTCCTACCCCCGCTCTCTCTCTCTCTCTCTCTCTCTCTCTCTCTCTCTCTCTCTCTCTCACACAGTCACCACTTTGAGCATTTGTTTCTTATTGAAACCGTTTCAAAGATCATACCAAACAGCAAAAAAAAAAAAAAAAAAAAAAAAAAAAATGGTTGTGGGGAACACAACATTTCAAACACTAGAGAAAATGTCTGCATCAGATCGAAAGGAAAATTCAACTTCTGGCAAACTGCAAATGAGGCAGGTCGACGCTGGCTTCTTTAGTCGTCTTCCTCCAGACTAACAAAGTCAACTTCGTCTTCCTCCCCATCATCAGAAGACTCGTCTGCCTCTGCCTCCCTGTCTTCTCCATCCCCGCCGTTACCTCTGTTGGGCAGATTGGCCTGGATGTGTTCTGGGAACCATTCCAGTGTCTGGTCATCCTGAGACCCATCCAGCGCGTTGGAGATGGCACATCGGAGAAATAATGTGCTGATGGTATCCTGACCCACTCTGCCCCATGCCTGGCCCACCCAAGTGACGACGTTTTGCCGTGATGGCTGCCGTAGGTTGCCGGCTGCTGTCAGGAGCCTGGGCTGGGTCATCCACTGCACCCAGCAATCACGAAGTGCATCCTGGAATGGCTTGACTATGCTAACGTCCATGGGTTGGGCGAGAGCGCTGCAGCCCCCAGGAACAAATACGAGGTCAACGTCCCGGGCAGCCATGGTAGCCCGCACCTCAGCCGTCCTGTGTACCGTGTAAGGATCCAGTACCAGCAGACGACGTTGGTCTGAGTGACCTAGAACCCTTTCCATCCACAAAAACAGTGACTCCCGGGTCATCCACCCATTTCTTGTTGCTGTCACACGCACATTGTCTGGCACCTGGAGCTGGAGGAGGACTCGGTTAGGGATTTGCCCATTTCTCTCACGAAAGATAACAAAGGCTGGAAACTTTGTTCCATCTGCTGCCACCAGCAAAGCTACGGTGAATCCCTGTTTTTCAGCCTTCGTTGTCTTTGTCCGTACCACTTTTGCCCCTTTCATGTCGTTGGTGCGGTTGGGCAATATGTCGAACCTGACCATGGTCTGGTCCATGTTGAGGATATGCAGCAAAGGATACAAATGACGATGCCTCAGCCGAAGTACACTGCGACGAAATTCTAACAACTGTTCCTCAAAATCGCCAGGCACCTTTTGGTTGGTGCAAGTGCCTCGCTGGGGGAGATTCCATGCCGTTTTTTCCAGCGCTTCACCCACATGGGTGAAGCGAGGAATCCTTCCAGTCTTTGTGCGCCCGCCAATTCCATGGCCTTTCGTTGTAAGTCCTTGTTTCTCACAACTCTTCCCTCAGCTCGTTCTTGATTAAGATAATCGAGGACACCTTGATCAACTTCTTCAGAGCGAACTTCTCGCCCGTGGTGCAGTCTTCGTTTCTTTTTCTCTGTTCCTGTTTTATGCTGCATCAGGTGATCTCGATTTTCTCTCCATTCTCGAATCCTTTTTCTGTCAACCCCCAATTCTTGGGCAGTTTGGGAAACATTCCCTCCTGCGAAATGATCTAAAAAAAAAATCCAAGGCTGCAAGCTTGAACTCAACAGTGTAGGATTTGCTTCGTGGCATTATGAGTTTCCTATCACACAGCCAAG
>CM065740.1:47827378-47837378 GCA_033310375.1 Conus canariensis
TTTTTTAACTCTACCGATCAAAAGACGGTGTAATCAATACTTTGAGTGTTTTTTATTTCAATACTTACCGACAGACTTTACGACCAATATGTAGTGTTTTAATGTGAAGTCAACAGGAGACATTGTAACCAGGGCTTTGATATGTCTTCTTCTGCTTTTCCAGGTCTGCAGAGGTGAGAACTCAGAGAGGTAAACCCCGACAAGGCTGACCGCACTGGTGCCAGAAAGAGGGGGACAACTTCAGACCACACTGGAAGAACCGCCCGATTCCCGTTAGACAGGAGAATCACAGAATCACAACTGACACCACAAAAAAAAAACACCTGAGTCCAAAGAGCAGGCAAAGGGTTACAGTCTGTTACAACATACTGAAAATGGCCACTGTCACCTGAAAAGAACAATCACCATTGAACAATTGCAAGAAAGATTGTAAAAGTTTGAAGAGGAACAGTCCGTCGTTGAGAACTGACGCGATTGCAACAAGCACCCGTGTAAAAAAAAGGACAGCTTTGGTGTGTTTGCGTGTGTGACATCAGATAGAAAAAAAAGGAGTTTGACGTGAAAAGCTGGAATCCCGGACAGAGCGGTTATCGATCTTCATCAATCCTGCCTGTAACGCACTGCTGATACTGCTTAACAATCACCACAGATCCTGCTCACCAGTCACCACAGATCCTGCTCAACAATCACTCCAGATCCTGTTCAACAATCACCACAGATCCTGTTCCATGATCACCACAGATCCTGTTGAACAATCACCACAGATCCTGCTCACCAATCACCACAGATCCTGCTCACCAATCACCACAAATCCTGTTGAACAATCACCACAGATCCTGTTGAACAATCATCACAGATCCTGCTGAACAATCACCACAGATCCTGTTGAACAATCACCACAGATCCTGCTCACCAATCACCACAGATCCTGCTCACCTATCACCACAGATCCTGTTGAACAATCACCACAGATCCTGCTCAACAGTCACCACAGATCCTGCCCATCCAGACCAGCTCCGGGGCACGCCATCCAAAGGCTTCATCCACAATGGGGGGCGTTCCGCTGCCCCTGGCTGTGTGTGTCCTGGGGATCTACGTCACCAGCCTCAGCCGCTGTACCGCCGTGTCCCCTTCTGTAGAACAATGGCTGCAAAGCGTGGATGCTGACGTCAGGAAGGAAGCGCGCAAAATGACGTTAGATGAGTGGGCTTTCTTCACCGACGTCACAAACGCCACCAGGGGCGTCGCTGTAAGTTGGTGTGTGTGTGTGTGTGTGTGTGTGTGTGTGTGTGTGTGTGTGTGTATGTGCGTGCGCGCGCGCGCGCGCGCGTGTGTGTGTGTGTGTGTGTGTGTGTGTGTGTGTGTGTGTGTCTGTCTGTCTGTCTGTCTCTCTCTCTCTCTCTCTCTCTCTCTCTCCCTCTCTCTCTCTCTTACCTCCCTCTCTCTCTCCTCCCTCTCTGTCATCCGTCTGTTTGTTTTTATCTTTCTGTCTGTCTCTGTCTGTCTGTCTATCTAGCTAGCTGTTTGTCTGTCTGTCTGTCACTCTGTCTGTCTGTCTGTCTGTCTGTCTCTCTCTCTCTCTCTCTCTCTCTCTCTCTCTCTCTCTCTCTCTCGAAATGTCTATATGTGCGCGTACGCGCCCTGTGTGTGTGTGTGTGTGTGTGTGTGTGTGTGTGTGTGTGTGTGCGTGCGTGCTTGCGTTCGTGTGTGTGTGTGTGTGTGTGTGTGTGCGTGCGTGCGTGCGTGCGTACGTGCGTGCGTGCGTGCGTGCGTGCGTGTGTGTGTGTGTGTGTGTGTGTGTGTGTGTGTGTGTGTGGACGCACCCTCTGTGTGTGGTGTGTGTGTGTGGGGGTGTGTGTGTGTGTGTGCAGGAAAAGAGCAAACAGGCTTTCGGGGACTACGTGACTCACGTGGCGGAAGAAGCCTCATCAAAGACTGCTGACAATAATGACGTCAACATCTCCACACAGCTCACCTTGTGGCAATCCCTGGCTGACCAAAACAGCACAGCAAACCAACAGGTAGCTAGTCAACGTCTTCTTTCTCTCATCCTTCTCGTCGTCGTCGTCGTCGTCGTCTCCTCCTCCTCCTCCTCCTCCTTCTTCTTCTTCTTCTTCTTCTGGCTTCTCCTCTTCCTTATCCTCCTCCACCACGTTCTTCCCGTCCCCTTCCTCCCCTCATCGTCCTACCTATAATTCTTATTCTTAATGTTGTTGTTATTGTTGTTGCTGTTGTTGTTGTCGTCGTCGTCGTCGTCAACATTATTATTATTATTATTACTATTGTTATTACTGTTGTTATCATCATCATTATTATTATCATTATTGTTATTATCAGTAAGTAGTAGTAGTAGTAGTAGTTCTTTTTTATCTTCTTCTTTTCTTTGTTTTCTTTCATTTTGTTTCTTTTTTCTTTTCTTTTCTTTTCTGTTTTCAATTTTTTTTTTGCTGTCGCATCTTTCGTGCGTCTTCAGTGGCACTGCCACTACCTCCAGGGAGGGAGAGAGAGGCAGACGGACAGACAGACATAGAGAAAACGATCAGGAATGTACAGTACAGCTGACAGAGTTTCCGTACACCTTGTTCTCAAAACAAAACAAAAACCTAAAAATGAATGTAAGAAGGGGGAAGGATTGGGGAGGGAGGGTAATAGAGCTGTTGAAACCAAAGAAGGAAAGAAGGGATAAAAAAAAAAAGAGGAGGAGGAAAAGTGGGTGGAAGGGGGCTGGATGTGAGGAACATGTAAGGAGGGAGGGGGGATGGAGGAAAAGGAATGGGAGGGAGAGGAGAAGGGAGAGGTTGGAGGGAGGAAGAGAGAGTTTTTGTTGTCACTGAACTGCCCGGCTGTAAGAGACCTCCGCTGAAAACATATTCGTTCTGTCTGAATGACAGACAAGGATTTTGTCAAGAATCGTAATTATGACACTTGTCTTCGAAGCAAAATGTTATCAGCAGTTTTGCTGTCTGTGAAACCAGGACAGCACGCTTGTAATGATGAAGATACTGTCGTCAGTTTTCAGAGGCAATCACGGGTCTGCCTGTATGTATGCTTTGTACTATCATACCTTGTGCGTTCGGTTTTGTCGATTTAGATACTACGTGAATCAGCCCATCCACTGGTATTCAGCTATCGTTTGAGTTGGACATTGAACATCTTTATGCTCTCTCTCTCTCTCTCTCTCTCTCTCTCTCTCTCTCTCTCTCTCTCTCTCTCTCTCTCTCTCTTTGTAACTTGGAGGCAGAAAAGTATTTATATCTAGTATCTAAGCGGTGGCAAAGAGGCATTCTTGCAAGATTTAGAAGTAGAACACTGGGATTAAATGCTAATAAAAGATGGTACCTAAATAATGATGCTGTTGATGATTCATGTCCATTGTGTAATGATATTGCAATTAGAGAAGATGAGTTACATTCTTTGTTCACTTTTCCTGCTTATGGGAACATAAGGAAAAAATCAAGACTGTTTGATCATAACACAGTCAAGAGTCGAAACCTTAACAATATTTTGCAAACAAGTGATGAAACGTTGTTAAAGACGCTGGCAAAATATGTAACAGAAGCTGTAGACACGCGGAAGAAAAGTATTAATGAATAAAAGTTCAAAACGCTGAAGGGATATGAATTATATTTCATTTTTATTGTGTAGAATACTTATTTAACCTTGAAGCTTGATGGTTCAAGTGAATGGTTTTTCATTATATCACGTCAGATAAATTATCTGTACAGAGAATATGTATGAATGGGAGAAGGGAGGATATGGATATAAATGCGAGCGTGCACGTCGATGGAAGATAGGATGGATCAGTGTGCGTATGTGAAGGGAATGGTTGTTGTGTGAGAATGATTTTGTTCTAGAACATAGACAAGAAACACAAATGAGTGATGGAAATGGAAATAATTTCTTAATTTTGCTTAGCTGTGTAGACACCTAATTTGCAGTTTTTCTTTCGTTTTCTTTTCTTTTTTGTGCAAAAAGAAAAAGACATTGTATCCCCTTGACAAAAAGGCAATTAGCCAATGTCAATAAAAGATGTCCGTGTCAGTATCAGTGTCTCTCTCTCTGCTCCGTTTACTTTTTTTGCTCTCTCTCTCTCTCTCTCTCTCTCTCTCTCTCTCTCTCTCTCTCTCTCTCTCTCTCTCTCTCCCTCTCTTTTTCGCTCCGTTTACTTTTTGGTGCTTGTTGCTTTCTCATCTGATTTACGGCTGTGCCAGATGTTGGCTATAAGTGAAGACTCTGCAAAATCCTAAATCAGCACAGAGAGTCACACACACCACACACACACACACACACACACACACACACACACACACACACACACACACACACACACACGAACGCACGAACGCACGCACGCACGCACGCATGCACACACACAAACACACACACATACACACACAGGCACAAGCACACACACACACACACACACACACACACACACACACACACACACACACACACACACACACAGGTACTTATTTATTGTCCATAAATAATCATTATTTCTTTTCCGATCTTTTTCCTTATATTTTCATTGTTTTGGTCAACCTGTTTTTTCACTCCACCATCTCTCTCTCTCTCTCTCCCCTCTCTCTCTCTCTCTCTCCCTCCCTCTCTCTCTCTCCTGTTGGGATCAGGGGTTCATTTCAGCATAAAATGCATCCACACCATCCGGATAGACTGTATCATGATTTCCTCTTTGTTGTCACGTTCCCTAACTCTGCCTTATAGTTTTCTCCCTTAGCTGTGGTCCACTGTTCTTTCTTTGTAATGCTTTCACACGAACTTACTCTGGAAAGTTCTAGCTCTCCCTCACTCCCTCTTCACCCACTCATGCCAGCTTTTCTGGTCCACAAAAGTGTCCTAGCAGTGTGACTTCCATTATCAAAGGGTAGATCTACAGTTAAAAAAATAAAAGCCACCCAAAAATCACGATAGATAGGTCAACGACGGAAAATAGCTCACTGAAACTCAAGATGATGAAGATATTGATATCCTAGTTATCTCTGAGGGAGACGGGAATGTCCTTGTCAATTTTTGAGGGAGGTGGGGATGTCCTACTTATCTCCGAGGGATATGGGGATGTCCTAATCATACTTCAGGGGGCGTGCGGATATCCTTGTTATATTGTCCTAGTCCATTTTGGTGTCCATTGGGGTGTCCTGGTTATCTCTGAGGGAGATGGGGATGTCCTGATATATCTGAGGGAGATGGGAATCTCCTAGTTATATTTGCGGGAGGTGGGAATGTCCCAGTCAATTTTGAGGAAGATGCGGATATCCTGGTTATCTTTGAGGGAGACGGGGACGTCCTGGTTATCTTTAAGAGAGATGGGGAAGTCCTAGATATCTTTCGGGAGATGGGAATATCCTGGTCAAGTTTGAGGGAGCCGGAGATGTAAAGACAGCTGACTGTATGTGGGATTTTGTAGGTGAATTTGATGGACACACGCACGCACGCACGCACGCACGCACGCACGCACGCACACACACACACACACACACACACACACACACACACACACACACACACACACACACACACACAATCGCACGCGCGCGCACATACACACACAGTTTGGTTTACAGAATTATTAATCTTGGTTTTTTTTCCTTCATTATCATACATCTAGTTGCGTCCCCTGCGCACCGTTTTATGGCTGAGCAGATGTGACGTAGCATGTATCGACCAGTCCGCACGTAGCGATACCTTTGATGAAACTGAGACTGAAACTTTCATTCCAGCCTACGATTACCGAAAGACCTGTTCCGAGAAAAAAAAATCAGGGGAAAATAACGCCTGTATACTCAACGAAGACAGAGTTTCCTTTTCTTAGTTTATGTGTCAAAGAAAAAAAATCTAGATCATAAAAAAGTTTTTATTCAAAGCGCGCGCCAGGATGACGATCAGGATATCGACTATCTGCATTAACATGACGATCAGGATATCGACTATCTGCATTAACATGACGATCAGGATATCGACTATCTGCATTAACATGACGATCAGGATATCGACTATCTGCATTAACATAGGCGCACCGTGTCACAGCCGCAGTTTGGCATTTTCTCTCTGAACTGTTAAGCTAAGCTGATGGGGCAACGTTGCTTTAAGCGTGTTGAGCCGGGGCACCTGTCCCATCAAAACGGCGGGGCTACTCTCGCTGGATGCGACCTCTAGCGTAGATTGCCTCCCTTGCAGATGTCCAAAACATCCATCTGTTGTCTTGTCTTTCGTTCCTTCTCGCGTGAATCTTCGTGTTGTTATCTATCCCGATCGTTTGGCGATCTAGTCATTTCAAATTTTATTCCGCAGCTTCGACCCCTTCCATTTAATCTAAATGTTTACTTTCTTTTTTTTTTTCATTGATGTTTTTCTTTTCTTTTTTCTCCAGAAGGCATCTCTTGAGCTTCAGTTACTGCAGACGTTCTCAGAGGTCTTTGACAAGTGGAACAACGCGTCTGGTAGGTACCACTACTCTGTGTGTGTGTGTGTGTGTGTGTGTGTGTGTGTGTGTGTGTGTGTGTGTGTGTGTGTGTGTGTGTGTGGTGCTGAAGACTTTATTTACTGTCTGGATACATCTTTTCGCATTTTGAATGTTTTATGGAATACGGAGGGAACTGTTTAATGATATTTTTAATTAATGATGCCATTGCCATAATCAGTTTGAAGAAACAGTGTTTTTTTAAGTACCTAGGTGGGATAAATTCCTGTCCAACGATTTGTAGTTCAGGACAAGAGAGAACAAAATGAATGAAATTTTCATCATCTTGATGATAGTGTGGACATGTAAATTTACGACTATTCAAAGGCTTATAACGGTTTGAATGTACAAAATATTCGATACATCGAATCCAAATTTTTGACAAAAAGTCTGATATGTCGCTTAATCCACATAGACAAATACTTTGAAATACAATGTGCAGGATTTTCAATTTATCCAACATAATTCTGTCCGACACTTACTATTTCTTCTTCAAACCATGTTTATGGTCATGTTTGCGATATTCATAATGATCAGGTACAGATAAAGTTCGGCGATATCTAGTTAACAATTTATGTGCTTTGTTCACTTAAAAGACATTCCTTATCGTACCAACCATCGCCAACGTCTCTTACATTTACTTTAATCTGCTTCTTCATAAATTCAGCTGCATCTTTTACACAACTGTCAAAAAACATGTAAAGCTTCACTTAATTAACTTTGATCAGGGAATATGCCATGTGTATCCTTTGTTGAAACTGTGGTCAATCCATTGCATTACAAAACAAGTCAATATAAGTTTCTCTCCAAATATACTTTGTTCAACTAAACTAATAGTAGGCATGTTATGTTCTCTTACATTCTCCGAGCTTTCGCTGTGCAAATTAGTAAGCAGAATCAAAGGCATGTGGTCAGAATCAACACGTTCACCCACTCATAACTTACCACCATTAAGAAGTGTTACAAACATGTCACACAATATTATCAAATAATCATGCACACTGTACCACCCTAAGAAATGTATATGTAATAACCTTTGAGGTCGCATTGACACAAGCCATTTGAAATGCACAAATCCAAAGCAGTACACTTATCAAGAACACCTTACCATAATTATTTAACACATTATCTTCCAAATTTCATCCCACATGTAATGGTCCACTCGAATGCTGATTTTCAGAAGAAAAAAAAAGCCAATTTCTTCCAGATCTGTTAAAATATTCGAAGTTTGACTATTCATATCCCCACTTTACAGCACATAAGCAACACCAACAACGAGCAATCACAAAGTGTTCAAGTAAAGCAAGAGCATCGTCGGAATCAGCAGCACAGTACCACAGTGAACTTTCTGGCAGGGCATGTGCAGACACATACGAAACATTTCTAATGGTACCCAAACAAGATATATCAGTAACAAAAGCGAAAAACAGATTTTCAGGTGGCGTAACGTATGAACAAAACTATCTTTTTTTTTTAAACAAAATATGGTAAACCCCTAAATCGCCTTCCACGTGTCGGGAGTTTCATGGCTGGATTACAATTTTTTTTTTTCGTAACCAGCAAACACAGATGATTGGAAATCCTCCGTGGAGGTTTCAGTTCGGCCATATAAAATAAGGAAAATCTAACATATGAAACAAAATCCTTGTCATGTAGTTTAGAGGATAAACCGTTCATATTCCAGCGAGGAAAAGAGAAGTGCTTCGGTTTATTAAAGGAGAAGGAAATATTGACACATTTCTATCAACACAGTACACGCATCCTCGGAAAACAAGGAGTTCCGAGACACAGATTCGGTAACATGTGAGACAATATTTACATAGTCAACCTGGGCAGCGGCTGAACCAAGGTCACACAACACGGCATTTTTGCCTGTGCACGAATAGTACGTGCTGACAGAGTGTCAAGGACACTGCACTCTGACTAAAAACCGGTTTCGTTCCAAAATTTGATGCTTTTATTGGTGCAGTTAATTTACCCAGAGATATTGTGGGCCTACCGTCGCCCTTTTTCATTTGGACTGGTCTAGTCTGTCAGCACTGTGACTTTCTTCCCGTCAGTAAGAGGTTGGTTGAATACCTTTAGGGCTTTCTTCTCACCAGCTTTCTTCAGATGCGTTGAACACCGTCTCCGAACCTCTCTCACTTGAGGAGAGTAGTCCTCCCTAACGAAAAAGTGTGTCCGTCGTAGCTTGCCATTGGTTTTCTGCACAGCTATCATCGGATGTCCTTGCCCAAGCAGGGATGCCTAGCATGTTCGCCATGCTGACACAGAGACGCCTGCGCTGGCTTGGCCACGTCAGCCGCATGGACGACGGTCGGATCCCGGACATGCTGTACGGTGAGCTGGCTACAGGCTCCAGACCCACAGGACGGCCTGCCCTACGCTACAAACATGTATGCAAGCGCGACCTGAGGGCAGGTAGTCTCGACCCAGTAGACCTGGAGACGGTAGCTTCAGATCGGGTCAGCTGGCGGTCCACCATCAATGCCGGCATCAAGCAAGCAGAACAGAACAGAGGAGAGAGGCCCAGTGGATCGGAGGCCCCGCAGATGGCAAAGAATTACGTCGGCACCCACAGACACTGATGACCACAACTTCACCTGCAACAACTGCAACAGGGTCTGCCACTTGATGATCGGGCTCTTCAGCTACAGCAGGCGCTGCAACTCAGCTGACTGATTCATGGCACAACATCATTGTCTCTCAAGAAAGACGGATGCCATATATTGTCGGTTCATAGAAGACACACCTGGCAATCAGTGGCGAGTCAGAAACTGCTACGGGTTATCCAATCGATCTGAAAGTCCTCAGCAAGTTCTGATTAGTTTATGATCATGTCCTTCACCATACCTTTACCAGTCCGCCGGAGTCTCTTTGTCCTTCCGTGGCAGGCCGTGAAAGATGAGGTTGTTGCGTTTGGACCGTCCCTCAAGGTAATCCTTTTCCTCTCCAAGACGTCCAGGCAGGTGCTCGTTCCTCCTCTGCTAGTCCTCTTTCAGCTGACGCAGATTTGGAGCTTCACTTCTCAGTGCCCTCAGCTCTTCTTGAGTGGTCCCGTTCTCCTCCCGTAGGACGTGGACGTCTTCCTTCATCTCCGCAAAGCCGAATGTCCATCTTCGAGCTCACGGGCTGGATCGTGCTCACAACATCAGAGTAGGCTCATTTACTGCCTCACAGGGCACTCTGCCTGAAGTGTTGTCTGCTCAATCTATTCTGAATCTGGAATCACCTGATTTCAAACGTGTCTGCCTCAAGCTGTCCTTGTTCTGTCAAGGGTTGGGTCTTGGGTTCATCTCCACGTCGCGGAGCAGAAGACTCCCCACAGAACAGGTATGAGAGGAGCAAACCTAGAGCTGCACTGTCCGTGGTCTGTCTCAGTTTGAGCATGGAGTCATTCTTCTCTCTTCCTTAATCGCTGCAACATGCAGCTCTGGCAGACCGCGCACTGGCGGCGACAACAGACCCTGGAATCAGTTGCAGCACATGACATGGCTGTTACAATTCCACCTCTTCAGT
>CM065740.1:47847378-47852378 GCA_033310375.1 Conus canariensis
ACACACACACACACACACA
This sequence comes from Conus canariensis, assembly GCA_033310375.1. Taxonomy (NCBI): domain Eukaryota; kingdom Metazoa; phylum Mollusca; class Gastropoda; order Neogastropoda; family Conidae; genus Conus; species Conus canariensis. The sequence goes on from CM065740.1 coordinate 47,847,398, forward strand.
CACACACACACACAGAGGCACCCACGAGGCACTTGCGCATGCAAACGCATGTATACATACACACACATCGACACACGAATATAAATCCTGCACTTGCCCATCCCCGCCCTATCCTCCCGCCCGCTGCTCTACATATCATCTCTTTACAGCCAGTGACCATAAGGCCTTTCTTCGTATGATCAGAGCTTTTGCCACTGCAGGCCATATTACAATAGGTATTGTCTTTCTTTGGCTCTTGTTTGTTTATTTGTTTGTTTTGACGACCGTAGATGTTCTCTTAATATGAGCACCGTTCCCCCTTGACTCTTCTTCCGTACCCCCCGCCCTTTCATTTCCTCCACCCTCCCCTCCTTGTCTCCCACCCCCACCCCCTCCCCCACCTTCCTCCGTCCATCCCTGCCCTTTCCCATCCCCCGTCTCCCACTGCTCTTCTATCCCCCGGCCCCTCCAGCCCTCCCTTCGCCCTCCTCCCCTTCCCGTGTCCCCCCTGTTCCGTCTTCCACCCCGTCTCCCCTTCCTCCCAGCTCCTGTCCACCCCTCCGCAGCGCGTCCTCCATCCTCGCTGCCCCATCACCTCTTCCCCTCTATCCCCGTCACCTTCCCTTCTTTAGGTCCCCCCCCCTCTCCTCTCATCTCCCCCTTCCCTTTCCTGTCCTCCCCTACCTCCACACCTCCATGTATCCTTGGACCCACAACGAATTCCAACGTTGCTTCGCTTGGCTGTTTAATGGGCGGTTTTTTTTGTCGCATTAAGTGTGACTAGAGCCACTTACTCGCACATAAACTATTCGCTTTTGATCTGTACCCTATGCGGATGGGTTACTGTGTCAAATTTGAAGATCAGACGAAATTTGTTTTAGTTAGACGTTCCTCACCCCCCCCCCCCTCCCCCCAACCTTCGTTCTCTGTCCTCCATCCCACCTCCCCCCCCCCCACCTCCGCCGTCTCCCACTTCCGATTATTTTTCTCTCCCATCCTTTTCTCCCACCCCTTGTCCTCCTTTTTCCTGCCTCCTCCCCCTTTCCCCATTTCCCTATTCTCCCTGTTCCCTATCTCACCCCTCCCCTTCTATCGCCCACAACCCCCATCTCTTCACCCGTCTGTCTCCAACACTCACCTCCTTCACTCCCCCCCCCCCCATCCACCCATGGCTTGTTCTCCCTCCCTTCTGACCCCACCTCCTTCATCCTCTCTTCTCGATCTCCCATACTTCCCCTTCTTTTACCGCCCCCCCCCCCCCCACTGCTGCCCCACTCATTGCCCCGTCCTCCCCCCCTCCCCTTCTCTTTCTGTTAGACCCACCTCTAGCCCTGACATTACTTGGCATAGCTTTGTTGTCGCATTTCTGTCACAGGAAGATGCGACTAATCCGACCCGCTAGCATAAAAGGTATGCGCTCATGATCTGTCCTGTATGCTTGTAAGTCACCATGCCAAATTTGGAGATCAGACGAAAGTTTAGGATTTGTATAGAGAGCAACAAAGACCACACACACACACACACACACAGAGAGAGAGAGAGAGAGAAAGAGAGAGAGAGAGAGAGAGAGAGAGAGAGAGAGAGAGAGAGAGAGAATGGTTCGCTTGGATTTTCTTTTTGTATGAACACAGGTTTTCACTCTGTCTGATGATGCAGTTTCTTTGTAGAACCATGGTTATTCAGTCTTTGTGTGATCATACGTTTTCTGTGGGACCATGGATGTTACGTCTCTGTATGATCGAAGTTTTCCGTCTTTCTATGACCATGGGTCTTTTTTGTTTTTGTATGATCTCAGAGTTGCGCCTTTTAAGCCCTTAGGTTTTCTCTAATATACCCCTAGGCTTTTTTTCTTTGTTCGACCATACGTTTGTCTTTGTATGATCCCAAATGTTCTTTTTGTGTGCAGGGCTGTCGTTTACGCAGATCTTACGCGCCGTAACACTCAAATTCCCCTTTAAAATACGCTCCAGACGTCAGTCATCCATTTAAAACCGAAAAATTACAGTCACATAAATCAAACCTTTTCAACTCTGCAGTGCGCGTATCCACAGCAGATCCAAAGTTTGCCACGCGAGACTTGCAACTCGTTTATCGGGTTTTCCCAGTCCGTGCGAAATCGAATGAGATGTCGATGATTTCTTGATACAGCTAAATATAGATATCCCTGCGCGTTGTGCATCTTGGGTCAGACGAAATGAAATTAAAACGTGCGAGGCACGCGGTGCGAAAATGCCGATGGGTTCAAACTGGCAATCTGAGAAGTTACGGTATTTGGTGCATGGGGACAAACGTGATGGCCGAGCTTAATGTTAAAAGATTTGATGTTTGTCCTCTGGTCGTTTAAGACAAAAATTGCCTTGTTCATATCGAGGAGTAAGCGGATTTAAAACAGAAAGAAGCTGAAATAGAAACTAGATTGTTTGAACCCTGTCTTTAGTTTTCATTTCTGTGTCTGTTATTTATGAATAGGCTAGTAACACACACACACACACACACACACACACACACACACACACACACACACACACACACACACACACCTCTCCATATATATATTATGGTTACGTGATTTGTTGAATTTTCTCAACGTTCCTGCAACTGGCAGGAAGGGCAGGCGGCATTGATGTATTGGTGCACCAAGCTTACAGAGGCGAAATGACCAAGCTGGATACCTGACTGAAACGTCAATAAAGCAGTTGAGCTGCGCAGTAGTGACCCTCTAGAATTCTATCCAGGAAGTCTGGTGAATGCTGAAAAACGAAAGCCAGAGAAAGCCCTTAGGGGTTCTCTTTGTCCATAAGGCTACCCTTCGTCTTGAACATAGATGTTTACTTTAAAGAGCCATGAGTTTCTTCGTTGTATGAACTCGGTTTTTTTTGTATAACCGTCAGGCTTGCACCAACGTAGGTTTCCCTGTCCATGAATACAGGTTTTCTGTGTCTGGTCCTGTAGGTTTTCTGTGCCTACGACCACACGTTTTCTATTTCCATGCTCACAGGCTTTCAGTTTGTTTGGCTATTGATTCTTTGCTTCTATAACCACAAAGTTTCTGTTTGTATAACCACAGTTTTTCTCTTTTCACGACCACAGTTTTTCTCTTCCCATGGCCACTGTTTTTCTGTTTCTATGACAACAGGTTTACTGGGTGACCACACGTACCCACAGCTTTTCTATTTCTGTTTGCATCACTGTAGTTTTTTTTTCTTGTATGACCATGGGTTCTCTTTGCATGTATGACCACCGATTTTCTCTGTGTATGGACACAGGTTATTTGTACATATGGCCACAGATTGTCTGTTTGCATAAATACAAATTTTCATATTTTTGCGACCTAAGGATCTCTGTTTCTATGACCACAGGTTTTCTGTTTGTATAAATACACGTTTTCTGTTTGTATGACCACAGGTTTTCTGTTTGTATAAATACACGTTTTCTGTTTGTATGACCACAGGTTTTCTGTTTGTATGACCACAGGTTTTATGTTGTGTGACCACAGGTTTTATGTTTGTATGACCACTTGTTTTATGTTTGTATGACCACACGTTTTCTATTTGTATGACCACAGGTTTTATGGTTGTATGACCACTTATTTCATGTTTGTATGACCACAAGTTTTCTATTTGTATGACCACAGGTTTTATGGTTGTATGACCACAAGTGTTCTATCTGTATGACTACAGGTTCTCTGTTTGTATGACCACAGCTTTCTGTTTGTATGCACACAGGTTTTCTATTTGTATCACTGCAGGTTTTCTGTTGGTATGACCACAGATTTTCTGTTTGTATGACAAGTTTTCTGTTCTATGACCACAGGTTTTCTGTTTGTATGACAAGTTTTCTGTTTGTATGACCACAGTTGTTCTGTTATGTGACAAGTTTTCTGTTTGTATGACCACAGGTTTTCTGTTTGTATGACACGTTTTCTGTTTGTATGACCACATGTTTTCTCTTTGTATGACCACAATTTGTCTGTTTGTATGACCACAAGGTTTCTGGTTTCATAACCACTAACCACTGATTTTCTGTATTCAGGACCACAGAAATTCTTTTGTATGATCACAGGTTTCATGTTTGTGCGATCACATGTTTTCCATTGTTTGACACCAAGCTTTCTGCTCCTGATACCACCAGTTTTCTGCTTGTATTAGCAAACGTTTTCTGTTTGTTTGGCCACCGGGTTTGTAGGACCACGACTTCACAGTTTCTGTGACCATAGCTTTCCAGCATGTTTGAGTATGGGTTGTCTGTCTGTATGATCGCATAGAGACCACAGCTTCTCTGTTACTATGGCCACATGGTTTCTATTCGTGTGACCACGGTTTTGTTTTCGTTTGTAGGACCGCAGGTTTTCTGTTTGTATCAGCAAACGTTTTCTGTTTGTATGGCCACCGGTTTTGTATGACAGCGAGTTTACTGTTTCTATGACTACAAGTTTACTGTTTCTATGACCACATGTTTACTGTTTCTATGACCACATGTTTACTGTTTCTATGACCACATGCTTACTGTTTCTATGACCGCCAGTTTACTGTGTCTACGACCGCCAGTTTACTGTTTCTATGACCACATGTTTACTGTTTCTATGACCACATGTTTACTGGTTCTATGACCGCCAGTTTACTGTGTTTACGACCGCCAGTTTACTGTTTCTATGACCACAAGTTTATTGTTTCTATGACCACATGTTTACTGGGTCTATGACCGCCAGTTTACTGTTTCTATGACCACAGGTTTACTGTTTCTATGACCACATGTTTACTGTTTCTATGACCACAAGTTTACTGTTTCTATGACCACATGTTTACTGTTTCTATGACCACATGTTTACTGTTTCTATGACCACAAGTTTACTGTTTCTGTGACCACATGTTTACTGTTTCTATAACCACATGTTTACTGTTTCTATGACAACAAGTTTACTGTTTCTATGACCACATGTTTACTGTTTCTATGACCACATGTTTACTGTTTCTATGACCACAAGTTTACTGTTTCTATGACC
>CM065740.1:47857378-47859878 GCA_033310375.1 Conus canariensis
TTCATCAGTTTGATACAAAGATATTATTGTAAAACAAAATTAGGTTTTTAGTTTGTTACGAAAGGATTGTGCTCTAAAGTAACCTCATACAGCTGATATAAACATTATAGTGAAACAAAAATAATCCTTCGATGTGATACTGGAAGCCCTCTATGAAACAAACTTACTTTTTTTTAGTTTGACACAGCAAGATTACGTGAAAAAAAAGGATTAGATCCATCAATTTGACACGAAAATATTATAGAAGCATAGAAATACATACCTCATGTTGACTCCGAAAGATTTTTAAGAAACAAAATTACACCCTTTAGTTTGACACGGAAAGATTATTGTAAAATAAAATTACATCCTTCAGTTTGACATGGGAAGATTGTTGTCAAATAAAGAACCATCCTACAGTTTTACATGGTAAGATTATTGTGAAAAAAACTACATCCTACGGTTTGACACGGAAAGATCATTGTAAAACAAAATAGCACCCATCAGTTTGATACGGAGAGAGTATTCTAAAACAAATTTAAATTCTTCAGTTTGAGACTTCAGGTGTGTTATGAAATAAAATCACACTCACATTTTGTCAGAGAAACATTGTGTTGAAACAAAGTTACTCTCTTCAGTATGAGATAGAAAGCTCATTGTGAAACAAACTTATATCCTTCAGTTTGGCACAGAGAGATTTTTTAACGGTTTAACACCGGTCCTCACGAGTTTATTCCAACTTCTCTGCGACATGCTGACCATTTTCTCTGACATTTACATTGGTAAACATTGTGACATTTTCATTCGGTGTAAATTGCGACATTTCCATTGTTAGACATTGTTCGTTCACTGACAGACACCTTGATGTTTTTCGCCCTAAACTTTTTATTGGTAGATATTCGCTATGGCATTTCCATTCCCTCACCATCCCCCCCACCCCGCTCCCCTCTTCTCCTCAGATCGGTTGACAGTCAAGGGAGGCTACTGTCCCCGCAAGACAAGCTTCAGCGACTAACGGGCAGTGACCGTCTGGACGTGTCCGCCATGACGGACTTCTTCAGGCCTCTGACCACCTGGCTGACCACAAAACGCCCGGCACTGACGGACACGCAGTGGGCCGAAGCATGTCCGGATCCGGACACGGGTAAAGTGACGGACAGCGAGGCAGCGGAAGCCTTCTTGGAGACGCACGACAAGGAGAGTAAGAAGAAGTATGAAAAGTCCGAGATTCTGTCCTGGAACCACGAAACCAATATCACCGACTACAATCAGGAGCTGATGGTTAATTGTCTCCCTTTTTCTGTCTGTCTGTGTCTTTTGTGTGTGTGTCTCGTTTGTCTCTCGGTTAAATTGTCGAAACCATTTATAGAATGGACACGAGCACTATGCACGAGGCTTGAACCCGCGATAAGACAGCGAATGAAACAAGAGAAAGAAAGCAAATGGTATTAATGTTCAAACTTAAGGATTTTGTATTGCCCTCTCTCTGTCTCTGTCTCTCTCTCTCTCTCTCTCTGTCTATCTCTATCTGTCTGTCGGTCTGTCTGTCTGTCACTCTCTCTCTCTCTCTCTCTCTCTCTCTCTCTCTCTCTCTCTCTCTCTCTCTCTCTCTCCCAGGAAATCATTCACAGCGTCCAGTCAGAAATAATGTTTATTTTTGTGGCCAGTAGACATTTGTAGCTTTCCACAACGTTGCCATTTGGTCTGGGGAAACGGTCTGCATTGACTATTTACTCATATCTTTGTTTATTTACGAGATTCATGATTTTTCACAGTTGGCAGACTACCACTTTTTTCATCATTCTATATTTATTTCCGGAGAAATAGAAAACCTTGTGCTGATTTATTCACATTTTTAAAGCAGATGTTTAAAATCATGTAAAAAGATATTAGTTTGTTAAAAAAATTGTTGTCCACGTATTTTTTTCACTTGAAAAAAAAACAAAACCTTATGCTTTTATGACATTTAGTATCTTCACTTGGGAGGTGTGTTTTCACAAAGAATGCAGTTATGCATGTATGTGTTTATGTATTCATGTGTTCATTTGTTTATCTAACATTCCATATACACGTGTCTCTCACGATAAAATGGGGAAGTGGAGCTAGCAAAGTTTCCGGTTGTATGGATCGGCAAAACGCAGGCCTAACTATCTCCCCTGTCTCCACATGAACCAGTATAACGAATATGTGCATCGATACTTGCTCTCCTCACTACTGCCCTTTGATGTAAACTAAAACACTGCACTCCATGGGATAGATAAATGTTCATCCACGCCAAACACGGCAGACTTCAAGACAGACATCAGTTCACAAATCCCAGATACCGTGCTCTCCAACATAGTATCTAAGATCTCCCCAAGCGCTTTGCCCTTTTCAAGATATCATTCTGTGTTTCCCGCAGACTTTGCCATTCTCAAGATAGATCTCATTATTCTCCCGACGATTTATGTCATTTTATGCTTACCGTACACCTTGATTTCGTCAAAATAGATATCGATGTGTGTTTCCCAACGTTTTACGA
>CM065740.1:47864878-47869878 GCA_033310375.1 Conus canariensis
CACGTTTAGATGCATGGGAACTAGCTGATGTGATTTAAAAGAATGAACTTAGATCATGATGTCTTTTATGTCCAAAGAGGGCGAAGCAAACGTCAAGTCATGTTGTTTGTATCCTGCCAGCCATGAGGATCCAGAGGTTCTGAAAGTCCGCCACATGCCGGTAGCCACCAGTACATTTTTGCCATGTACTAGTAAAACATAGGACTTCCGGTGTGACCTGTCTTCAACACTCTACGTCCGAAATCAGTCCCTGGTGAAAGAGAAAGGACACTTGCCCCAACCCCTCCCCCACCCCCCACTCCCCCCCCCCGGGCGGTGGGGGGGGGGAATAAATCCAGTCCGACCTCCCCCGTTGTTCCAAAATCATTCCCTTCAAAATACTCTAAATTTCCCAACAGAAAAAACATATCAGTCAAAGCATACTGCACTGGAATCTAACGCAGGCGGGGGCTTGGTCGAGTTTGGACCTAAACAAGAACTGCTTCGCATCTTGTTCTAAAACCACCTCCTGGAGAGTGCTTTGGGGCATGGGCCAAAAACAGCCCATGGATTAATACATGCACGCATCCATTTCTACCTCCCTGTCACATTGGGTGGGTAAGTTTAGCTACATGCCTAGGCTGGCCTGCTACAGCTCATAAGTCGTTTTTTTTATCATTCTCTTGCGAAGCAGCAGACACGTGGCATCGACCTAAATGACTGTGTTTAGGTGGTGAAAATATCGACTGAACATTCCAGGTCTTAAACCTTCCGCCGGTTTAACACGCATAGACACGATGACCCAGACACTCTGTGTTTATGTCCACCAGTTCACGTTGTGCGCAGGTCCAGCAGCAGTGATAAGTACACCTTCTGTCATCCAGGTTTCAACGACTTGGGAGAGTACTGGCGAGATGACTACGAAGACGAAAATCTGCAAGAAGAGTTAGAGGCCCTGATGGAACAGCTACGTCCTTTGTACGAGAAGCTCCACACGTACGTTCGTAAGAAATTGAAGGCTGTGTACGGCGAGGACAAGTTTCCTGAGACTGGGCACATTCCTGCACACATCCTGGGTGAGTGGTAGTGTCATCACTGAATGATGTGTTTCCTATGACTATTCCTGCACACATCCTAGGTGAGTAGTGGTGTCATCACTGAATGGTGTGTTTCCTATGATATTCCTGCACACATCCAAGGTGAGTGGTGGTGTCATCACTGAATGGTATATTTCCTATGATATTCCTGCACACATCCTAGGTGAGTGGTGTCATCACTGAATGGTGTACTTCCTATGACTATTCCTACACACATCCTAGGTGAGTGGTGATGTCATCACTGAATAGTGTGTTTCCTATGATATTCCTGCACACATCCTAGGTGAGTGGTGAGGTCATCACTGAGTGGTGTGTTTCCTATGACTATTCCTGCACACATCCTAGGTGAGTAGTGGTGTCATCACTGAATAGTGTATTTCCTATGATATTCCTGCACACATCCTAGGTGAGTGGTGGTGTCATCACTGAATGGTGTATTTCCTATGATACTCCTGCACACATCCTAGGTGAGTGGTGTCATCGCTGAATGGTGTATTTCCTATGACTATTCCCGCACACATCCTAGGTGAGTGGTGGTGTCATCACTGAATGGTGTATTTCCTATGATATTCCTGCACACATCCTAGGTGAGTGGTGAGGTCATCACTGAGTGGTGTGTTTCCTATGACTATTCCTGCACACATCCTAGGTGAGTAGTGGTGTCATCACTGAATGGTGTATTTCCTATGATATTCCTGCACACATCCTAGGTGAGTGGTGGTGTCATCACTGAATGGTGTATTTTCCTATGATATTCCTGCACACATCCTAGGTGAGTGGTGGTGTCATCACTGAACGGTGTATTTCCTGTGACTATTCCTGCACACATCCTAGGTGAGTGGTGATGTCATCACTGAATGGTGTATTTCCTATGATATTCCTGCACACATCCTAGGTGAGTGGTGATGTCATCACTGAATGGTGTGTTACCTATGACTGGACACATCCCTGCATACATCCTAGGTGAGTGGTGATGTCATCACTGACTGGTGTGTTTCCTGTAAATGGTCACATTCCTGCACACATCCTAGGCGTGTGATGATTAAATCCCTAGACGTCATGTTTCCCAAGCCGAGCCACGTTAAAGCACACATCATAGTATTGTAAAAATTCCATTCTTAAATTTGTTGCAGTACTGAAACTGTACTGACAGTGCTGTGTATGTGTTTGTGTTGAAATTTGGGAGTTAGAAGCGAGCAAGCAGAGAACTGTCCATCGGTGATTACGGCACAACCCACTCCGTCGTTTCTGTCAAAAGAAATGGATTGATGTATCTTATGAACTTTGACATTTTTCTTTAAAGAAAAACACCATTTACACAAAACAGCTATATCAATTGTGTTTCTGTGGAATGTGTCATACAGCGGATATTTGTTGAACCCTGTAACATTTCCTTTGTTTAAAAGGTTAATATGTCTAGATACTTCTCTTTGCACCGTCACGAGGACTCGTTGATTTCATCGATACACATTGTATCAGACTTTGTCCTGTTCTCAAGAAAAAAATTGAGAGAGCGAAGAATTTTTTAAAGTTAAAATTATAATTATTGTTGGTTTGACTGTATTGTCCAATGCTTCAGGCAAAATTTCCTGTTATCAGAAGTGAAAGGTCTGTCCTTGGTGGCCAGGTGACGTGTTGGCTCAAATGTGGGATGGCATTTATGACCTGCTGACACCCTACCCCGGACACGAGAGTGTGGACGTCACGGATGAAATGATTAAACAGGTAAAGTTCTCACTGACAGGAGAATGTTTTGGAGGATATAAAGTAAAATAGTCAACGGACATCTAGATACCAGTTCATTTTTTCCATTTTCAAGGCTAAATGTAAGTTCTAATTTGACTTTATAACGTTAAATATGATGTCTTTTATGTTTGAAATTATTGCACACCCTCTCTTTGTGTCTACATCTACATTACATATACATTACATTTTAAATCCTTTCCACACACTTGATTCAGCTCCATATAGACGAAGAATCCTACCGCTTCTTCTATACCCTGTCTGTCTATGTCAGTCTTCTCCGTGACTTCACAGCTACCTTGCTGTGTACTGACGGAGCCCCCTTTGAAGTGTTGACAAGAGAAGGCCTTGACTGTCTGTCCTAAGGGACTGGGAAAGCTAGACATGCCTGACGTTTATGCCTGCGTGTGCATTGTGGAGTGCAGTACTGAGCTGAAGTTCAGTGTCTGCAGCGTTGTGACGTGATCGTGGGGTTTCCACACAGAACTGGACGGTGCACCGGATGTTCAACACCTCCGACGAGTTCTACACCTCCCTGGGACTGGACCCCATGCCCCAAAGGTTCTGGGACTTCTCCATGCTGGAAAGACCCACCGACGGCCGTCAGGTCGTCTGCCATCCCTCCGCCTGGAACTTCTACAACGGCCGGGATTTCAGGTGGACTAACCAGCTGAATGGCTGACAGGATGATTGCTTGAGTAGATTACAGCTGCTTCCTCTGTGGAATGTCAGAGTTGTCTTGCAGTTAGTATTTATGAGGTTGTCTTGCCCCCATCATGGATCTGCCTTCTTTATACCTTTAGGAATGCACCGTCCTGATTGGTTGCCCTCTTAACAGGATCCTCCTGTCAAGCAAGTCGCTACTGGAACAGCGTGTCGCAGTCGTTCGTTTGTTGCGAGTTAGAACACTGTTTAGTGTCCAGTATTAAAAAGAATGTTGTTTTCTGTGCTGATCCTTAAGCATTGTCATTCTGGTGGTATCAGTGTAGCATTGGGTGAGTTAGTTTACATACTCCTTAAATGGTTATCCCCATCTCCTGTTCTATATTTGGTAGTTAAACTTGAACGTGACAAAAGCAGCAGAACCCTTCTCCATTGAGAAGCTTCTTTTGGGGATTTCTTTATTTCATGCACACTTCACAAAACAGAGTAACCTAGTACACTTCCGTTCAGTGTTTCGTTTCCATCCTTAGCGATGTCATGAACATGTTGTGATTGAGCATTGAAGTCAGACGTAATGAAATACAGGATCAATACAAACAAAAATCGTTTTCTACTCCTTTTTGGTTGTTGGTATTCCTGACTGTGTCTCCTAGTACCGCGGCACTGTCTGTCTTTCAGGTCAGTCTTTCCGTTGATGTTGGCTTTTCTTCAGCTTCTATCCTCCATTTCCGTCTTCCGGTGTTTAGGCCCATTTGTTCTTCTTGCCCTCCATTGTTTCATTTCTTAATTTTCATTCCTTATAAAGTCTTTGTTCATTCAGAAGTTGGCTACATTTTACGGCTACTTCGTTTTTTCCCTCATTTTTATGGTGACAAGGGTCTGTCTTACTGATGTCCATGCTGAATGCAAAATATTGCTGAAACTGTCTTCATAACAATGACTGATGCTGTATGTTGTTTATATGCACTGATCCATCTCTCCCATGCTCAGATAATACCCTCTGTATCTAACACCAGTTTCCAGAATCATAGCCTTCCTTAAAATTTATTCAAACCCGTTTCACGTTTGGTTTTGTGGTTCATCTGCGCACACAACCAGTTTGATATCATCCTCTTGAGTAACTTTAAATGAAACAATTTTTGTCCTGTTCGTTCTAGGAGCTGGGCCTCTTGTGTGTGCTACTCACAATTATGCATTCTCTGAGCTAATCGTCTGCAGGTGGACGCTATTTACGTTTACTTAACGATCTAAAAGACAGGTAAAATTCGACTATCTGCGCTAGGATTTTTTCGATTTTTCATATGGTCTCTTTGAAATCCAGTAAAAACTGGCTTCAGTGTTTGCTGTGAACAGATACGTGTTTCTTACCAGTGTGGTTGATATCCATAACAAAGGGTCCAAGCTTTGTTGGTTAGTAGTATGGTTAAGTTCTGAATGCTCTCTGTGTTGGTCACTCACTGCTTGAGGAAACAGTCAAATGTATCTCTACCCAGCATCAACGGCGGATGAAGCCTTTTG
>CM065740.1:47874878-47882378 GCA_033310375.1 Conus canariensis
CAAAAGAAAGGAAATGCTCAGCATATTCGTGTTACAGGTAAATTTGAGTCCTCGGCGAACATGAGATCCCTCGAAATAGAGTCTGGTCTTGGCACCATAGACTAGCGCCGTTTCCAGTCTTTAGTCATGTGAACGTGTATATATACATGTATATACATATACATATATGTACATATATATATATATATATATATATATATATATGTATCTGTATTCGTTGAGTCCCAGTGCAGAGTGCTCTTTGGACAAAACCGACGGTTGGATCTTTTTTATGCTCAGTGATCCTTTTGGCGGGCCCAGTAGGTTGCCTTCCTCCAAAATCCTCCAAACCCAAACGACGCTTTGTGAGAAGTCCTCCAGATGTTTTCGGCCGATGCTACCGTCTCAGTCTCGTCCTGGTTCAGACTCACACACGCATGATACAACAGAGCTGGACGAAAGTAGGGGCGCCCACCGTCATCGACATTCCCCCGGACACAAGTTCAGCACAAAGATGAGAAGGGTCTGTCCTAGGGAGCTGGAAACCCTGACAGTCCGAGTAGACAGGGAGGCTGATCATGACTAATAAACACAGTCTTATCGTAGCATGCGTTGCATCGGACCCAGGTTGTAGAGTCTATGGGATTTAATGGTCATAGTTGATTTGCTCCATAGAGAGTCAAAAAGGGATTTAGACTAAAAAAGAAAAAAAATCTCACTCAAACCAAAATGGCTGCCACAGTAGTTACTCAAACCACGTGAGCTCAACATGCAATGAAAATCTCTGAAGTGAGCTGCTGCACACAGCTGAGCAAGAGATGCCCGCAAGAAATGGGGTTCACTGAATTCATTATAGAAAGCACAATGCTTTACATACATACAAAGCGTGCATGGTGGAATGGGACTCGCAATGTGATTAGTTAGGAAAAAGCGTCTCTCACCAAGTCTGGATTTTCACAACAGAACTGCATGAACTGCACGAAGATCCGACAAATACTGAAACAATGATTTTCATCGTCATGTATTTTCATAGGCAAGGGGATTCAAGCATGACATCCTGATGAGCATCAGCTTCTTCGTCAGTATTTTCCATACTTAAATGCACAAAGTTACGATCCAAATCGTCATTATCTTCGTCATCATTGTTGTCAAAATTCTTGATAAAGAGTAGAACTAATCTTAGTATCCTTAGATTAACATCACCTTCATCGTCATCGTTGTCAACATTCTTGATAAAGAGTAGAACTCATCTAAGTATCCCTGATTATCATCATCTTCATCGTCATCATTGTCAACATTTTTGACAAGTAGAAGGAATGTGTCTTCCATGCTGATCAACCTCCCCCGCGTCACATCGTTATCGTCATCGTTGTCAACCTTCTTATCCACAGAGACCGACATCAACTTCTTGATGAAGATGGCCTTGGAGAAGGTGGTTTTTGTACCTTTCGCCTACCTGGTCGATCAGTGGAGATGGTCCGTGTTCTCTGGAGTCACCCCACCTCACCGCTACAATCCCGAATGGTGGCGGCTAAGGTGAGAGCACCCATATCCCAAGAATTTCTTGCTAACGCAAAGACCAGCTCTGAGAGAGCCCCTTGTGGTCTTCTTGCCTGTGCCATAATTGAAACGAAACTGAAATTGATGGCTCGGGTATTTTAACAAAGACAACCACAACAACAGCCACAATCATAGCCACAACGATAAGGAGATGAACAGAAATAGTATAGAGAAGAGAAAGGACGGGAAAAGAATAGTGTAACAAACTCCTACTGTCAGTTGTTTAATGAGCAGATTTGCTCATCCTTTCCCCCATAGACACTTGTTTCAGGAGAACAAACACAAACTAGTACATGTATAGACACGCCAACCCTTAACGCCTCCATCCCCTCCAACGTCTTCTTCTTCCCACATGAATAATTATATACAAATACACGCGCTTAAATTAAAAGTATAATTTAGCATAAACACATGACAAAACATTGTGGTTGTGTGCGTGCGTGTGTGTGTGTGTGTGTGTGTGTGTGTGTGTGTGTGTGTGTGTGTGTGCTTTCGTTTAACGCCTTCCCAATGTGATACTAAACTTTAGAAAGCGGGTAAAGGAGGTCAGGGAGAAGGGAGGGTGGGGCGGTGGTGAGCGGAAGTAAGGAATTGTGTTCCATGTCCGTCACCCTTGTAGGTGATTGCAGACATTTAAATAAGATGATTTTCACAATGAATGGTCTCATTGAAAAAGAGAGAGAGAGAGAGAGAGGGGGGGGGGAGGAGAGTGGGCAAATTGGAGAAGAGGTGGACAGTCGGATAATGTGTAGTAGGAAAAACGATAGATGGAGCAATGGATCAGAGATGAACATTAGTAGTGATCTAAGTACATCCAAAGGCATTATTTAATGGACTCTGTAATAGTTAAATGTAAATTTAAGAAGAGAAACAAATGATCACGAGTCTAAAAACTAAAAAATCGACATTTCCAATGTCTGTAGATGGTACACTTTCGTCTAACAGAGGTTTCATTAATTATGGTAAAAAATTAAGACAGATAATGATATTCTTGATATTGGGGCAACAAGTGCTCCGTAGTGGATTGCATAAAGGTCTGAAAGGCAGAATTGAAATCGTTTTTGCAGATCGAAACAAAGTCTGGTAGAGTCATTTGACGAGATTTTGAAGATAAACCGAAGCATAAAAAGAGTCCATTGCTCATTTCTTTTCATGGTAGAGGGCAGTAGACTCTACGCTACCTGAAACTTTAGCTCCCTTTTTAGCTGCTCTGTCTCCTGATCGTTCAAAAGAAAGCTTGTTCGGGATCTGATCCAACAAAATTCTACTTTCTTTCTTAAAAAATATTTCCAAATTGTGTTTGATAGTAATTCAAGTATACATACAATTTCGATGGACATAATAGGACATAAATTCATTAAAAAAATCACGTTTGTTTGTGCATCAGGTCACAAACATATATGAAAAAACGACAAAAACATAAAAGGATTTCAACAATTTAAAAAAAAAAAAACGTAATTCAGGTCGTGGGCTGAAAACAAAAGCAGAACACAAAACAGTTTACTACTGCCATACCCTTTGTACTATATTTAACAACCAAAAAAAAAATGAAAACTTGAACATTTTCCTTTCTCGCCCAAAACCAAATAGAACATACTTACTTACTTAGGCCCATAGTTCAAGGGTGAGCATAGGCCATCGACAACACTCCGCCATCGCACTCGGTTCTGGGCTGCTCGCTGAATGCCTGTCCAGTTGGTCCCCTGCCTCTTTATCTGTGCCTCAGTGTCTTGCCTCCAGCTGCTGCGAGGTCGGCCTCTCTTCCTTTTCCCCTGCGGGTTCCATGTCAGGGTCTGGCATGTGGTGCTGGATGCTGGCTTCCTGAGAGTGTGTCCAATCCAGCCCCACTTCCTCCGCAGAATCTGCTGATGATTTTTGTTTGAATATTTTCAAATTTTGTTGGGCTAGTTTGGAACTGCTTACGAGCAGTTACACTTAGGGCAAAGGCAGTTCTGGATCGGTTTATTATAACTTTTCCATTATTTGTACAAGTACATTTATTGTTCAATTGTACAATAAGCTCGTAAGCAGTTCCAAACTAGCCCAACAAAATTTGGCAATATTCAAACACACTGTGTACTTTGTCATTATAATAGAACGCCAAGACGGTATCTAGCTATTTCAGTGCCACTCAGAACTGGTGTGTGTGTGTGTGTGTGTGTGTGTGTGTGTGTGTGTGTGTGTGTGTGTGTGTTCAGATGCCAGCTTCAGGGCGTCTCCCCACCAGTGGACAGAAGCTCGGAGGACTTCGATCCTGGTGCCAAGTTCCACGTGGCCAGCAGCGTCCCTTTCATCAGGTACGTACAGTGTTCATCAACGTTGTGTGGGAATGAAGTGAGATGCTTACAGCGCTAGAACTGGAAGTCTCCATAAGCAGGATCAGACAGACGTCAGTGGACACCTGTTGAGCTCTTCATTAAGGACATGGAAGATAAGGTCAGCGGACACCTGTTGAGCATTTTATCAGTGACAAGACAGGTAAAGT
The DNA here is from genome assembly GCA_033310375.1 of Conus canariensis. Lineage (NCBI taxonomy): Eukaryota > Metazoa > Mollusca > Gastropoda > Neogastropoda > Conidae > Conus > Conus canariensis. Next base: position 47,878,903 of record CM065740.1, read on the forward strand.
CAGTGGATACCTGTTGAGTTCTTCATGAAGGACGTGGAAGGTAAAGTCATTGTCTACACGTTGTGCTTTTTTATTAGTGACAAGACAAGTAAAAAGTCAATGGATATCTGTTGAGTTAAGAATATGGAAGGTCATCTGTTCTCAGAATATGGAAGGTCATCTGTTCTCATCTCATTCCCATGACCTAAGTGGTCGCAGGGGGGACATGAGGGACGACTCTGGCGATCTTCTTCTCCATCGCGGCCTGTCTCCTCAGCTTTCAAGAGAGTTCTGGCAGCCTGAGGTTTGTCCATTCCATCACGTTCTCCGACCCATTCTTTCTCTGCCTGCCTCTGCGCTTTCCTCCTTCACGCGTTCCTTGCCGGATTGTATTTGCCAGTGAGTTTTGTCGTGTCACGTGGACAGACCACATCAGCTCTCTCCTCTTAACCGTAGCCAGGAGTGTTTCCTGTGGTCCTGCCATTGTGGTCACCTGCTCTTGGACAGAGACGTTCGTGCTGTGCTCTATCCAGGAGATGTAGAGCAGTCTCCTGTCATTGTATACCTGATGAGCTTTTTATTAGTGATAACACAGGTAAAATCAGTGGACACCTGTTGAGTTCTTCATTAAGGACATGGAAGGTAACATCAGTGGACACCTGCTGAGTTCTTCATTAAGGACATGGAAGGTAAAGTCAGAGGACACCTGTTGAGTTCTTCATTAAGGAAATGGAAGGTAAAGTCAGAGGACACCTGTTGAGTTCTTCATTAAGGGCATGGAAGGTACAATCAGTAGACACCTGTTGAGTTCTTCATTAAGGACGTGGAAGGTACAGTCAGTAGACACCTGTTGAGTTCTTCATTAAGGACATGGAAGGTAAAGGCAGTGGACACCTGTTGAGTTCTTCCTTAAGGAAATGGAAGGTACAGTCAGCGGACACCTGTTGAGTTCTTCATTAAGGACGTGGAAGGTAAAGGCAGTGGACACCTCTTGAGTTCTTCATTATGGACATGGAAGGTAAAATCAATGGATACATGTTGAGTTCTTCATTAAGGACATGGAAGGTACAATCAGTAGACACTTGTTGAGTTCTTCATTAGGGACATGGAAGGTAAAAGGCAGTGGACACCTGTTGAGTTCTTCATTAAGGACATGGAAGGTAAAGGCAGTGGACACCTGTTGAGTTCTTCCTTAAGGAATGGAAGGTACAATCAGCGGACACCTGTTGAGTTCTTCATTAAGGACATGGAAGGTAAAGGCAGTGGACACCTGTTGAGTTCTTCCTTAAGGAAATGGAAGGTACAGCCAGCGGACACCTGTTGAGTTCTTCATTAAGGACATGGAAGGTAAAGGCAGTGGATACCTGTTGAGTTCTTCATTATGGACATGGAAGGTAAAATCAATGGATACATGTTGAGTTCTTCATTAAGGACATGGAAGGCAAAGGCAGTGGACACCTGTTGAGTTCTTCATTATGGACATGGAAGGTAAAATCAATGGATACATGTTGAGTTCTGCATTAGGGTCATGGAAGGTAAAATCAATGGATACATGTTGAGTTCTTCATTAAGGACATGGAAGGTGAAGTCAGTGGACATTTGTTGAATTCTTCATTAAGGACATGTAAGGTAAAGTTACATGATGAGCTCTTCATTAAGGACATGGAAAGTAGAGTCTCCTGATGAAGTCTTCATTAAGGGCATGGAAGGTAAAGTCACCTGATGAGCTCTTCATTAAGGACATGGAAAGTAAAGTCACCTGATGAGCTCTTCATTAAGGACATGGAAAGTAAAGTCACCTGATGAGCTCTTCATTAAGGACATGGAAAGTAAAGTCACATGATGAGGTCTTTATTAAGGACATGGAAAGTAAAGTCACACGATGAAGTCTTCATTAAGGACATGGAAAGTAAAGTCACCTGTTGATGTCTTCATTAAGGACATGGAAAGTAAAGTCACCTGTTGAGGTCTTCATTAAGGACTTGGAAGGTAAAATCAGTGGATGCTGTTGAGGTCTTCATTATGGACATGGAAAGTAAAATTACCTGTTGAGCTCTTCATTATGGACATGGAAAGTGAAGTCACCTGTTGAGCTCTTGATTAAGGACATGGGAAGTAAAGTCACCTGATGAAGTCTTCATTAAGGACATGGAAAGTAAAGTCTCCTGATGAGCTCTTCATTAAGGACATGGAAAGTAAAGTCTCCTTATGAAGTCTTCATTAAGGACATGAAAAGTAAAGTCACCTGATGAGGTCTTCATTAAGGACATGGAAAGTAAAGTCACATGATGAGCTCTTCATTATGGACATGGAAAGTAAAGTCACATGATGAAGTCTTCATTAAGGACATGGAAAGTAAAGTCACCTGATGAGCACTTCATTAAGGACATGGAAAGTAAAGTCACCTGATGAGCTCTTCATTAAGGACATGGAAAGTAAAGTCACCTGACGAGCTCTTCATTAAGGACATGGAAAGTAAAGTCACCTGACGAGCTCTTCATTAAGGACATGGAAAGTAAAGTCACATGACGAAGTCTTCAGTAAGGACATGGAATGTAAAAGTCGGTGTATGCTTCCTGAGCTTTCTCATTATGGACCAGGAAAGTACAGCAGCAAGGGAGAGGAAGTACTTCCGCGTGTCCTTAAAATGCTGATCGTAGAGTTGACCACCGAGTAGATGGGAACAACTGTTTTGTTTTTTTCTTTTTCGTATGTGTTCTCAAGAGTTTTCCTTTCCTTCTTTTGAGAGCGAGCGAGCGAGCGAGCGAGAGAGAGAGAGAGAGAGAGAGAGAGGAGAGAGAGAGAGAGAGAGAGAGAGAGAGGAGGTGGGTCAGATGTGAATGATTTATGCAATGAAAGTCCTTCACTTTAAAATGGTTGCGTGCAAATCAATCCCACCCAACAGCAAAAAGTCATTTCGATGATTATTCAATAACCGATAATTATGACAAAGCTTTAACTTGTATCTTACATGCTTTATGCAAACCAGTACATACGTTTTTGACAGTTTCTGTATTTGTGGATGACATTAGTAATCTGAATGAAAACATTTAGATTTTTAAAGGCTGTGGTCCAGTGTAGAAACTTTTAATGCTGTCTAAAAGTAGACAACAAAGTAGGAAATGAAGATCTTTCCTTTAGTGTCCTGACACACTGGACATAAAAAATCAGACTCAGTATCAAATTTATAACAATATTAATAATCAGAACAGCAGTATCTGATATTTCAAAACGTCACCTTGTCATAAGAAATTCTAGTTGACTGTCAACTTAAGGGCAGTCTGTTTCAGTGTATATTTTAGTCGTAATTTTACTTACCATCGCTTGTAATAAAAAAAAAATTGACGGATAGGGAAATATGCCATCCGTTAACATTTCATCAGTACAATTGTATTGTAAACATTTTTTTCTGTTGATCTGTAAATATTTGACTTCGCCACAGCAAAAAGGTTAACACACTCCCTACTGCGCGAATTTCATGACCGGAAGTAGATTTC
>CM065740.1:47887378-47894878 GCA_033310375.1 Conus canariensis
CATGGATTTCCAGACAAAATGGCTTGCATATGAGCCCCTCGTCTTTGATGCTTAACTGTCTTTTGTCAGTGTGAATGTATATAATGCAATATATGATAACTAAGCACTAGACTAACAAACAATATTTCTGCTCCCTTGCTAATGACAGTCTATTGAGGCTCATGCATGTTACTCAAGGTGTACGGTTTTTTTTTTTTTTTTTTTTTCTCTCTTTCAAGGTTGCTATCATTGAGACAATGTGTTCTGTGAAAAATAGCATATCTTCATTTGCTGTGAACCAACCCACTCTGTCTTAATGTTTGTCTGGTTAATTGTCAGCATGTCCGCTTGTTCGTCCTCCTACCTGTCCTTCCTCGTGCTATTCGTCTATCCTCACTGATCTCTCTATCCTATTTCTTTCCTTTTTTTTTTAATTTTAAAGCATGATTACACTACATAGAAAGGATTTGCCTTAAGTACAATGCATTGTGCCATGCTGTTTACGTCATCAAGTAACCATGCTTTAGATAGATAAATGATGATATTCTGAAGGCTATATCTTTCTTTTTGTTCGTGTATATACTTACTTGTCTATGTATCTATGTTTAGATTGCCATATACCTAATTTCTGAATATTGATGTTGTTGCATATCACAGTTTCTGTAATAACAATAAAAGAAAATAAAAATGTAAAAAAAAAAAAAAAAAAATTTCAAGCCTTCAAATTCTATCAGAATATTATATGCACATAATTACATATCACATTGTGAATAAAACGAACATAGCTCTACGAGTCAAAAATTTAACAAATTCCAAAAGAGAAAATAACAGAGAGAGAGAGAGAGAGAGAGAGAGAGAGAGAGAGAGAGAGAGAGAGAGGGAGAGAGAAGCATTAATTTGTTAACAACATTGACTTCAAACTCTGCTCTGTGCTTCTCTGTTCTAGTTTTGATTGATATGATTTGAAGGAAAAGGGTCAGTTTACATTGACCAGTGTCGTTCCTGTAGAATATGCCTAACTGTATTGGTGTAGACTGTTCCGGGGTCTGGGAAAGGAAAGCTTGTGAGGTCATTCTTTTCCACTTGTTTTGGATCATCTTCTTTGAAGCTGCTCCACTAACTACGCTAGTATGTATAAATCTGTCTTTAGGTCGAAGAATGTTGGATTTTTTAAAATAATCTGTGTTAAATAATCAGCTGTTTTACTTTTACAGTTTTCTCCTGTGAACACCTGGATGTTTTAAATTAGTTTCAGGAACATGTTGTTTTAGGGTGTATGCACAATTGACAAGAGATACCAGATGCTGTGTGTGTGCGCGCGCGCGCGCGCGCGCGTGTGTGTGTGTGTGTGTGTGTGTGTGTGCTTGTGTTGGTGATGGTGGTGGTGGTGGTGGTGGTGTTGAATCATAAATTGAATGAAGGTATGCAACAATTCACATTGTGGAAACTGCAAAAGGGTATGAGGGAACTGAACCAGGAGCTTTATTTACAATATGTCCATTTTTAAGCTGCTTGGTCAATGTAGTGTTCACTGTTTCTGTTCTCATTTCATCTTTGACGACAAGAACTTAGCAATCATTTTGTGTGCAGCCTCATCGTTTATGCATGCAATCAACGTAATACATATGGCATAGTTGGGTTAAAAGACGTTCCTAAGAGAGTAATCTCCATTTGTTTGACCTTCATTAATCATGTCTTTTTTCAGATAAAAGACGAGAACCAGGCGAGGAGCTGGCTACAGAAATATAACGAAGAGTACAAAGACATTGTCTCTAAGTCTTCAGAGATGGCCTGGAACTACGCCACCAACGTCACGGACGAAAATCAACAAAAACAGGTAAGGTCTGCATTCTTCCATCACCTTGAGAAACAGGCAGTGTTTGCATTATATCAACAACATCACTGGGGAAAAATATCATCGGAAACAGAGTGTGCCTTATTGAACCAGACACCAGCGTCAGAATCAACAGAAGCAGTTAGTGTTACCAGCCGCCGTGGCGAAGTGGTTAGCGTCGCGGACTCCCGGCTGGGAGGTCGTGGGTTCGAATCCCATCAGAGTCATGTGGATTTTTCTGCCCCGACCGGCTCCTACCCTGAGTTGAGTTTGCTGCGGACTCAGTTGGGAAGACTGGGACCACACAGTCGAGTCTCATCCTCTTAATGGATGCGTTTCCGAGAGTGTTGCTCAAATTTCCTGACCAACACTGCAGGTGCCTGTATCTCTTGGGCCTGGTTGACGCCGGGATATATTATGAAAGAAAGCGTAGATTACAGCCCTGTCATGTGGTCTCAGACCGAAATGGAAATCCGTAGCATCATCTTGGTCGTCCTTATTCTCATCGATCAGCATTAAAGAAAAAAAAAAGAAAAAACAGTTAGCGTTGGTATTATTGTGCCACCAACGTCACTGAAGTGAATCGTGAGAAACAGGTACTGTTTGTAACATTATTCCACCAACGTTATAATGAAAACCACGGGAAAAGCAAGTAGTGTTTGATTCGCCATGTCACCAGCGTCAGTGACAAAATCAGAAGAAACAAGTAGTGTATTTGTAGTTAGAACGCCAGCGTCGTTCGTGAAAATTATTAGAAACTAGTAATGTCTGAGTAACTAGCGTCACTGATGACGATCAGCGGAAATAGTGTAGTGTTTGTATTATCAAACCATTGACATCACTGATAGACTATCGTCAGAAACGGGTGTCTAATCTATTTCTATGACACCAACGTCATCCAAAGAAAACACACACACACACACAAAAAATCAGCAGAAACAGGTAGACTGTGTATAATTATGCTTTCAAAGTCGCTAACAAAAATCATGAGAATCGTGCAGTGTTTGTATTATATCATTGACGGCTCTGATAACAGTCACGAGAAACAGGCGGTGTTTGCCTCATTATACTGTCAATGTCACTTGGGGTTGTTCGTGACAATGCGTGACTTGATATTTTTATTAGTTTTTGCCTATAATACCACTCAAATGTTTTACTGGGGTATAAAGCAGTAGTTGTAAGAAACTATAATTCTTAAGAAAATGACAGTTTTGCAATATCAGTTTGCAATATCAGTTTTATTGTTGAAAGTAACAATCTCAGATTTATTGCTGTTACTAATGACAGTTTTGCAGCATCGGTTTTATTGTTGAAAATATCAATCTGAGATTTATCACTAATACGATTCAATGATATCTTCATGCATAAGATGGCTGGCAACGTGCTTAAAATATCTATCATTCTGCCAAGTTTGATTCAGCTCATGCACTTGCCTGCAGAAAAAATGCCGGAGTGAAAGTTTACCACAGGCTCGCGCACGCACAGACGCACACGCACAGACAACCGAAGCAATGGGATTCACTTGTTACTTATGCGTATAACATAAGTATTTAGTTCACGTCGTTTCGATCAGTACAGCCACCCGGTAAAACACTGTTTGGACTAATCTTATGCTAATACTACTGATGAATTGTCCCGTCGTGTTCGATGGATGAGTAGGCAGGCAGGTCATCTGCTGATGTGGGTCCCCATGTAGGAATGAAGACCAATTCCTGAGGCACAGAGTCGTCCACAGACGCTGCATGGAATGGAGTCCTGCAAGGATGGGTCCCGTTTTCTCCGATTGCTCTTTTCCTGAATGGTGGTTACTCTGTTGCGCACAAATCTCTTTGTGCCCAGGGTACACAGTTGCTTCCACTGTGTTCTGTCAAGGGCGACATCTGGCCAGTAGTGTCGATGTTGCAGCTTCTGAGGTTGGCCTTCAAGGTATCTTTATATCTCTTGAGAGGCCTTCCTTGATCAAGTTGACCTTTCTTCAGTTGTCCATAGAACAGTGTCTTTGTAATTCCGCTGTCCTCCATACGGACAACGTGTCCTGTCCATCGGAGCTGGCTTCTGATGAATATATCACACTCATATGCTGGGTTGGCCACATTTCTTCTGGATCTGTAGGTTGGACACTTGCCATTCGATGCTTCAGATCAATACTACTAGCTGTACATTATAAAGCCACCCAGATCAAACCTTATATGAATCCTCATGTCAGAAATATTGTTTACGCAGTACACGGCCCGCCAAGAACATCAGCGAGAAACAATATGTCAATACTACTAGTTGTACAGTAGGCAGCTGGCCGCTTAAACCCAGTGAGGAGTGACCTCATGTCAGCTCCACCTTTGGCACAGTGGGCTGCCAGCCACTGAAAACCCAGTGAGAAGTGACCTCATGTCAGTTCCACCTTTGGCACAGTGGGCTGCCAGCCACTGAAAACCTCGTGAGGAGTGACCTCATGTCAGCTCCACCTTTGGCACAGTGGGCTGCCAGCCACTGAAAACCCAGTGAGGAGTGACCTCACGTCAGCTCCATCTTTGGCACAGTGGGCTGCCAGCCACTGAAAACCCAGTGAGGATAGGCGTCAGGTCAGCTCCACCTTTGGCACAGTGGGCTGCCAGCCACAGAAAACCTCGTGAGGATAGGCGTCAGGTCAGCACCGCTTGCTGCACATTGTACGGCCACTCTCTAAAATCCCGTGAGGACCAACCTCTTTGTCCACTGTACAACCAGCCACTTCAACCACGTGAGGGCAAACCTCACGTCAGGACCACTGGTTGTTCAAAAAACAACCAGCCACTTCAACCATGTGATGACCAACCTCATGTTAGCACCACTTGTTGTTCAATAAACAGCCAGCCACTTCAACTATGTGAGGACAAAACTCACGTTAGGGCCACTGGTTGTTAAAAAAACAACAAGCCGCTTCAACCATGTGAGAACCAACCTCATGTTAGGACCACCCGTTGTTCAATAAACAGCCAGACACTTCAACTTTATGAGGACCAACCTCATGTTAGGACCACTTGTTGTTCAATAAACAACCAGCCACTTCAACCATGTAAGGACAAACCTCATGTTAGGGCCACTGGTTGTTCAATAAACAACACGCCACTTCAACTATGTGAGGACCAACCTCATGTTAGCACCACTTGTTGTTCAATAATCAAGCAGCCACTTCAACCATGTAAGGACAAACCTCATGTTAGGGCCACTGGTTGTTCAATAAACAACCACCCACTTCGACCATGTAAGGACAAACCTCATGTTAGGGCCACTGGTTTTTCACCGTACAACCAGGACAAACCCTACGGTAACGCCACTGGTCATGCGATGTACGGCCAGATAATAACTCCACAAGGGAGAACTAACATGTTCAAACTACAGGCTATACACCAAGATTCAAATCTCTAAAACGGATACGCTGCAAGCATAAAGAAGGTCAAAGCTTTACATTTCTTAACTCATAGGTGCAAAAAGATCGCATGACACTGGAAATCCTACAGGTATAAATAACTTACGACTTGACTTCATGCGCGTATAAAAAATACAATACCGTTACATTCTTACAGCTGAAATTAGGTAGGACTTTTTTTCTTACCTGCTGGCAAAAACAACACACGAATGTAACCGTTAACAGGTAACAGCAGTATATGACATTTACCGTGTACTGTGGTTTAAATTCACCACGCAAATCAGCCTTTACGTCCTTCAGATCCAAACACCATATAACCTTCACATTCCTTCAGATTAACACTCTACGTGACGTTTAATAAAAAAAAAGGCAAATCATCTTTACCTTCTCTGAGGTGAAATCAACACATGATCTCCGCCTTCCTTCAGATCAACACAGCACACGACTTTTACCTTCGTTTGGCATACAGCAACATGAGATCTTTACCTACGCTTTAAGAAAAAAACCCACAGCACATCACATTAACCATTTTGAAGGTAAAATCAGCATGTAACTTTAATTTCCCTTGATTTAAAAAAAACACGCACATCTGATTTGCCATTCTTCAAATGAAATCAGTTTATACTTACCTCCCTTCGGGTTAAAACAATTCGAGGTCTTTATCCTCTTTCAGGTAAATTTGGCGCATGACCTTTTCTTTCCTTTATATGAAAAAACACAAGATTATTATTTTCCTGCTGGTAAAAACAGCATATGACATTAGCCTACCCTCGGGTAAAGGCAGCACGTGGCCTTTACCTTTCTATAGGTGAAAACAGATCATGGTATGAAGTATTCTGCTAAAGAAGCGGCATAAAACCTTTAGCTTTCTAAGTAACAATACCCCTTGATCTTAACCTTTCGATAGAGAATGGTGGCATGTAACCTTCACCTTTCTGCAGGTGAAAACAGATCATAGTATTAACTATTCTGGCATAGAAACTTTAGCCTTCTGAAGTAAGAACACCCTTTGTTCTTTACCTTTCTGCAGTTAATGATGGCATGTGCCATTTACCTTTCTACAGGTGAAAACAGATCACAGTATTAACTATTCTAGCAAAGAATCTGTAGCTTACTGAAGTAAGAACACCCTTTGTTCCTAACCTTTCTGCAGTTAATGATGGCATGTGCCCTTTACCTTTCTACAGGTGAAAACAGGTCATGGTATTAACTGATCTGCGGGAAAAATGGCATAGAACCTTTAGCTTTCTGAAGAAACAACACCCCTTGATCCGAACTTTTCTGCATAGAATAATGGTACGTAATCTTTACTGTTTTTGCAGGTGAAAACAGAAACTGATCATGGTATTAACTATTCTGGCAAGAACTTTTATCTTTCTGAAGTAAGAACACCCTTTGTTCTTAACCTTTCTGCAGAGAATGGTGGCACGTAACCTGTACCTTTCTACAGCTGAAAACAGATCATAGTATTAACTATTCTGTAGGTAAGCTGGTATAGAGCTTTTACCTTCTGAAGTAACAATACCCCTTGATCTTTAACCTTATCCAAACACTGATGGCATGTAGCCTTTACCTTTCTACAGGTGAAAACAGATTATGGTGTGCACTATTCTGTAGGTAAACCGGCATACAACCTTTCCCGTTCTGAAGTAAGAACACCCTTTGATGTCAACCTTTCTGCAGATAATAATGGCACGTGACCTTTACCTTTCTACAGGTGAACACAACTCATGGTATTAACTATTCTGCAGGCACACTGGCATACAACCTCTAGCTTTCTGAAGTAAGAGCACCCTTTGATCTTAACCTTTCAGCATATACTGACAGCATGTGACCTTTACCTTTCTACAGGTCGATTCAGAGCTGCAGGTGGCGCAATGGCTGCAGCGGAAGGCAGCGGAAGTGGAACATTACGACTGGGAGTATTTTTCCGACAGCAGTCTTGTCCGTCAGTTCCGTTTTGCAGCGAATATAGGCACGTCTGCCATGAAAAACGAAACTAAACTGAAAGAGGTACGTTGCAAGCTGCTGTACAGTTAGGATGCTATGGATCGTATTTTTAGTGCTTTTATGAGATGCTGAACTGGTTATGTTGGTGTGTTAGATGTATTATTCTTTCGCTTAGTTTTCGGTTGGTTGGGGGATAGGTGGGGTGGAGGGGTAGTGGGTGTATAAATCATATTATTGATGTTGATCTTAATTTGCTTTGTAGATTAATGCACACGAAGAAAACGAATAAAATGAAACGAACATTTTCATAAACCACAGGCTTTTCCCCACT
>CM065740.1:47899878-47902378 GCA_033310375.1 Conus canariensis
GTGTGTGTGGGGTGGCGGTGGGAGGGGGGGGGGATGGGAAGAAGATGGAGTGGGGGGATGTGGCTTGTGCATCTGTTTTAGTGCTTACTTTGTGACCTATTGTTTTGATGCCTTTTTCTCAATATTGTGCAATGTTTATGGAAACTTTTATTTTTCCTGTATTGTGAAGCGCTCTGAGGATGAGTCTTTTTCTCTCATCGAAGAGCGCTACATAAGCTCGTTTTATTATTATTATTATCATTATTATTATTAATTTCCGAAAAATTAATAAGCTCAATCACAATGTAGGTCATGTCAGGCATATTCAAATAGCAACGACTGTGCAAGGCTCGTGCCGTTTTAAGGAGTAGACAGAATACCAGTACGGTGGAAGACACGATGTCTTAGTCTGTTTGTGATAACAGAAGCCGATCAGTAACAGATTGAGCCCCTGGTGCCACAGGATCCTACACAATTTGTGATACAGGGGAGTAGAAGTGCTAAGTACACTATACAATTATTGTCATTTCATTCATACAAAACTGCATTTGAAACAATGAAAAAGCGCTAGACGCAGACTACAAAACAGGAAAGAACTGAGCTGTTCACAGTTACTTCTGGATACAGACAATGTGGAAAAAAAGACTGAAGTTTCGATCTACATGATCTGAACGTTCCAATACAGGTGACAAATTTTATGCTCGGATTTGAGGGACACTTAGTGGTGACTCTACCCCGACAGGAGACAGATGTCAGGCTGTGATTCCTCACTGGAGGGGGAGAGTGAGGGTCTGGTGTTCTACCACCGGAGTCAGACGTAATGAGATGGTAGGACGACGATCATGACTGTTAATAACAGGGGACGACATTTGCAGCTCCGAAAGGAAGTACGAATGAGTGTGCTGCTACAAGCGACAAACGTGATACTGGGATGGAAAGCCGGAATGAAGAGTGTGCTGGGAGAGCAGCATCGGGGACAGTTCCCTGACAGGAAATCCCATGTGTATTTCATTAATGCAGACAGAATTTATCATGTAACGGGAGTGCATGAATGACAGTTCCATAACAACAGGCCCAGGGACCGGATGGGAGAATAACATCGACAGTAGTTCTGTAACAGCAGACGAACCTGGTGCCGTGCTGGGAGGGTAGGAACGACAGGTCTGTGACAAGACACAGACTTAATCTCGTGTGGCCCTGAGTGTTCCATCAGAGAAAACAGACCGAGCACCGTCGGGGGACGGAGAAAGGTAGGGGAGGGGGGCTTAGTGGTGTGGGGCATGATGCCCCACTAAGAGAGAGTGCGACTGAAACGGACTTCAGCTTTCCTGGACCCAACAAACAAACAAAGGCAAACATTACAAAACAAATAAACACACAGAAACACATTTCCCGTTAATTGTAGGCTCTAGTATCATGAGCAGTGTGAAAGGGGGTGAATATTTGGTTAACGTCTACCGGAACCATTTGTTTTAGCCACAAATTGTTTGTGTTGAAAGTGACCCTAATGTTGTTTGACCAGAACTGACCCAACTGATGGCGTCATCACGTGACTATGACGAACTGCTGATGGCGTGGAAGGAGTGGCGTGACGTCACAGGGCCTCTGATGAAGAGCGATTACGAGGAGTTTGTGGCGTTGAGCAACGAAGCCGTGCGCACCCTGGGTAGGTGGAAGAGCAACGTTGTTTAACAGGGAGGGTGGATTTGTGTAAATGGAACAGTTAAGACCACAGGTAGGTGCAAGAGTGGAATGGTTTAACAGGTAAGGTGGATCTATGTAAATGGAACAGTTAAGACCACAGGTAGGTGGAAGAGTGGAATGGTTTAACAGGTAAGGTGGATCTATGTAAATGGAACAGTTAAGACCACAGGTAGGTGCAAGAGTGGAATGGTTTAACAGGTAAGGTGGATCTATGTAAATGGAACAGTTGAGACCACAGGTAGGTGCAAGAGTGGAATGGTTTAACAGGTAAGGTGGATCTATGTAAATGGAACAGTTGAGACCACAGGTAGGTGGAAGAGTGGAATGGTTTAACAGGTAAGGTGGATCTATGTAAATGAAACAGTTGAGACCACAGGTAGGTGGAAGAGTGGAATGGTTTAACAGGTAAGGTGGATCTATGTAAGTGGAACAGTTGAGACCACGGGTAGGTGGAAGAGCGGAATGGTTTAACAGGGAGGGTGGATTTGTGTAAATGGAACAGTTGAGACCACAGGTAGGTGGAAGAGTGGAACGAACAGAGTGGGGGGGGGGGCGGATTTTATTGTAAATGAGGCAGCGTAGACCCTAAGTAGAAGAGGCTAGCATGAAAGGGGTATTTGTTTATGGGGTGTGCATGCTTGTTGATGTTCATGTAATCTCTTTTTACGTTGTATGATTATATGCGGTTTAGTGTGTGTGTGTGTGTGTGTGTGTGTGGTGTGTGTGTGTGTGTGTGTTACGTGCGTGCGTGTGTGTCTGTGTGTCTGTATGTGTGTGTTATTTTAACGACTTCTTTTAAAATCTTTGAAGACAAGAG
>CM065740.1:47907378-47909878 GCA_033310375.1 Conus canariensis
TGCTTACTGTGCTGCCCAAACAGCAGAGCGTGTCCACAGTTTTGATCTCTGTGTTGCTGATGACGTGGTGGAGCACTGCCAGCACCGGACGGTGAAGGCTGGAATAGGCCTCGGTCCCACCAAGAGTGATTGTAAGTCCAAAGCGTTGACAGGCCTTTGCAAAGCGATCTGTGATGCTCTGGACGTCTTGATGGGAGAGCGCGGCCAGTGTACAGTCATCAGCAAAGAGGAACCCCCTCAGAAGGGCACCGAACACTTTAGTCTTGGTCTGAAGTCGTGGAAGGTTAAAGACTTTGCCATTTGAAAGAAAATGTATGCATACCTCCAGTTTCAAATTACACGAGAACTGAATACCTTCCCCAGGCCATCAGCCCTTTATATGAAACGTCAAGTGATAAAATGCACGGGAAATAAATACCTAACCCATAGGCTCTCAACCCCTAACAAGAAACGTCGAGTGACAATATACACGAGAAATAAATACCTACCCCATAGACTCTTATCCCCTAATATGAAACGTCCAGTTACAATATACTCGATGAATAAATGCCTACCCCGTAGACTCTTAACCCCCAATATGAAACGTCAAGTGACAATATGCATGAGAAATAAATACCTACCCCATTGGCTCTCAATCCCTTATATCAAGGGATACGAGAGATGAATACCCACCACACAGCCTCTCAACCCCTAATTTCAATCGTCCAGTGACAGCATGTCTACAGGTTCTGCTTTGATGATGTTTGTCTTGCAAGCTTTCTGTACGGCTCTCCTGCATCCCACCCCTGATCCAAAACAAAATCATGCTAAAAACAGTGAGTTGAAGACTCGCGCTTGTTCAATTCTCTATCGTTGGTTTGTCACTATTTTTTTCCTGGCTTCTTCATTTAATTACTGTTTACTGTTCCCTGCATTATCTAAGATGTCCTTCCGTACCGATTAAATCGAGGTTACCTGTATTTGTCACCGTTCGTCCGTGTGTTTGTTTGAGCCTGTTTAAGATCGAAAAGACTGTGGCAGTCTAGCAGTCATGTTAATTTGTGTTTGTTCATTTCTCCGTTGTTGTTGCTGAGTAGATGTGTCGGATACAGGGTATATGGACAAGCTTGGAACACCCTTTTTTCAGGATGTCTCCATGGTTGTTCTGTATTCCCTCTCTTGTCATTTATGCTAGGCGATTGGGTGTCGTAAGCAGCATTCGTTTGGAGTTATGGGCGTCTATTGATTTCATCAAAGGAGCAGGAGTTACCCTACTTGTTCTCTAATCACTGTTTACTGTTCCCGGCCTCATTTAAGATATTCTTCATGAGTTGTCCGAACGGAGGCAAAAAAGTGCCCAAGCACTTACTGAATGAGTGATGATGTCCTCAGGAATGCTTACAGCTGTGGTCGCGAATACGGTTTTCTTTTGTGTGTGTGTGTGTGTGTGTGTGTGTGTGTGTGTGTGTGTGTGTGTGTGTGTGTGTGTGTGTTCGTGCATGTGTGTGTGTGTTGCCTCTTCCTCGCGAATACATTGTGTTGCGTTCTGACGTGTCAGTGTCACTGTTTCAGGATCAAGATGTGCACGGTCATCAACATGGAGAGTCTGATCACCATTCACCATGAGATGGGCCACATCCAGTACGACCTGCAGTACAAGAACCAGCCCAGTCTGTTCCAAGATGGGGCCAATCCGGGTGGGTGGATCGACATTTGGTGCTGTGTGACGTTATCTTGCCACAACGCTTAAAACGTGCAGGATCACAAGAGTACACTGTGACCGTTGGGGGGGGGGGGGTAGTAGTGTTTCTCTGTGTGGTGTGTGTGTGTGTGTGTGTGTGTGTGTGTGTGTGTGAGTGTGTGTGTGTGTGTTTAAGAGAGAGAGAAAGAAAGAGAGAACGCGTGCATGTTTGCATGCACGTGCGTGCGTGATCAGAGGTGTTGATTGTACTGCCTCCATACATGCGCTGTTACATCCCATCCCCACCCCCATCCCCTCACCGCTCACTCTCTTCCCACCTCCTCAAATGTGATAGTCACAGACGTCCTTCTTTGCATACGTGTCTGGTTTTGCCCTTTCTTACGTCATACCTATCTTCGTCGTCAATTTCCTTAGAATGTTTTCGCTCTATAGAGTCCTCAACCCACCCATCATTTTCGTCTCTCTTTATCACCCAGTTTCCTCCATCTCTTCATTATGTCTCTCTACGCAATGTCCATTTTTGGGGTATGTCTTAGTCATCATTTTCTTCTGTTTCTTCACTGTTTGTCCTTTTCAGTGTCCATGTTTTGTCTGTGTTTATTACAGTCCTCAGTGTATTTTCATTCTGTGTCCCTGTGCACACTGTACATATTCACCCCTGTCTGCTTTTTTTCAGTTTCCTCACTGTGTTTTCCTTTACATACGCTCCATTTTCATATTTGTCTTTGCCTTCTATTTCCCCTCGACAGACACTCCATTTCCACGTAAGTCTTTGTTCTCAGTTTTTGCTTCATTCTGTGCTGTCAGTTTCCTCTGTTT